>JAHZTW010000003.1:23114956-23182894 GCA_020283515.1 Alliaria petiolata | reverse complement strand
TGTTGCATTTGAAGTGTTTCTCAGGTATTCTAGAGCTTGAAGAGGCTATTGGGAGGTTGATGAATGAGCAAGAAAGCCAAGAAGGGGAAGAACAGAAGGAAAACATGCAGCAAAACTCGCAAAGGACATGAAGAAAGCAGTATCGGTGTGCTGTATCGGTGTGATCACACCGATACACGTATCGGTCTGCTCTATCGGTATGATCACACCGATATGGAACCCGCGATTTTCTTTACTTAAGACGAAAATACACTATTGATCATCATAATCTAGTTGACTTTTTATTTCTAAACTTTTGCAGAAACTCTCTCTGTATTGGGTGATTTTATTTGTAAGACCTTTGGATCAAAAACTTCAATTCAAGAGTTCTCCTTCTCTAATCTCTTCTCTCTACTCTTTCTAATGCTTATTATCAAGTTTTTAAAAGTTTTTATTGGTTTGATCATGAATTGTGAGTAGTTCTTTAGAATCTAAGGTTGGTTAGATCTAGGGTGTTTAGGGTGTTAATCTTGATGTCTAAGAGTTGATTCTTCCATATCTCTTCTTGTTTAATGCTCTTAATGCTAATTTCAACTTTGATCATGTTGAATTTGATTTCTAGGGAATTTTCTCATCCAAAAGATTTGTAAAATTTCTAGATCATTTAACCAAGAGATTTACATACTTAGCTCAAGAAAGTGATTGTCTAAGGTGTTTATTAGCATATTAGAACTGAATCTCTATGCTTGTTGCATTTTTGATCACAAATGAAAGTTTGTTCTTGATTAGAAATGTGATGAAAGGATTAAGTCCATGAAAGTGGTTTAATCTATTCTTGAAGTTCTAAGCTTGGAGATTAGCATTTATATGAGTAGAATGACATCATTGATTACACTTTTAAACACCTGAAAATCAATACCATAACCTTGGATTCATCTTTCCAAAATTTACAAAAATCATTTAGAAACTCTGTTTTGTTTTTAATTATCTTGAAGATAGCTTGTCTTTCATCTTGTTTAATGTTACTAATCACATACCAAAATCTTCACTAGACTTGCTTAGATTAAGAAGTTCTATGAATTCCTTTTGTCACAACAAACCTATATGGATTGATCCTCAAATTCTACAATGACATGCGTAGTAGGATTGAGTAATTGATTAGCAAAATCCTGTTATCAATTTGGCGCCGTTGCCATTTGGGTTCTGTTTGTGCATTAGGATTTTAAATCCTCTTGATACTAAGTTTTATTTTTCGTTTCATTACTAATCTCTTTTGCTTGCTTTTTTTTTCCTCTCTATAGGTGCATGAACTTGAGGTCTAGAGGACAAGAAGATCTTTTTGAACCAATAGACAACATTTATAGACTGAGTAGAAGAGCATTTGCAAGAAGAGAGCAAGAAAGAGCAGCCCATATAGCACGCCTGGGCATGGACAATCCGCAGGAAGCAGGTGGTCAACCACCACCTCATTATCTTGACCACCAACAAATAGCTCAAGGAGCAAGAGTGCCACAGCACCCACCTAGACAGCCACGTCATATTGGAGCTGGAGATGCGCCTAACACTCATGGCAATCACCAAGGCATCATTCCTCCTCCAGTTGAGAACAACAATTTTGAAATCAAGAGTGGGTTGATCTCTATGGTGCAGAACAACAAGTTCCATGGACTACCAATGGAAGATCCTTTGGACCACTTGGATGAGTTTGATAGAATCTGCAGCATGACAAAGATCAATGGGATTTCAGAGGATGGTTTCAAGCTGAGATTGTTCCCATTTTCTCTTGGGGATAAAGCACACCTATGGGAAAAGACACTTCCACAAGGTTCCATCACTTCTTGGGATCAATGCAAGAAGTCTTTCTTGGCCAAATTTTTCTCCAACTCAAGAACTGCAAAGCTCCGAAATGACATCTCTAGCTTCACTTAAAGGAGCAATGAAAATTTCTGTGAAGCATGGGAAAGGTTCAAGGGCTACACCATGAAATGCCCCCACCATGGTTTTTCGGATGAATCACTACTTAGAACTCTCTATAGAGGTGTTCTCCCCAAGATTAGGATGCTCCTAGATACAGCTAGTAATGGAAACTTCTTGGGTAAAGAGGTTGAAGATGGTCTACAGTTTGTGGAGAATCTAGCTCAAAGTGATGGGAACTATGGAGAGGATTATGATCGATATTCAAGAGGAGGAGGAGAATATGTGGATTAAACTAAGAAAGAAATGATGGCCCTCCATGAAAAGATGGATAAGCTCCTCCAAGCTTCACAAAAACCAGTTCATTTTTTGGGAGATTTTGAAGAGAACCAACATACAAAGGTTGATGAGTTGAAAGCAGAAGTCAACTATGTGGGTAATCAAGGAGGCTATCAACAAGGCTTCAACAACTATAGGAATCAACCCAATCTTTCCTATAGGAGCAACAACGTGGCTAACCCACAAGACCAAGTTTACCCACAACAAAATAACCATGTTCAACAAGGCTATGTTCCAAAGAACACTTTTCAAGGGAACCAAGCCAACTTTCAAGGAAATCAAGGGAACTTTCAATCAAAACAACCATATGCACCACCCGGTTTTGCGCCACAAGGGCAAGGAAGCAACTCATCACCACAAGACTTGGATATGAGAGGCATGCTTCAACAAATATTGAAAGGCCAAGCTAATGGAGTTATGGAGATGAACAAAAAGATGGCAGAAATTCACAACAAAGTAGATTGCTCCCACAATGATCTACATTCAAAGATTGAGACCTTGTCATCAAAATTACAACAACTAGAGAACAAGGGTGCCTCTTCTTCTTCAAACACTCAAGGTCAACTTCCTGGAAAAGAAATAGCTAACCCAAAGGAGTACTGCAATGCTATCTACTCTATTAATGAGGATGAGTATGAGCTTGTTGTGAGAGAGTTTGAGGAACTAATAGAAGGTCCACATGATGCAGTGTCACACCAACGAGATTGCATCTACAATCAATGAGGACATTGGGGTTCAAGATGGGAAGGTGATCATTGAAAATGACTACATGGTTGTTGCTAAAGATATGAGTAAAAGAGTGTTTGATGAGCCCATGACTTATACGAAAACGAGAGTTGATGAGGATGTAAGAGAAGTGGCTAAGAAGAGTGATATGGAGGCAACCTTGCCCCACAAAGGAGAAGCTTCTTACAGTGATCTTACTATTTATAAGCCACCACTACCATATCCTGGGCGAATATTGACTAAGGCACAAAAGAAAGTGCTCTCAAGCTTTAGAGGAAGCATGGAGAAGGCTGGTGCACCTTTGCCCAATGTAGAGAACTTGTCTCAAGTCAAAGGTCACATAAGATTCATCAAAGACTTGCTGGCTAATAGAGAGAAGGTAGAAGAGCTGATGGAAAGCTTTGATCCACCAAGCACAACAAGAGATGAGCCTAAGACTATTCCAAAGCTTGGTAATCCCGGAAATTTTTCGATTACTTGCTCTCTTGGGGATTTGAAGATTGATGAAGCTTTGTGTGATTCTGGATCAAGTGTCAATGTGATGTCCTTTGAAATTTTTAAGAGGCTTGGGATTACAAACATGAAGACATATCCATCACCTATCACCTTTGTTGATGCTTCTTCAAGGCAACCACTAGGCCTTCTTGAAGATTATCCATTGAAGGTTGGTGAGTGTCTAATCCCAACTGACTTCATAGTCATGGACATGGTTCAAGCAGCCAAGCTATCTCTTCTCTTAGGAACTCCCTTTCTTAACACAGTTGGTGCAAGCCTTGATTTCACCAACAAGAGGGTGATTCTAAAGAGTGTGAATGATAAGGTTTTCTATCCTATGAAGCCTTCTACCTTGGGTTTTTGTGGCACAATCACATGTGCTACTATGAAAACTGATGAAGATCCATCATATACAAAGGGTCAGCTGATGGGATTCACTTGTGTGATGCTGAAAGAAGATGATACTTTTGACCAAAATGAGTATGATGGATTAGGCTTTGATGGTGAGTGCCTACTTGCTATGTTTGATGGAAAAAAGATGGTGGAACCTATAGTTGAGACACCAAAGAGGTTAAGAACGAGGTTTAAAACAAAGAAGAAGTTGTTACACACTGGAGCAATCACCATGTTCATTAAGAAAGGAGAAGGAACTTCATTTCAACTCCAAGATCATCCACAAGACTAAGGGTTTGAAAAGTCAAGCTTAGTGTCGTTAAACAAGCGCTCTTGGGAGGCATTCCCATGTTTTTCCTTGTATATATTCTTGCTTTTAGTTCAATAATGTGTGTTTTGAGTGTTTGTGGTCAGCAGGTTCCTCCTCCTCCTCCTCCATACCATTCTAGAGGCAACACTCCAATTCCATTGTGCATACCGTTTAGTTTTATTTCTCATATTTTTGTTATATTGATTGAATCTCTCTTGAACTTTTATTACACAAGAGACTATGTAATTTAAGTTTGGGGGAGAGGTTGAGAGATTTGATTTTATGCTTTGTGTTTCTTATTCTCTTTTGCATACTTGAGTCTCATGCATTTATCTAAGGCATACCAAAAAAAAAAAAAAAAAAATCGAAAAATTTGAAAATTTACCAAAAAGAAGCATTTAGAAGTTGTATTTATATTTTAGAATTGAGTCTTGTTGCATTTCATGTAGGCTTGCATTCATATTGCATAGGGAGCTATGATAAGTTTTCCTTATAAAATATTGATTTTTGAGATGAAACCATTGCCCACGTTCATAATTGTTTGATGCATTCAAATGAGTTTGAAGTTAAGATAGCACCACACTTGGAATTCATGTCTTGATTTTCGTGTTTTGGTTGAAGCTTGCTGCGAATTGAACTCATTCCTATTTATAAGAAACATTAATCTTGAAATGCAATTATCATGTTTATACATTGGTAAGTGACTCATGGATATCATATACATATTTGGGATGTCTTTTTCCTTTCTACCACTCTCTTGTTATCCCAAGTAGCTTACCACACCCCTAACCAAACCTTCTTTCAAGCCAAAAAGCTCTTGTGTGTGTTATGAGGCCTAATTTTCGAATGAACTTACCAAAAAGTGTTGGGTTTAGCACGACAAGGAAAGTCTTCCATGTAGAACTAGCCACACATCATTGGGCTAGACATAAGCTGGGTTGGTTAGCTTAAGAAGGGGCTTGAGTTGTTGTCAAAAAAAAAATGGAAAAGAAGAAAAGATTTGGAGAAGGTATAAGGGGAAACAATTTTGGATTGGTTGGCAAAGAAAATTTGAAAAATAGCTCTAAGTATAAATGTTTGGTAAGCCTCTAAGTTAAAGAAAAGAAAATAAGCCAAAAATGGCAAAAGCATGTGAAGGATGATTAGATTGGCTTACCTAGAAAGTAAAAGGAGAGCTAAGTAATGAGGGTAAAAAGCCAAAACCATTTGTTTACCAAAGATTGAAGAAGAGTTTCTCCTAAGATTTTAAATGGAAGTGAATATGAGGATATAGTGTTGGTCAAGAAGTCAAATGCCTTAAGAAAAGGGTAGAATATGAGGGACTTTGTTGGGTTTAGAGATAAGGGTTAAAATCACTAATTGTACTTGGGTAGATGGAAGTTTGTCCTTGTATGCACAAGTTGTTCTTTACCCTTAGCATTTTGCCAAAGTTCATTCTTTCTTGAGAGATCCCTTGCAATGAAAAACCGACAAGAATGAGATCATTTTTTTTTATCTCATAACCTTTTCCATTAGCCAAATGAGTTCACTTGCAGTGCCTAAGCATGATCCATGGTTACAAATTGAATGAATGTTAAAGGAATGAAGGATAGGAAGGCTTGTGTAGGCTAGACTTGAATTCAATTCATGTTTGTGATGAGTGTGGCTAAAGTTTTTAAAGTAGAGCAAACTCGACATGCATCCTAGAATTTTTAACTTGGATTATGTCTTGATCTCTTTTGTTGGCATTTTTGGATTTGAGCTCCCTCTTTCACACCTCTCTCTCATTTGTCATAATTGTTTGCTTGAGGGCAAGCAAAATGCAAGTTTGGGGGAGTTGATAGTCTCTCATTTTAGCATGTTTTTAACACTCATATATGATAGTTTTGCATACATACATGCATTCATTAGATAGTTTTAGGCTAGATTTCATTCATTTTAGAGTTTAATGAGTTTTAGTTTAGGATATTGTATATATGCTGCATTTGAAGTGTTTCTCAGGTATTCTAGAGCTTGAAGAGGCTATTGGGAGGTTGACGAATGAGCAGGAAAACCAAGAAGGGAAGAACAGAAGGAAAACATGCAGCAAAACTCGCAAAGGAAATGAAAGAAGCAGTACCGGTGTGATGTATCGGTGTGGTCACACCGATACACATATCGGCCTTCTGTATCGGTGTGATCACACCGATATGGAACCCGCAGATTTGCTTACTTAAGACGAAAATACACTGTTGATCATCATTATCTAGTTGACTTTTTATTTCTAAACTTTTCCAGAAACTCTCTCTGTATTTGGTGATTTTATTTGCAAGACCTTTGGATCAAAAACTTCAATTCAAGAGTTCTTCTTCTCTAATCTCTTCCCTTTACTCTTCCTAATGCTTATTATCAAGTTTTTACAAGTTTTTGTTGGTTTGATCATGAACTGTGAGTAGTTCTTTAGAATCTAAGGTTGGTTAGATCTAGGGTGTTTAGGGTGTTAGTCTTGATGTCTATGAGTTGATTCTTCCATATCTCTTCTTGCTTAATGCTCTTAATGCTAATTTCAACCTTGATCATGTTGAATTAGATTTCTAGGGAATTTTCTCATCCAAAAGATTAGTAAAATTTCTGGATCATTTAAGCAAGAGATTTACATACTTAGCTCATGAAAGTGATTGTCTAAGGTGTTTATTAGCAGATTAGAACTGAATCTTTATGCTTGTTGCATTTTTGATCACAAATGAAAGTTTGTTCTTGATTAGAAATGTGATGAAAGGATTAAGTCCATGAAAGTGGTTTAATCTATTCTTGAAGTTCTAAGCTTGGAGATTAGCATTTATATGAGTAGAATGACATCATTGATTACACTTTTAAACACCTGAAAATCAATACCATAACCTTGGATTCATCTTTCCAAAATTTACAAAAACCATTTAGAAACTCTGTTTTGTTTTTAATTATCTTGAAGATAGCTTGTCTTTCATCTTGTTTAATGTTACTAATCACATACCAAAATCTTCACTAGACTTGCTTAGATTAAGAAGTTTTATGAATTTCTTTTGTCACAACAAACCCATATGGATTGATCCTCAAATTCTACAATGACATGTGTAGTAGGATTGAGTAATTGATTAGCAAAATCCTGTTATCACTTTCATGAAGAGGTAGATCTACCCTTTTTGATGGAGACTCTGGTTTTGTCTCTGGTCCCACCACTGGTTGACTCGCCGTTAATGGTAACGGAGCCACTGAAGTTGGAGAGGGAAGGATCCCGTCGCCTCTATTGTTTTCTCTGCCGTCGGAGAGAAAAAGCTTACTTGTCCTTGCGACTCACTCGGAGGAGCCGGAGTCGAAAGAGGAGTTGTGAAACTCGCTCTGGTGACTTCTCCCACTTGGTTGCGAAGTATCTTGCTTAGCATTTCGCGAGTCCAAGCTTGCTCCTTTTCGATCCTATCTAACCGGTCGTCGATTTCCACAATGCGTTCTCATGACGGGGTCTCTTGTTCGGTCGGATCTGCGGCTACAACTGATTCCGAGCCATCCTATGCTCTGATACCAATGATAAGGTTAGCTTATCGATTCTTGAGAAGTGAAGGGAGAATAGAAGAAAAGAGACAGGAGAGAGTGAGATACGAGAAGAGAAGGAAAAGAGGCATAAGATAAGGTTTAGATAATATGTATTTTTCTTGATAGCAAAACCCTAAGATATGGGTCGCATTAAATACATTGTTCCTCTTAACTTAAACGACATAGTTTAATAACATGAAACTAGATAATGAAACTTATTCAAACATTAAAGTCTTGTTTCACGTGAAGCCCCATGAGTCTTCACACTTTTCTGAGAGATCCTTTTTTCTGTCTTCTTGCCACTCTGCCTCTTCTTGGTTTCTTTCCACAGAAAGTTAAAGGGAATGTGACGAGAGTGTGGAAGAAGCAGATTAGAAAAACTTCGGACGGAGACTTAGTTGAACCCAATCGTGGAAGAAGTAGTGTCGGTTATGTGAAGGGAAGGGCTGCGGAAGATCGCCAGTGGAGAAGAGGCATATTTCCAATGCAAATACGGCTTCTCGAATTCTGGGCCTAGGAGAATCGCCGGGCTAGAGTAACCTATGCTAATTTTTAATAGTTTCACATTCGAATTTACAATTACTTTTCATATGAATGTAACTACACATTCATTAGTATAAAAATGGATGAATATGTCCGGTTAACTCGTATCGCATCGAAATAAGATGTTTTATATACTTTGAGAGACAAACCTACAAAGGATCATAACCACAAAAACATTTTTTTTTTTTTTGCCAGCCAAAAAAACTTATTATTATAGAAGATATTACATCATATTCCAAGTTACAACATAAGGTAGTTGCTTTTCTTTAGCAAACTTAGCTAAAGTATCTACCGAGCAAACAACTGAACGGTGAACATGCATAAAAGTGAAGATATAAGATTTCATAGAGAGAGTGACAATATCCTTGATCATCATGGCTATACTAGATCGACACCAAGCTGCTGTGTTACCATTCTTGGTTTTACCTTTCATGCCGATGTCCTTGATTGTATCAAATAAAGTTTTACAATCTCCGAAAAAGGTAACTTCACTATACTGCAACTTGTGGATCTCCTTTACCGCCATGAGCAAAGCCATTGCTTCTGCCTCCAAAGGTGTTGCAATTGGATCAATAGAGGATTTTCCTTGGAGAAGTATCTGACCTTGTTTATTATACAAAGACCAAGCTATACCAGCTTTTTGAGAAGGTGAAGTCCATGAAGCATCAATTAAACAACAATATTTTGTTGAGGATTGTAGTGCTTCATCCAATGACTTCAGATTTCTGGAAGAACCCTCTCTCTGAGGTAAATGTTCATTCCAAGCTTTTGAATCCTCCCAAAGTTTATAGTCCATAAGAGATTTGTTGATGATTTGTGGTATAAATTCTCTTCGGTTTTGAAAGATCAAGCTATTCCTCATTTTCCATATCCTCCATCCTAAGAAAGGAAATAGGGAGTCAATACCTTTTCTTCGCAAGTGAATGGAAAAAAGGATGAAACATTTTGGAGAAGAGAATTTGATCGTAAAGCTTCCATTGATGGAGTAAGAAGTGGAGCTAACTCCCAAACTTCTATTGCTACCCGACACTGGAAGAGGAGATGGTTGAGTGTTTCTTTTTATTCACCACAAATATGACACCATTGCTCAGTCTTACACCCCCTGCGGTTTAAAGAATCTGCAACTGGAAGGCTATTGTGAACTACTCTCCACCAAAATATTTTTAATTTTGGGGGAACATTCATTTTCCATATAGCTTGGAATATTTGCTCTGGTGTTATTGGGAGATAATCATGAGGGACTTGAGGCTCAATAGGCTGATGAGCAATTTGCCTATGAAGTTCTTGTTGAACATAATAACCAGATTTGACAATATAATCTCCACTTTGAGTATAACACCAAGACATATAATCACTTACATTAGTCACAGAGGGCCGAATTTTTTTGATGGTTAGAATATCAATCTCTTCCACATGATTATGAAGCTTCCGCTCATCCGAACTCCTTGATTCTGAATCAATTAGATCAGACACTAGTAAGAAGGGATTAGTGACAGCCCCAGTTCCATTTGCTGGACGAGGTGGGTTTAAAGGTAACCAATTGTCTTTCCAGACACGAATTTGGTTACCATTTCCAACAATCCACCTAATACCTCTTTTTAAGAGAGGTTGACTTTGGAGTATGCTTTTCCATGCATAGCTCGATGTTCTGTAAACCTTTGCATCCAAAAAGGATGAATGACGATAATATTTAGCTTGATAAACTCTTGCTAATAATGATGATGGAGAAGTCAAAAGTCTCCATCCCTGCTTTGCTAGAAGAGCAATATTAAAATCTGCGAAATTTCTTATCCCGAGACCTCCTTGTTTCTTGGAGTTTACTATCTTATCCCAAGCAACCCAAGCGATTTTTCTCTTACTTATATCAGTGGACCACCAGAAATTGCGAATTGCAGAAGTTATTTGATTCAACAACTTTCGTGGAAGCATAAAACAGGACATGGTATAAGTTGGCAAAGCCGAAAGAACTACCTTAATTAATACTTCTTTTCCTGCTTGAGATAATAATTTGGAGGACCAACTTTCTAACTTACGATGGATTCGTTGCATGATATAACTAAAAGTATCATATTTATTCTTACTAACTTGCTCAGGTAAACCCAAATATTTTTCAAATCCACCTATTTTACGAATTCCAGTCATATGTATGATAGAGGATTGGATATGTGGATCCATACCTTTGCTAAACGTAATTGCTGATTTTTGAATATTGATTTCTTGACCGCGGAGATGCTCTAAAACCATGGAGCATGTTCTTGTGATTCCATTTGGAGAGGAGACGTGATAAGCCTTCAGTACATATAAGACACAAATAGGGAGAAAGAGGATCACCTTGTCGAATACCACGGTGAGGGACAATCTTTTGAGTTGGAAAACCATTGACAAGGATTGAATATGTAGCAGTAGTTACACATTTCATAACCCACTTTCGCCATTTCTCACTGAAACCCATTCGCTGCATTACTATCTCTAAAAATTGCCATTCAACTTTATCAAAGGCTTTAGAGATATCCAGTTTCAAAGCCATAAAATGGTCAACCCGTTTTCTAGTATGAAGGGAATGCAAGAGCTCATGCGCTATAAGAACGTTATCTGTGATATATCTCCCTGGAATAAAAGCTGATTGATTCTCTGATATACATAAATGCAGCCATGGTTTTAATCTTTCTGCCATGATTTTTGAAATTATCTTGTATGCCACGTTGGTAAGACTAATCGGCCTGTAATCTTTGACCTTAGTAGGATTTTCTAATTTTGGAATGAGACAGATGTGAGTATGATTGATGGAATCTTCTAAATAACCATGGTCAAAGAATAGCCTGACAGTTTGTATCAGACCTGGTTTGATAGTGATCCAATGATGACGATAAAATCCAGCAGTGAGACCATCAGGACCAGGAGCTTTGTCAGGATTGAGATTAAACACCACCTTTTTAACCTTTTCTTCAGTCACGGGTTTGATATGTTCTTCATTGATATCTGTTGTGATAGTGGTAGGAATGCCATCAAGGAGATCTGCAGAAAAGATTGCAACCGTTAGAGGTAAAGAGCTTTTGAAAGTAGTTTACCATTTCGGATTGTATCGCTGAGTGATCTATATGTACACGTCCAACATCATCAGTAATGGAAACAATCCTGTTGTAAGCTCCTCGTTGTTGTGTCTTAGAATGGAAGTATTTTGTATTCTGATCTCCGGCTTGAAGCCAAAGAGTACGAGTTTTTGTTCGCCAATATTCTTCCTCCATTCTATATGCATCTTGTAACTGGGTCTTCAAATGACCTATATAATCAGAATTATAAATGTCCGCATCATAAGCTTCATGAAGTTTTTGCTTTAGCTCTGTGATGACCTTTTGAGAATTCATATTATTACACTTCTTCCAGTCAGCTAAAGCTGCTCTACATTTAACGAGTACTTGACTGAATTGATGTGCTGGAATGTTCGTACACTCTGTATTCCATACTTCATGAATCACTCTTTGAACTTCCGGATTGTTCCGCCATCTATTATCATATCTGAAAAAACCATACCCTTTCTTTCGTGTCTCATCCATCATAATTAGTAATGGCCGATGATCTGAGCCAATCCAAGGTAGAAGTCTAACATAAGCCGTAGAATAGAGATCTAACCATTCGCAATTAGCTATTGCCCTGTCAATTTTGGATTTTATAGAGTATTGATGTCGATTACCTCTCCACGTATATTTGCCTCCTACTGTCTTCAGATCATGGAGACCACATTGAAATAACATCCTTCGGAACACAGTAAAAGAGAACTCAGGTCGCTTAGGTCCTCCATGTTTTGCTGATTAGACTTTATATCATTAAGATCACCCAATACTAACCATGGTTTTGGCTGAGAGGATTGCGCTTCTGCAAAAGAGATCATGCTTTTCCACATAGCTTGTCTATATGTGGGATTAGGATGACCATAAATATACGACATAACAAAAGACTTTGTTCCATCAGTTATTTGCACATCAGTTCTATTAAGAACAGGAGAACTTACAAACTCCACCTTAATCCTGTCATTCCAAAAAATTGCCATTCCTCCACTAGTCCCCTTTGCTGGTATTACAAAAAAGTTTGGATAGCTAAGATCTTGTGATAACTTATATACGACATCATAGCCATTTTTAGTTTCTATGAGAAACACAATATCAGGTGTAAAAGACTTCCTGATATCTTGAAGATATGGAATTGTTAGAGAATTCCTTAATCCCTGACAATTCCAATGCAAAATCCTCATATTTGATGCAATAAATGAAGAGAGAAACACCCAATCCTTGTCAGATCTGATTTTTAGCTCCAGCAACACTCACTATATTTCTTTTCGGGACTCCAAACGCTGAAACCACAAAATCAAACAAAGATTTGGTCTTGAATTTGAAGATGAGAGCTTGAATTATCCAGATAATTGGAAAATTTCAATCGATCAAGTCGAAGTTTGATATCCCTAGAAGGGAAAAGAAAGTTCTCAAACATTAATCATCATCCCTCACATCATTGAATAACAAAATTTTACTAATTTCTAGTATTTTTAAATTTCATCAAATTAAAATAGTTATTAATATATATATATATATATATATTATACGGTTTAATTATGATATTTAACTAAAGAATCTGATTAAAGGCGAATAAAAACTTTAAATTTATACATCAATTAAACCATGTTTGTGACTCTTGCAATTTTTTTTTTTTTTTTTTTTGGGTAACTGACTCTTGCAATTTCTCATAATTTATGTTTGATTTTTAAAATTCGAATTAATAATATATACGAAAAATTTAAAATTTTCAAACTATATGAATAATGTGTAATTCAACTATTTTATAAAAATAAAAAGAAACAGAGATGAAAATATAGAGACTATAATAATTAATATGATCTAGTTGGAAATATTTATGTTTATAAAGTACTGAACCGAAAATCGGTCTTGGTATCCCGAGGAAACCAGTTGTGTGTTGTAAAAACTCGAAGCTTCGCGATTGGAAATTTCTACACACTTCTTTGCCTCTTCTCCAAGCATCACCTCTCTGCTAAAATCTCCGTCTTCCACAAACCCCAAAACCAGAAAATCCAACACATTTGTTTGGCCTTCGATTTCAAAGCTCCCATGGCGTCGAGGAGATTATCCAAGTCTGCCTTGAATGCTCTTTCGAGACCTTCTCTCCTCCTCCGTTCTCGCGCCATCTCTGCCTCTGCTCACTTCAGCTCGCGCTCCTCTCCCAATTCCTTTCTTTTCCGGCCAAATTCCTTCATTGGAGTCTCCGGAAACGGCTTCTCTCCGGTCACCCAAGCCGCTGCTCATGGCCAACTGTTACCCCTCTCTCTCCGATTCCCTTCTCCCCGCAGCTTCTCGGCCACCGCAGCTCAGGTTCGTGTTCAGTTTCATGTCGATTTTGATCCTTGAAAGTGTTCAACTTTATCGTTTTTAGACTCAGATTTTTCATGGGTTTCTCTGTTGGCGAGGTTTGCCTTATGATGAGGTTAAAATTCAGGAGAAATTTGGAACCTTCCCTCTTGATTCTCATGTATTCGACTGTGCTTTTGATGTGTGTTAATTTTTATCCTTGCAAGTGTTCAATTTTATCGTTTTAGACTCAGATTTTTCATGGGTTTCTCTGTTTGGCGAGGTTTGCCTTATGTATGTGGTTAAAATTCTGGAGAAAGTTGGAATCTTCCCTCTTGATTCTTATGTATTCGACCGTGCTTTTGATGTGTGTGTTTCCAGAGAAAGAGTGTTAATTTTTCCTTTTTTTTTTATAGACGAATCAAAATTCATATACGGAGATGGCTTGGGAAGGGATACTCAATGCCTACGACGCAGCTCGTGTTTCGAAACAACAGATTGTCGAATCAGAACATCTGATGAAAGCTCTTCTTGAGCAAAAAGATGGTCTCGCCAGGAGAATATTTGCAAAGGCTGGAATCGACAATAGCTCCGTTCTTCAGGCTACGGACGTCTTCATATCTACACAACCGAAGGTGTTCCCCTTGTTGATTCTCCTGGTTGCTTCTCCTCGTTTCTTGATTTAACCTTGTTGTCTTCTGTGACGGTCAGGTTACAGGTGATACCAGTGGACAGATACTAGGGCCATCTCTCAGCACTATATTACAAAACGCAGAGAGGTATAAGAAAGAGTTTCAAGACGATTACGTCTCGGTCGAACACCTTCTGCTGGCGTTTTATTCGGATCAGAGGTTTGGGAAACAGTTTTTCAAGACCCTGAAACTTAGCGAGGAAGCTCTGAAGGAAGTTATCAAATCTGTTCGTGGTAGTCAACGAGTTACTGATCAAAGTAAGTCCTTTCTTCTGTTTCCACATTGTATTGGTGAGCATTTTTGTAAGTAGATGTAGGACGTGTGTTAGGTACTCAAAAAGCTAGTATCGACATCTCATTAAGTGTATTCTCATCATGTAGATCCTGAAGGGAAATATGATGCACTTGAAAAGTATGGAAATGATTTAACCGAGATGGCCAGACGAGGGAAGCTTGATCCTGTCATTGGACGGGATGATGAAATCCGGCGGTGCATCCAGATATTATGCAGGAGGACAAAAAACAATCCTGTTATCATCGGCGAACCTGGTGTAGGGAAAACTGCAATCGCAGAAGGGTAAGGCTTGTAATTATATCTCTGAAACTTATGATTTTTACTCTCCTAAGACAGATTTACTGAGAGATTTGAACTTTCCTCAGGTTGGCTCAGCGAATTGTACGTGGGGATGTCCCTGAGCCTCTCATGAATCGGAAGGTTATTTCCATGAAACTAACATTGCTCCAGCTTTCTTTTTGACTTACCTTTTTCTCCTCAAAGGGCCAGAGGAAGATTTTAACATGCTTGGCTTGGTTGGTTTATAATGTAGCTGATATCTCTCGACATGGGTTCACTGCTTGCTGGTGCCAAATTTCGAGGGGATTTTGAGGAAAGGCTGAAAGCAGTACTGAAGGAAGTAACTGCTTCCAATGGACAGACAATCTTGTTCATTGATGAAATCCACACTGTTGTTGGTGCAGGTACCTTTTTAATTTTTAACCCACAGACTATAAACATTGATGATTTTTTTATGCTTAATACAGTAATAAGTATGCATGTGTACATTGATGATCTACTTATGCTTTGTTGAATGGGTTAATATTGTTTCCCTTGTGTAGGAGCTACTGGTGGAGCAATGGATGCGAGCAACCTCTTGAAACCGATGCTTGGACGAGGTGAGCTGAGATGCATTGGTGCAACTACACTGACCCTGTCTCTTATACACATCTAGATGTGTATAAGAGACAGCAACTACACTGACCGAATACCGCAAATACATAGAGAAAGATCCAGCTCTGGAACGTAGGTTTCAGCAAGTCTTCTGTGGTCAGCCATCTGTGGAAGATACCATCTCGATTCTTCGTGGGTTAAGAGAGCGGTACGAGTTACACCATGGGGTTAAGATATCAGATGGTTCCCTCGTTTCAGCAGCGGTTCTGTCAGACCGCTACATCACTGAACGCTTTCTGCCAGACAAAGGTATAAACTTGCAGCTTCCTGTGATTCCTTACAAGTTTTTTTCTTAGGAAAGTGTTTGTTTTCTTAAGATGAGAGTTGTTTGTTTCAGCTATTGATCTTGTTGACGAAGCTGCCGCAAAGCTGAAGATGGAGATCACCTCTAAACCAACTGAACTCGATGAAATAGACAGAGCTGTGATCAAACTGGAGATGGAGAAGCTTTCTTTGAAAAACGACACTGATAAAGCTTCTAAAGAACGGCTTCAGAAGATTGAGAATGATCTGACCAAGCTCAAAGAAAAACAGAAAGAATTCAGTGACCAATGGGAGAAAGAAAAGTCTCTCATGACTAGAATACGTTCATTTAAAGAAGAGGTAAAATCTTTTCTTGTGCAAGATACTCGAGCAGTTTCTGTTTTGTATAGCACTTTTAGTGATTGCTTAGTAAACATGTTTTATGTTTTACAGATCGATCGAGTGAACCTGGAGATTGAATCTGCTGAACGTGAATATGATCTTCAACGTGCTGCTGAGCTCAAGTATGGAACGCTTATGTCCCTCCAACGCCAACTAGAAGAAGCTGAGAAGAATCTCTCGAGTTTCCGAGAGTCTGGACAGTCGCTACTTCGAGAAGAGGTGACCGATCTTGATATAACAGAGATAGTAAGCAAGTGGACCGGCATTCCACTGTCGAATCTTCAGCAATCAGAGAGAGAGAAACTGGTCATGCTTGAACAAGTGCTCCACAAGAGAGTCGTTGGTCAAGACATAGCCGTAAAATCAGTAGCGGATGCTATCAGACGGTCGAGGGCCGGTCTCTCTGATCCTAACCGACCAATAGCGAGTTTCATGTTCATGGGTCCAACGGGTGTTGGTAAAACCGAGCTCGCCAAAGCTCTAGCCGGATACCTTTTCAACACTGAAAACGCGATAGTGAGGATAGATATGACTGAGTACATGGAGAAATTCTCGGTCTCACGGCTCGTTGGTGCTCCTCCTGGCTACGTCGGTTACGAAGAAGGCGGGCAGCTAACTGAAGTTGTTCGCAGGAGGCCGTACTCTGTGGTTCTGTTCGATGAGATCGAGAAAGCGCATCCTGATGTCTTCAACATCCTGCTACAGCTACTTGATGACGGTAGAATAACCGATTCTCAAGGGAGGACAGTGAGTTTCACAAACTGCGTTGTGATCATGACGTCTAACATAGGATCTCATCGCATACTCGAGACCCTCGGCAGCAATGAGAACAGCAAAGAAGCAGTTTACGAGCTGATGAAGCGACAAGTCGTGGAATTAGCAAGACAAACTTTCAGGCCTGAGTTCATGAACAGAATCGACGAATACATTGTCTTCCAGCCGCTGGATTCAAAAGAAATCTCCAAAATCGTGGAGCTTCAGGTAACAATAAATAATAAACTCTTCCCAACCCAATTTTGTTCGATTTTGGTTTGGTATAAATGTGTGTTTTCACCATTTGGTGTAGATGGAACGAGTGAAGAACAGGTTGGAACAGAAGAAAATAAATCTTCAGTACACAAAAGAAGCAGTGGATCTTCTTGCTCAGCTTGGTTTTGATCCCAACTTTGGTGCAAGTCCTGTGAAGAGAGTGATTCAGCAGATGGTGGAGAATGAGATCGCCGTTGAGCTTTTGAAGGGAGAATTTGCAGAGGAAGACAATATTCTTCTCGATGTTGACCAGACAAACAACAAATTGGTCATCAAGAAGCTCGAGAACAATGCTCCTCCCATTGAAGAAATGGCTGCTTGATCACTGACTCGGTTAGCGTTTTTATAACTCTTTTGTTCTGTGTTTTGTAGATTCATTAACGTTAGTGCTCTCTGTCTTCTTCTTACACGTACGTGTATGATGATGATCTTTTGCCGACAAAAGCAAACACACCTTAATGTGTTAAAAGATCATTTATGAAGAGTCTAGTGTAGGACGTACCGGTATGGTACTATTATTAGAGTTTGTTACAGATCTAATTTTGTTATGAGGAGATTAAAGAATCTATACAGTACAAAATTAGATCGAGGAAAGACGGTTTAATAATAAATTAACCACGTTCTCTTGTCGCTAGAATTGAATCGGATCCTTCTCTTTTTTAATAGCTGCTTCCGACATTGAAATCTTTGTTTATTCTTAATAAGTTTTTCTTAGTAATTCCTTTGTCTGATATTTAATCATGTTAATATATATACTCATTAATGATATATTAGGTTTACTTATTAGTTAGTGACTTTGTAATGTCAGTCGTGTCTTTTAATGGGGGAAACAGTCTGATACATCTGGTGTCATTGTGTCAAGTTAAACAATTGAATTTAAATTTATACAAGTGTAATAAAAGAGGTAAACAATTGCTTCTTTGAAAATATCATTTTAAAATCACTAGAAACTTGGTTTTACCATCTTCTATGTACATTAAAGTACTACTACTTTAGAACAATGAATCGTAATTAATTATTTAGATGTACTGTAATTCGCAAAAAAATGAATTGTTCTAGAGATTTTAATTTTTTTTATACTATTAAGCTGCGCAATTACGTGAGATATAGTACGATTCGTATCTAAATTCATGAAAAATAAATGATACTTTACGCTTCGAAAAAAATGTAAAAAGTATGTAATTAACTAACTAATTAAATTCTAAGACGATCTTAGGGGAAGTAACGAAAAGAAAAAAGAAAAATCGAATAAATCTCTAAAGATTATTTACTTTCCTCTGTTTTCGCTTCCAAATAAAAACAGAACAATTCTTTTGTATTACTCTCCCCTCTCTCTCTCTCCTTCTTCCTCAAGCTCTCTAGAGAGCTGATCGGCGATAATGGCCAAGTGTCACCGGAACAATGTCGATTCTCTCATCCTTCACCGTATTCCCTCCGCTTCTTCCTCCTCCATCTCCGGGAACTCCTTCTCCGGATCGGCATTCCGCAGGATTATCTTCGACGCCATTAGCTGCGGCGGTAGCTCTCGTTATCGGCGTGAACTCCGAGAAGACGACGACGAAGAAGAAAAAACCTATTTCACAAAAACGAATGTCGCGACGAGTGATTCGAAATCCGCGACGATCGGAGGGGATGATTTAGCTTCCGAGGGTTTCGTGACGAAATCGGAGACGCTAAGCGATCTGTTAAACTTAGCGGTGGTGGAAACTGGTGCTGAGACGAAGAAGAAGAAGGAGGAGGAAACGCTGGAGATTCTGAAACGCGTAATTAGGGATTTACAAGCGGAGTATGGAGACGGCGGCGGCGAGAAGAAATTAGCGGCGGCGAGTGAAGTTCGGCTTTTAGCTAAGGATGACACGGAGGCGAGAGTTACGCTCGCGATGCTCGGCGCGATTCCGCCGCTGGTTAGTATGATCAACGACGATTCGCCAATCGAAGATGCTCAGATCGCTTCGCTCTATGCTCTTCTCAATCTCGGAATCGGTAACGATGCGTAATTCTCCGATCAATCTCGTAATTTTGACATTTTTCTTTCTTTTCTCCCCACTGCATGTTCTTCTGCATCACACAAATTGCAACTAGGTCTTGTGATTTTTTTAGGTTTTGATTTCTGGAAAATTTCTCCGATTTTTGATCTTTCCTTGAAGATTTAATAATGCCGAGTTTTTGTTTCTTCTTCTCTGTGAATGAATGTTTGCTTCTTGAAGTATTTGTTTTCTTCTGATAAGTCACTTTCTATGCTTTTTTTTTTTTTGGTTTCATCTGAATTTAATTCAATCATTTGTTGGATTTTGGATCTTCTCTGTTCAATGATACATATGCTTAAAACTCTCTGCCCAAAAACCCTCCGATTTTTGCAGGAACAAAGCAGCCATTGTTAAAGCAGGTGCTGTTCACAAAATGCTGAAGCTAATCGAGTCATCAAAACCACCAAACCAAGCGATCTCCGAGGCAATCGTCGCGAATTTCCTCGGTTTAACCGCGTTGGATTCCAACAAACCGATCATCGGTTCCTCGGGAGCGATCGTCTTCCTCGCGAAAACGCTGAAGAGCTTCGAGGAAACCAGCAGCTCGCAGCAAGCTAGAGAAGACGCTCTCCGAGCTCTTTACAACCTCTCAATCCATCACCGAAACGTCTCGTTCATACTCGAAACCGATCTGATCCCGTTTCTCTTGAACACATTGGGAGACATGGAAGTGAGCGAGAGGATACTCTCGATCCTAACCAATGTGGTATCAGTGCCAGAAGGAAGAAAAGCGGTTGGAGCAGCGGTCGAAGCGTTTGCGATATTGGTGGATGTTTTGAACTGGAACGATTCAACAAAATGTCAAGAGAAAGCTATTTACATCCTCATGTTGATGGCTCACAAGGGACGTGGAGGAGACCGGAAAGCGATGATCGAAGCGGGTATCGAGTCTTCGTTGCTCGAGCTAACGCTCGTGGGAAGCGCGTTGGCGCAGAAGCGAGCCTCGAGGATACTCGAGTGCTTAAGAGTGGTGGACAAAGGGAAGCAAGTCTCAGCTCCGATCTACGGAACTTCTTCTTCAATTGGTAGAGAGAGAGATCATGAGATTAGGATGAGTGATGAGAGAAAAGCTGTGAAGCAGTTAGTACAACAGAGTTTGCAGAGCAACATGGAGAGGATTGTGAAGAGAGCCAATTTACAAGAAGACTTTGTTACTACAACTTCTTCACAGCATTTTACAAAGAGCTTAACCTTTTGAACCCAAAAAACTAAAAAACATGTAAGTTTTTTTTTCTTTTTTTCTTTTTTTTCTTGACATCATTAATTAATCAATTTCCAATAATATTTACTAGGAATTATCTAAAACAAATATGTCTTTGACTATTGAAAAACGAATTATTCACACAGCGATTTATACAAACAGTTGCTCTATTGGAATTACCAAATGAAAATTTATATTCCAAAAATCCAAATGCCACACAAACAAAATAAAATGAACATTACAAGAGTATTTTAGTCAAAAAAAAAAAATACAAATAGTTTACAAAACTAACTGAGAATTTTTTTTTTTTGCTGCTGATTACGATAATTTTTCTACAGAACATGCTATTTTCTGTTTAATATTTTAATTAGGTTTTAACATTCTTGAATTAGGTTAGACTTTAGAGCCACAGATGGTAGTTAACTTTCCATACAAGGTTGGGTCAGTGACAGTGGCATCGAGTGTAATTACGGGGAAGATGAGGAGGGGTCTTAATTGAGTCTGATTCGGATCCTCACATGCACCAATAAGTTTTTTATATATTTTTCTCTTTCATTTCTTTGACGAAAATAATAAAAAAGAAATCTTTCATTTTTCTTTTGCATTAAGCATGCATTGGTCCACTCGTGAATCGTGTCTATAACAGTGTCCTTTAAAATATGATTCTTATACCAATGTTTTATTGCACATTCGTGGGATTTGTGAAGAACCGACAACCATTTTTGTACGTTGTTTGCTTTTTAAGTAATATTTGTTTTTTCTGATATTATTTTTTCTATTTGTTGGGATAATCTTGGAAAACCAACAAATTTTGCTCGCTCATGTACATGTAATTTTGATTCAGGCATTTTTTGTTATTTGGTATTAAATTGAATTCAAGGGAATATATTGATTGTTTTTTTGTTTGTATATATTGATTATTGTTAAGCGATTAATTAATGAAGATCTTTAAAACTCGTCTAGATATTAAAAAATCAACGTTTTATTTTTGTAAGTGGGGTTTCGAATAGTTCGCTCACTTCATGGTTGCGTACTAATCTACTAACTGTCAAATAGTTTTGAATTGAAATCTTCTAATATTTGTATATAAAACTTAAATTTTAGTAGAAATAAAAAACTCACAATTCAAATGCAAGTATTTTGGGAAAAAATAATATTTTTACTATAATTTCACAAATTTTACAGATATTTATAATAGATATGATCGCAAATTTTATAACAAATATACATTTATAATTTACTTTTTTTGTGGTGGTTGAAAACCAAAAACTCCACTTTTGGAGAATTCTATCTCATATCAAAAAGAGAAATTGTTTAAAACAGCACTATTTTAAGTTTTCCATTTAATAATAGTCTCATAAATATTATTGATCAGTTATACCATTTATATCATAGATAAAAGACGATTTTATCCCTTCAATTAAAACACTAAAATCTTCTCAAAAACTATGGAGATCATCGACGACGACGGGCGAAGTCGACGACAACAAATCAAAGACGACGGAATCGGTGTTCTCCTCAAGGCTGATACGTCGCTTCCCCGACGAAGGCAGAGCGTCGATTAAGACCCCGACCTCGTCGGATTGGTTGCCGGAGAAGCGGAGCTTGGAGTATTACCGGTTGCTCGCGAGTAATGGCGGAGAACCGCACTCGTCGAAGACTAGTATGTCGAAATCGATGCCTCCACGCAAACTTAGATCCGCCAAAGAATATACTCCACCTCTGGATCAGAACTCGTTGGCGGCTACGAAATGGAAGAGTTTATTGCCCCGCGTCTGCCGCCGTCTAATCCTCTTAAATGGAAGTTCTGTGCGGAGGCTGCTGCAGAAAATGTCATATCTGGGATCTCAGACTCTGGTGTCAAGGTAATTTGACCGATCCTTTGTAGTCTTTCTTCTTCTTGCTTAGAAATTAGGCAATGTCGAGCCAAATCCCTAATTAAGTAAGGTCGAGACATATATTATTCTATCCAATTGAAGAATTTGTACCTGTTCAGTTTCTGATAGCAGAGTGGTAGCGAAACTTGGTGAAGATGATTTACACAATTTCCTCATAAACGGGACAAAGCTTGTCTTACTATCTAGCTAAGTGTGAAGTCTTTTGCTGTTGCATATCCCAACATTATGATCAAATTGAGTCAATCTTCAGGTTATAGTTAGATTGAAGCCTCCAAACAAAGATGAGGAAAGCGATATGGTTGTACAAAAGATCTCCAAACATTCCCTCACAATTAGTGGGCATACTTTCACATTGAACTCAATTGCATCCAGAGTTGACACATGCAAGATATATTTTTACATTCTTCGTAGTGTGATTTCTTAATCTCTAATTCTTTCGTCTGTTGTGTTGTTTTTTTCTTAAGGAGTAAATGTTTCAGCTTGTGGGAGCCCCTCTTGTTGAAAATTGTCTATATGGGTATAACAGTGCTGTATTTGCATATGGACAGGTAGTTTTCGTTTTTCAAAGGCTTCCTTTGAGGCAGAGTTCCATTTCTCAGACTGTAATTGTGATTGCAACTTCTAAATTTAACTGATCATCAGACTGGTAGCAGGAAAATATATTCCATGTGGGGTCCTGCAAATGGATTGTTGAAAGAGCACCTCAGTGGTGAACAAAGAGGTTTGACTCCACGCGTCTTTGAACTTCTGTTTGCCCGAATCAAAGAGGTGATGCATGGTTTTGTTCAATTCGTGGTTTTGAACTAGTACAAGGATTAGCACATTCAGAAGTAGACTCGTTTGTTTCTTTTTTTTGTTTACAGGAACAAGTCAATAAGAAGGAGAAGTTGGCGAATCTTTTAGAAATATCTTCCCCAAAAAAAACACAACATCCGAGTTATTCTGTTTAGAAATGTTGGCGAATCTTTTAGAAATGTCTCCACATAATTTTCTTACTCAATAATTGGGTAATTTTTGTTTGTTTATACAATTATTTAAATTTTTGAAGCAGTTTTATACATTCACGAAGGCTTAGAAATTAGTGTATATTTATACAATAACTCGAATTTGGTCAGATATATCTACACAATGTATATATCTACACAATGTGACAACTAATAATCTTTTTATGTTTACTTAAATGTTTCATAAGTTTTTAAATTGTCAAATAATTCATCATAAAAATGTAATGAATGTTTGAAATGTTAATTACTATTTGATAAAAAAAAATTGGAAGCCATTCTAATCGTTTAGAAAGACCTTCCTAAATTTGTATAAAAGTTTAGGAAGCTTTTTGAACGTTCTAGGAAGTCTTTTTAATCATTTAAGTAGCTTTTAAAACTTTTCGGAATGCCTTCTTAAATGTTAGAGAATGCCTTTTTAAAAGTTTTCTATTTAATGGAAAATTCCATTAAATAGAAAACTTGCTTGCCTTTATCTTTATGAGTGTTGTCTAAAATACATACCAAAGAGTTATAAAGGCTTGAAGATTCTGAGAGCGTTTAGCTTTTTGATTATTAGTTGTACCTTTAATGCTATGAAATGATATTTCTCTGCCATAATGAATATTTTACTTATAGGGCTTCAAGCTCGCCAAGATTCCGCCACCAAATGAATGTTCTTGAAGTACTCTTGATTAGCTGTTACTTTGAATTGCCTCTATTTTGTAAAAGGTTTATTCATTGTAGAATAAAAACTCAAACCGGCTTTTGAAAAAGGTTTTTAGTAACCTATTCAAAGAGCTTTTCATACTTTTTAGGAACCTTTTTATACTTTTTAAGAAGTCTTTCCTAAATGTTGTTTATTAAATGTTTATTCAGTCATTCTAAATACAATTATTAAATGTTTATTCAGTCATTCTAAACACAATGATTTTAGTTTTTGATTTGTCAATTTGTTTGATTTTTTTTTTCAATTTGTTTGTCTTTCCAAAAAAACAAAAAAAAAACTTTAGAACTATTACAAACACTAACTACAATTTGTTATATTCCTAAAGTGCTACAGTAAGAGATATATGACTGATTATAATCAGCCATTTGCAAACCAAGAGGTAACTATGATTGTGATGGAAACTTAGAATTTAATGGAAGATCTTTCTTTTCATCTAAAATAATTAGAAGACATTTTCCATGCAGAGATAGAGGAATCATTGTTCTCATATTCTTTTAGCCTCAAACTTGACTTGTACCAGATTTACTTATTCAACCTCGTCTCCTAACAAAATCTAAAATTAATGTAAGTTGCTTTAACAAAGAAAAAGAAGGTTGTAACTTTGTAATTGACACAAGTTTCTTTGTCTATTTATCTAGCAATTCAACTTTAAAAAACTCTTCTACACATTTAGGAATGTCTTCTTAAAACAAAGGAAGGTCTCCTAAAACAATTAAATGAGAACTTTTGGTAGAGTGATTAGGAAACCCTTCTACACATTTAGGAATGTCTTCTTTGTTTTTTGTTTTATTCCTAAAAAAAAATGATATCTCGGAAGCCCTTCCTAAACATGTAGAAATCCATAACACATTTAGAAAGGCTTTCCTAACACGTATAAATGCATATTTTTGTTACTATTTAAACAACAACTCAAATTTAGGATGCCTTTATACACATTTAGGGAGGCTTTTCTAACACGTATAAATACAAACTTTTGTGTTCTATTTTAACACAACTCAAATTTAGGAAGCCGTTATACATATTTAGGAAGGCTTTCTTAACATGTATAAATGCAAACTTTTGTGTCTATTTATACAACAATTCAATTTTGGTCAGATATGTCAACACAAAGTGAAAAACTAAAAAAAAAAACTTTTTATGTTTACTTGAATGTTTATAAAGTTTTTAAGTGGTCAAATAATTTATCATAAAACGTGTAATGTGAACTTTAGGAAGATGCTATACATATTTAGGAAGGTTTTTCTAACACGTAAAAATGCAAACTTTTGTGTCTATTTAAACAAAAACTTAAATTTATGAAGTCATTATACATATTTAAGAAGACTTTCCTAACACGTATAAATTCAAATTTGTGTCTATTTAAGGAGTCTATACACATCGAACTTGATAAACTCCACAATCTTGTTCTCCTCGAGGTCGAGCTTGATTGTGTTGTTAGGCTTGATAAGCGGGTCGGGGTACCGGATGGTGCGACCATCACATACGTGTTCGGGTAGGGAATGCGCTTCTGACCAAACTGGATCGTTCTCACCTTGCATAGCTTGAAGCAAAAACGATGATGATATTCAAATTTATGTTAACCATTTTGGCGGTTATTTTCTTCAGTTACCGAAATAACTTCCTTTCTTAACGTTCAAATTTCATGTGTGGTCTTGATAAAAGGTTGAAAACAGAGGAAAAGTGTTCTTCTTGATAAAAGGTTAGAGAAACTCCTTTTGTCATAAGATGCCATAAGAGAACAAGCATCGAGTCTATAAGTTTCCCTTAAACGAACGTACGTGTACAAACCATAAACATAAAGTCCAAATATCGAACATACATAGATTGTATAGAGGAGCGTATCTAGAATAATAACTATAATCAGATTGAAACATTTGAGAAGAGTATCATAGCTAAAATGTAAGTAAGACTTGCAACTAAATCATATCAACCTTTAGAACGCATAAAATAAAAGTTTTTTCATCCGAGAAAATATAAAGGAAGAAGTCACAAATTAACGTTGTTGTTCGGTGGATCGACCCAAGCGATGCGGTTAGACAAAGAGGTACTTGTAGGGGAACGGAAGCTTTTCTCATCAACGAGGGAGTAATACACGCTAAATAGCTCATTAGTTGATGGATATGAACAAGATCCTGTTAAAGAGGCAGGGTAACTTGCAAATATTGTCAAGCCACACACTTGGCGCTTCTCTTCCCATACCATGCGTTGACAGTTTAGGTTAAACACAGACCGGTTGTTATTGTTGTTGCTCCGCCCTGTAGGCATGACAAAGATGTTTCCATCATCAACACACTCCTACCAAAATCTATCCACAAAATCGGCACAGTCCCATGGTTTCACTGGAAGAACATCCCATGTTACTTTACACGGGTCATAAACCCCGAGAAAGCTGCAGTTATTGAGCGCATAGAACAAACCGTTCGAGAAGACGCACTTGTTCCATCTTCCACTGGACGATGTGTCCGGGTAGCGATGAATGGTCCATACCGCTTCACCAAGAATGAAATTTGATGTCGTCCTCATATCCAATCGACAATACACTAATCGACCCTCATAAACAGCTGAAAATGAAAGGTATATCAATCAAGCTTCTCTAATCGACACAGAAACTCGTAATCAAAGACTATATGCATTGAAAATTGATTCTACGAACCAATCCTTACATCAGCTCAATCGATCCTAAATTTCAAAGTCCAAATCTCAAATCTAACAAAGATTAAAGCAGATTAAGAAACTTGTTTCCAAATTTCGATGTCCAAATCCAAAATCAGAAACATAAAGGATCAAAAGCTGCTTACCTTGCACCGTCGCAGCTCCGTTACTGTTCTTCGTCACCGTCGAACTGAAGGAGAAAATATTTTTCTCTTTTGTTAGTTTTTGTTTTTAACTTTAAGGATATAATAGTCTTTTATCATTTAATAAATGCTAATCCTGAACAAAAACCAGTCTATATATTATCTATAAATAATATTTATTAGAGATCATTAATAATATATAAGGGATTTGAAAATCCTTTAACAAAAACAAAAAAGTAGGGTTTCGAATTTGGATACATCGACACAATCGAGATTGTATAGAAAGAAGAAAATACAAATTAAGATCTCTCTATTAGCATCACATTCACGATTTCATAAAGACAAGAAGGAAGCCACGTACGTACGTCACAATCACTTATTTCGCTTCTTTACTTATTTACGTTTTTTTTTGTGGTGGTTTAAAACCTAAAACTCCACTTTTGGAGAATTCTATCTCATATCAAAAATTTATTAGAGAACATAAATAATATATGATATTAGAGTCCGATCTACAATTTCTAACTTGATTTACAATTGATCCGATGCAAAATTGGTTCCAATGAATTTATGTCCGAACACAGTGCAGATATGGCCAAAACAACCGATATCTCGAAAAAGGTGTATTAAATTATAATACTTCACATCAAAAGTTAGTAAAATTTCTAAATAATATATAAACATATGGATTAATCTACTAACTGTCAAATAATTTTGAATTGAAATCCTCTAATCTTAGTATATAAAATTTAAAGTTTTAAAATTACTAATTAATATAAGCGTGACACAGGTTAATTATATCGATCAAATTTTGTCTCGTATAAACAATTGCAACCAAATATATATATAAAGATGGGAATATTTTGAAGGAAACGTGCATATTTTATTAATGGTATATTGAAGTGCATGTATACGACAAACAATAGGAATATAATGAGATATAATACACTATGAAGAGACGACAATTCTTGGATAGATGTATCAATGGTAGAATTGTGTTTGAAAACGTAATTCCGTAAATAAAACATAAAAAAATTTGCATTTTATATTAAAATACTAAAAAATCCATTTAATAGTAAATGAGTTTCAAATAAATGATTTATGGAAATAGTTGGATTAAATTAATTTCTCACATTATTCAACTACATAGTTAATAATATTTTTTTTTTGGTATGATTAGTGTTTCACAACACCAGTAGATTTTTATTTATTATAAATATATTAAAAAATAAGTAAAAAATATGTAAAAAATAATTAAAATTTAAATTTAAATCTCTTTTCCTAATAATATTTGTGTCACTTCTTTCTTGTAATTATTTATAGATTTTTTTTTTATTATAAAATATCAAATAATATATAAAACACAGTCAAATTTTATTTCAAATAATCTATACTGCGGTATTACGCAAAACCTATCCAATCACAAAAATATATTTCATAATCTTTAATTCTATAGATTTTAAGTCATTTCGTAAGATATTGTTTTATTATTATTTTTAGTTATAGTTTTGTTAATTGACTTCCATAAAATTGTAAATGATACATTCATTTGACTGTTCAGAAATTACAATATTGAAAAGGGATTTTCAATACTGTAATATGGTTTCTAAATTAAAAATATCATTTTGAAACTCCAAATTCTTAAAACTAAACCCAAAACTCTAACATGAAATCATAATCTCAAACCCAAAAACTAAACATTAAACCTAAGATCGTGTATTTACATACTATACACTATACAAACCAATTTGTTCACACTAAACTTCTAAAAACATAAATCATAAACAAACAAAAAAAATCTTAAATCCAAAAAACACTACAAGCAAACATCCTTTTTGCCACTACAAAAAACGTGGCAATAGAGTCGCAAATCGTGGTTATGAGACTCTTTTGCAATTACGCTAAGGAGTCACAAAAATCTCAATGCAAAATATTGGAGTCGCAAAAATCTTGTCCTAAAACATTGGAGTCGCAAACCAGTCAAAGATTAGCAACTAAAGTATGATTGCATGTGTAGTCATAGTTTAGTGACTCACTTGCGACTGGTAAGAAACGGCAATAGAGTGACTAAACCTAGTCACAATAAAGTCGTAAACATTTTGCGACACTTTTCAAACTGAATACTTGGTAAGAAAATGTAGTCGCAGTTTAGACGTACACTATTTGTTACTGATTTAAGACTCGATTAAGTAAACAAAAATGGATAGAATGTGCGACTAAAATGTGACTGTATTTCTACCGTAGTCGCAAATTAGTTACAAATGTATGAAACTCTTTTGCAACTAGGCTTTTTAAAAAAAATAAGAGTTTCTTTCTGAATTTTTTTTTAATTTTTTGGTCTCAAATTAGTTGCAAATTTTTGTGACTAATTAAAATTAAAATTAAATTATATAATAAAATTTCAATTTAAAACTTTTAGAATTAAAGTACATTAGCAAAAAAATACATTAGGAATTCAAAATATACATTAGCAAAATATATAGTGTGCATTACAAAGAAAATACACAAAAACCTAAGAGCTAATGATGTGTAGACGGTTCAACAACATGTGCATGGCTTGTGGAAGACTGTCCATTGGTAGCTATAAAAGCAGAAAAGTCAGGATCGTTGGTTCGAAGATAGCTTACCAGCATCTTAAAAGTGTTGATGCGCACTACAAAAAATCATGTGTATTGTATCATTTATTTTATTTGTTAATATCATTTATTGATTGATGAAAATTCAGTTGCATCATTTAATTAAATGACACTAGAAGTGATGACTCTAATCATTTACATCAATATTATTTAATTGATGTTAATATGTATCATTTGCAATAAATGATATTAATATCTTGCATCATTTAAAATAAATGATATTACTATTTTGCATCAATTAGAATAAATGATATTAAAATTTGCATCAGTTATAATAAATGATATTAAAATTTACATCAGTTATAATAAATGATATTAAAATTTACATCAGTTAATATAATTGAGGTAAACATTTGCATCAATTAATATAAATGATGTTAATATTTGTCTTGATTATAACAATTGATGTTATATATGTATATCATATATTTTAGTTGAAACTATTTAAATTATAAATAAATGATATTAAAATTCATGTAAATTTAAATTTTGTGTTAGTTTTTATAATATTATCATTTGGAGATAACTAATCATTTTGTATTTATTATTTTAAGGATTATATGTAAATACATATGTATGATTTAACATAGAAACAAATATGGTGTTGATCTTTTATAGAGGAGAAAACTAGTACTCTTCATCCTTCTTTAGCAATGTGGGACAAATAATTGTTTAGTTAAAATTTTGTTTGCATCACTTTTTAGAGTCATTTTTAAAAAGTGATGCTAATTAAGTTAGTATTAGTATAAATTATTTTAATCGATGCTAATTAAGTTAGTAATAGTATCAATTGTTTTTATTTGATGTTAATCTGGTTAGTATTAATATCAATTGTTTTTAGTGATGCTAATCAAGTTAATATTAGTATCAATTTTATTTAATTGATGTTAATCAAGTTAGTATTAGTATCAATTGTTTTAATTGATGCTAATCAAGTTAGTATTAGTATCAATTGTTTTAATTGATGCTAATCAAGTTAGTATTAATATCAATTAAAAGAACTGATGCAAAATTATATATTTAATGTCAATTTTTAATAAGTGATTCTAAATAGTATCACTAATTTTAATGACACTTTATAAGTCATGCTATCTATCCTTTTTCTTGTAGTGGCGGTTTTGGATCTCGGCTGCAAGACGAGAAGTTTCGGCATCCTGACAAGCAAGCTCCACAGCATCGCGTCGAGCATTAGCAGCTGCTTGCTCTTCAGTTTGGCGTTGAGCAGCTTTAAGTTGTTCTTGCATTTCTAAAAATGATGAAGCACTAGAGCTCCCTGGACCTCCTTTTCTCTTTCTGTTTCCATAAGCCGGTCGAAGACTACCAACTCCATATTCACGGCCTCTCTCATCCGGATCATGTGATTACAAATAAGGAATACAAGTAGATTATCCAACTGTTTATATATGTAAAATCTGACCTTAAGGAAAATATCATTCATTTCGGTTGTGGTAAGTTGGGAATTATCATCAAAGATCTGAGAAGGGTCCTCCCCGAGCTGAGACATCTTCTCACCTAAGTTCTTTTCATACGCTTCAGCAATTTGCTTGGCCATTAGATTAACAAATGTCCCGTCGGCTTGTATATGCGTCTTTATGAAGACTTAAACCTTAAATCCTAAAAAACTAAATTTCAAATCTTAAAACTAAACCCTAACATGAAATCATGAATCTAAACCAAAATTAAGTTTAGAACCTTAAACTTAAACTCTAAATCCAAAATGGTGTATTCACATCCAACACGTTTTCATTCAACATCCCATATTATCAGGTAATTTCTTTTTAAAATTGAGTTTCGTTACATTGTGGAAATGTTTTTGCTTTGTTTTTTAATTATCATAGCAACAACTGTTTAATGGCTAGTTTTATGTTTAATTTGTATCGCCATTTTGGCCTGTTAATTTCTCATTTAATTATGAATAGTAACAACAACAACAACAACAAAAAAAAAAAAAAAAATCAAAAGCCACGAAAGATTACTGTTTTGCAGATGACAAATGATCTCCAATTAATTTTTAATGACGATTTAAAAACAAATATATTGAGGTCCTAGCTTTCTTTTTTTTTTTTTCTTGTTTTTTTCTTTCTTTTTGGTTTCTTCTGGAGAAAAAAGAGTCTCTGGTTTCATGTGATAAAAGCATCATGCAGCCAAATTTCAATTCGAGATGCTCTGAATGTGAGAGGCGAGGCTCGTGATGAGTGTGGCCTTGAATCAATATTGTAATTGTTTTTTTTTTCTCTTCTACACTAGAATGAACACTTGATTATATTTCTATAGACCTTTTCAATAATTTTATGGCCTCAATTTAACTCCATGTCCAAACCTAATAGGTTTTTAATATCATCCACTAACAACTTGATGCATGTCGTCTTAGTTTTGCGTGTATTCCAAGTAGCACTACGTTACTGTCGACGATCCATTGAAGATGAGACACAACTCGTATTCCAAGTCATGTTCCCGATAAGTAACACATATGCTTAATGTTTTACTAGATGGAGCAAATTACTCGATTGTTTTAGGATATGATCTCGTGATAGCAAACCAAAATCGGTGGACCCACGAGATTCATCTAACCTAAACATCTCCCACTAGAAAATGCATACGTCAGTCTTCTTTACAAAGGCTATATAAACCCTAGATCAGCACAAGGTTCCATCCAACACAAACACAAACATCTAAAAAAAAAATAACCATGAAGAAGCTTCACGGAGTCGCCTTGATCGTTTTTCTATCAGCTTTAGCGACTTGCAAAGCTGACGAGGAAATCACTTGCCAAGAGAACGAGCCATTCACATGTGGAAACACTGATGTTTTAAGCAGTAAAAATTTCGATAAAGACTTCCTCTTCGGTGTTGCATCTTCTGCTTACCAGGCATGTAACATATCAGCACACATTGTGTTGCCACAACCAAAATTTTCACGTCGAAAACCTCACTAAACTCCAACGTTTTTTTTTTTTTTGTTTTGAACATTTTCTCTAAACTCCAACGTTGCATGGTTGTTTCTTTTCATTTCAGATCGAAGGTGGCAGAGGTCGTGGTCTTAACGTTTGGGATGGCTTCACTCACCGATACCCGGGTATGTGGCTTGCATGCATGTGATATATATATATATGTGTATAAGTTATAACTATATATATATATATGTCTCTATATACATTGAAAGTAATTAATGTATTTGTTTACTATCAGAGAAAGGAGGACCAGATCATGGGAATGGAGACACTACTTGTGAGTCATATACAAGATGGCAGGTTAATTCCTAAATATACATATACTAATTTAATTATCTAATCAACTAGGTGTGGATTGAGATACCATTGTATATGTAAACTGCAGAAAGATGTAGACGCGCTCAACGAAATGAATGCTACTGGCTACAGGTTCTCATTTGCGTGGTCAAGACTCATTCCAAGTATGCACACATTATCGACACATACCAAAGTCGTTTTTGATTTTATTGTGATTTTTTGGGAGGTTAAATATACGAATATGTAAACATGAATGCGCAGAAGGAAAGGTGAGTAGGGGAGTGAACAAAGGAGGTCTTAATTACTACCACAAACTCTTAGATGCCCTCATCGCAAAGAATATAACGCCTTTCGTTACCCTCTTTCACTGGGACCTTCCTCAAGCACTGCAAGATGAGTATGAAGGTTTCTTGAACCGCGAAGTCATGTATGTTATTTGTGCAATGCCATGCTTCTTATATTATGAAGAAATATGACACCATGCATATAAAGATTTGATCTTGCTTTAATGAAATGCATCATTATATTATATATGCGCGCAGAGATGACTTCAAAGATTATGCGGATCTATGTTTCAAGGAATTTGGTGGAAAGGTAAAGAACTGGCTCACTATCAACCAGCTGTACACAGTGCCTACGAGAGGCTATGCAATCGGAACAGATGCACCTGGTCGATGTTCTCCAGCGGTTGATGAGAGATGCTACGGTGGAAATTCCTCAACGGAACCCTATATAGTTGCACATAACCAGCTTCTTGCTCATGCCGCGGTGGTCGATCTTTACAGGACTAAATATAAGGTGAGTTCTCTCCAAATTGTAAAAAAAAAAAGGTGTAACCTAGCATATCTACTCCTAATTTAATCATATCATTGTGTGTATATGGTGACCAACAGTTCCAAGGAGGGAAGATCGGACCTGTGATGATAACTAGATGGTTTCTTCCATATGATGAAACTGATAAAGCCTGCATAGATGCAACTGAGAGGATGAAAGAATTCTTCTTAGGATGGTACCAAAAAATGAAAACGTTTTTTTATAACATTATTAATTATATGATGTATATATAAACCCTAATTTAGGGCTGATGATCTATTTTCCCCTCGGAACTTATGTACATGGATCAGGTTCATGGAGCCGCTAACAAAGGGTAGATATCCAGACATCATGAGGCAAATTGTGGGAAGTCGCCTTCCCAACTTTACGGAAGCAGAAGCCAAACTCGTAAAAGGTTCATATGATTTTCTTGGTCTCAACTATTACGTCACTCAGTACGCACAGCCAAGTAATAACAAAGTTCCACCGGAAAAATACACTGCCATGATGGACCCAGGCGTAAAGCTCACATGTACCACTCTATTTCCACTTAGTTTCTATATATGATATATCTCATTTTAATTACAAAACATGTTTTGTGATGTTTAGATAAACCCCTAATTCCACTTATTTCATCCTTGTGTTTACAGATGATAATTCACGTGGTGAACTTATTGGTCCACTGGTATATGCATGCATGATTCTTTGATTCAACTTTTTTTGTTTTTCTTAAGCATATATAATTCTTCTCGTTTATATATATTTGCTTCTCTTTCTCAGTTCTCTGAAGACAAGATAGGCGGCAACGGCTATTACTACCCAAAAGGCATTTACTACGTAATGGACCACTTCAAAGCCAGATACGGTGACCCTTTAATCTATATCACCGAGAACGGTGAGTTCTACTACTCATCTCTTATGTTAAGTGTATTTACCAAATTGGTCTGAAGAAATTGACTCAGATATTGTGCCAATTGTTCATGTACCATGACGGTTTAATTAGGAATTAGTAGCCCTGGTGACGAACCCCGTGAGCAGGCTATTGCTGATTCCAAGCGGATTGATTATCTCTGTAGTCATCTTTGCTTTCTCAGTAAAGTCATCAAGTGAGTGGATGCTACTACATTCATTTTTTTTCTCTTTTTTTTCTCTTACTTACATTGTGAAGAATATCCCACATCGGGAGTTTATATGGGACTTAAGTGGTATATAAAGGATTTGGGCCAATTCACTCATTGCCAATTGATTTTCAGTTCGAAGCTCATACTTAACATACATACATGTATCATGTATGACATCATCTTTTTGTATTATGATTGTTCTTGTTTTCAGGGAGAAGAGTGTCAACGTAAAAGGATACTTTGCATGGGCTCTTGGAGACAATTATGAATTCTGCAAAGGCTTTAGCGTCAGATTCGGACTCAGTTACGTTAACTGGACAGACGTAACTGATAGAAACCTAAAAGATTCTGGCATATGGTACCAGACGTTCATTAACGTTACCACCAAGAACCCTGCCAAACAAGATTTCCTCCGATCAAGCCTCTCCTCCCAGTACAAGAAGCTCGCAGATGCATGAAACAAACACTTTAAATCCCCATCAAGCTCATGTCACAACTCTTTCTACTTGCTCCATAGATAACATAAGGAGCTTCTTCTACCTACTTGTACTGTCAATCAAATAAATTCCCCAATAAAAAAAGGGATGATCGATGAATAATACTTTTAGTTACTACTTACTACACTATGTCAAGTCAAGGGATGGGGAAAAAGAAACAATGAACCCAATTTAAGCATAACGAACCAAAATGAACATCCCACACACACACACACACACACACAAAACACCAAACCGCTAACCGGTTACGTGTAACCGAAGAATAACGTACCGGGTAATCTAAACTCCACTAACTCAATATTTTAATAAGTTCAGTTAAATACGGTACAACACATACGTTTATAATACACTAAAGGTGGTATATTCAGTATAAAAAAAAACCATAACCACCAAACCTAATGCAAACTCAAAACTAAACCATACTTGTATTGTATGTGTCATACTTATAGCTGAATAGCTGATAAAACTTTTTTAAATTTGCCTTAGGTCTTTAAATGTGTTGTCACAATTCCATAACATGGCCAAATTGAAAGCGTACTGTTACTACTCTGCTGAAATACACATGGAAATTAATGCCACCTTTAGTATATTATTATGAAGAAAGAACTTTCAATCGCAGCTTAATTCCACATGCATATCATGATATCTATGTTAATCATATGACTTTGTTAGTGACATTAACTACTCAAAGAATCTGAATCTTGGGAGCAATATGAATCAAAGGCTCCAAAGAACTCGGAGAAAACTTCCTAGCAAAGAGATAACACATGGATGTGTTTTCTACATTGTACGTGCAGTCCAAATGTACAGAAATCCTCATTTGAGATATTGAGTAGAGCATTTGCAAGAGGCTGCCTCTCTGCATCGTACATCGTAGTTCTTCCCCATTCTGCAACCTGTACAACGATGAATATACTCCAATTACGATCAGATATACATACAACCAAGAAACCAATGTTAGGCAAGTTATATGGATATTCTTCATGACACTCTTGCAAATTTGCACACTTATTTGATCACATCTGAATGTCCATGTAACAAATCTATTCAGTCATTGCTTCTTAATTAAGGTCGAGACAAGTTACTAACTAGTCATTCAGTCACAAGTTTTCGTACAAATGAAATCGCTAAGGCACATTCATGAAACATCTTATTATATAAAGTTTGATGATTCAAAGTTGCTAATTAACATGACCACGACACGTATTAGGTTTATCGATTAGATTTTGACACGTGTACAAAACTTCTACCAATTAGATTTTGACACATTAAAAAAAATCAGCAAAAATAAATTATACTAGAAAAGTAAAGAAATAGAAAAATATTGAATTTGTTTTTATTTAGTCAATAAAATTGAAAAAGAAAAGAAAAAAATAATTGATAATGTAAAATTTATATTTGGAATAAAAAATTGGAAAAAATAAACAAAAAAGAAATTGAGAATGTATTTGTATTTTACCATTATGTTGACGCAAAAGGTTTGTAAAAAAACCAATGTTTTAAAAAAAAATTTATATTGAAAGTTTTTCATGTTACATTCTAAAAAATTGTACAAAATCATAAACTAACTAATTTATTTCTCATAAGAAGGAAGATAGTATGCAGATATTTTTTTAAAAAAATAGTCAAATATATGTTTCTCAGCAAGAAACATCACACTCGAATAATTCATGTGATGCTGCTCTAACCGTAGAACACACTCCTTAGATTCCAACAACTTCATATCCCCGTGAGCACAATCTGAGCCACTATTTGTTAGAACAAAAACTTGGTGATTTACAACAGGATTGGTAGTCATGTTCTTTGTTTGGATCACGATCTGGTGGCTTACGATTGATTTGTCGATGCCAATCCATTCTCCATAACCTACTGCTGTCCAATGTGACTCTAGTCAGATACACAGCTGTAAAAGGGCCAGCCCTCTGAAGGGCACATAGCAAAGGGTCAGCCCTCTGAAGGGCACTTAGCAACGTATTCAGATTTTATGCAGTTGAAGGAGAAGACGTTGTGAAGGTGTGCAAGGGATCGATGGTAATGATGAAGGGAACGATGACAGAAGGAAGCACCTATCGGTTGGTAGGAATTGTGGTTGTAGGTGGAGCTGCAGCTGCAGTATCTGAATCAGACATCACGACCCTATGGCACATGCGCATGGGACATATAGGTGTGCATGGGTTGAATGAGCTCCACAAGAGGGGTCTGCTGGGAGGTATGAAGAATTGCAAGATGGATTTTTGCAAGTTCTGCGTGATGGGAAAGCAGTCCAAAATGTCTTTCAAGACAGGTCTACACATGACAAATGGTCTTCTAGACTATGTACATTATGATGTATGGGGACCAACTCGAGAGCAGTCATTGGGAGGATCGAGATACTTCGTTATCTTCATTGATGATTTTTCAAAGAAGGTCTGGCTATACTTCATGAGGCAGAAGTCTGAGGTATTTGAAAAATTCAAGACTTGGAAGGCTGAAGTTGAGAACCAGACGGAGAGGAAGGTAAAGTATCTAAGATCAGATAATGGCACATAGTATACTGATGGGAAGTTTGTCAAGTTCTGTGAGGAACATGGTATTCAAAGGCACTATACAGTGAGGAAAACGCCACAACAAAACGGGGTCAGTGAGAGGATGAACAGTACTATCGCTGAGAAGGCTAGGTGTTTGAGGTTGAATGCAGGGATTCCAAAGCAGTTTTGGGCAGAGGCAGTAATCATAGCGGTTTGTCTCATCAATAGATCGCCAATGAGCTCTCTTGAAAGAAATGTTGTTGAAGAGGTTTGAACTGGGGTAGATATTGATCTATCAAACTTGAGGATTTTTGGATATCTGGCCTACATGCTTATACCAAGTGATGAAAGGTCTAAGTTGGATTCGAAATCCAAGAAGAACGTCTTTCCAGGCTTTGAGAAAGGTGTTAAGGGCTTCAAGTTATGGGATCCTGAGGCTAAGAAGAGAATTTCCAGTAGAGATGTGGTGTTCGATGAGCAGTACATGGTGGAACAGGCGAGGTCAGAACCAGTGCTTGTTACGTTTGAGACTGAAAACGAATCTCTGAAGACTCAGGAGGCGCCTAGTAAGGCTAGGCTAGCAGCAAAAGATCCTGAGAAGCCTCTTGAAGATGAGCAGGACGTTCAGCAGGAGGATGAGCAGGAAGAAGCAGAGGAGAGTGATGACACAGGCAGACCAAAGAGGGTCATCAAAGCGCCGAAAAGATATGGTTTTGAAGACATGGTCGGTTTTGCTCTTTCTATTGAGTCAGATGTTCCATTTACTTATAAATAGGCTATTGCTAGTCTGGATAAGGAGGAATGGACAGGGGCTGTGATGGAAGAAAATGAGAGTCTAAGCAAGAACCGTACTTGGGATCTTGTCCCTTTACCAAAGGAAAAGAAGGCGATTGGATGCAAGTGGGTTTTCACTAGGAAACCAGGGATGTCTGAAAAGGAGTTTTTGAAGTTCAAAGCAAGATTGGTTACAAAGGGGTACTCACAGAGGAATGAAGTTCAAAGACTAGCATTCAAGACACATTCTCCTAGACCCGACATGTATCAGGTGTGGAGCACTGGAAACAATAGCGCATGTCCTCTTCCACTGCCCCTTTGCAAAGCAAGTGTAGGATACAGCCCCGCTCCAGAACTCCTTCACGCCAGAACTGGAATGAGATTTTAACTATGGATGGCCAATTGCTAGAAGAGTAATATGTCTGCCCTAGAGCGGTATAACTTCAGCTCCAATTGCTCCATGGATCTTATGGAACATATGGACAACAAGAAATAACAAGATCTTCAACGATAGACAGTACACAGTAGAAGAAACAGTCACCAAAGCCATCCTAAATGCAAAGGAGTGGATCGAAGCTCAACCCTCAAAAAACCAAACACAAATCCCTAAACCCGACATCAGAAGAGAAAGAAAGGTTACCTGGATCAAGTGTAGATCAGATGCTTCATGGTGAGGGGATTGCAAGGCAGCGGGATTGGGATGGGAATTCACGGATGGAGCAAATCGACAAATCGGACAACAGACCGCGACTGCTACCTCGGTCCGTTCGCCGTTGATGGCGGAAGGGTTAGCGATTATGACAGCTCTCGAAGATGCACAAAGGAGATGGTTCACAAAAATAGAGCTTGAATCGGACTCAAGCCAGATGATTAAGGCTCTGACGACGGAGATGAGTTTCTCAGAACTACATGGAATCGTCACAGACATTTGTGTTTTGGCAAAGGAATTTGAAGCGATCAGCTTTAGTTTCATATGTCGTGAGAAAAACAATGTAATAGATCGGCTTGCCAAATGGGCCTTAGAGCAACCACAATGGAGACACCATAGTGTCTTAAGTAAAAAAAAATAAATAAAAAAAATAAATAAAGAATGACATGGAGACACCAAAGTGTCTTAAGTCCAAAAATGGTGTCTTATTTAAGATCCCATTTTATGGTGTCTTATGACACGTGTCACGACGCGATTCGTCACAATTTTTTATTTATTATTTTTTTTTTAAAAATCGAATTTTTTCTATTTTAAAAAAAAAATAAACATTTTTTATTATTATTATATAATCTTTAAGACACCCAAGTTGAGTGTTTTCATTGGGGATGGTCTTATGTTTGTTTAACCCAGACCTAGTTTAAAATTATGAATGAAAATAAGATTTGGATTTAAAAAAAAAACTTGATGTTTCATTTTAAATAATATATACGTAGTATTTCACAAATTCTATCCAATCACAAAAAATATTTCATAATGTTTAGTTCTACACATTTTAAGTCATTCCATAACTTATAATGGTGGTTGCTTTTATCTTTATTTTTAGGTATATTTTTATTAATTGATTTTCATAAGATTGTGAATGATACATTCATTTAACTGTTCAGAATTTACAAAATTTGAAAAGAGCTTTTCACTATTGTAATATGGTTTCTAAATTAAAAATAACACCATTTTGAAAAATCCAAATTCTAAAAATTAAACCCAAAACTTTAGCATGAAATCATAATCACCCAAAAATTAAATTTTAAACTCAAAAACTAAACTTTAACCCTAAAATAGTGTACTATACTCTATATAAACCCATTCATCCACACTAAACATCTAAAAAAAGAAACCATAAACACTAAAAGTTAAACCTTAATCCTAAAAACTAAACTCCAAACCCTAAAACTAAACCCTCACATGAAATCATGAATCTAATTAAACCAAAAATTAAATTTACAACCTTATAACTAAAATCTAAACCCAAAATGTTGTATTCACATACTCTATAATCCATACATACCAACACGTTTTCATTCAACATTACATATTCATCTATCAGGTAATTTCTTTTATAAATTGAGTTTCGCTGAGGACATTTTTTTCTTTTTTTTTCTAAATTAACAATTGTGTATCATAGCAACAAGTTTTTAATGTTTAATTTTTATCGCCATTTGGCCTGTTATTTCTCATTCAATTATGAATAGCTAAAACAAAACAAAAAATTCAATGGCCACGAAAGATTACTGTTTTGCAGATGACAAATAATCTCAAAATTTTAATGGCGATTTAATAAACAAATATACAGACTGAGGTCTTAATTATAGCTTTCCTTTTTTTCTTTCTTTTTTTGTGTATTCTGGAGAAAGAGTCTCTGGTTTACTGTGATAAAAGCAGCATGCAGATGCATCCAAATACCAAGTCGAGATGTTGTTACTGTGAGAGGTGAGGCTCGTGATGACTGATGAGTGTGGCTTTGAATCAATATTGTAATATTTTTTTTTTCTTCTACTTGATTGAACACTTGATTATATTTCTATAGACCTTTGCAATAATTTTATGGCCTCAATTATAACTCCATGTCCAACTTAATAGGTTTTAACATCTACTACAAATTTGATGCATGTCGTTCTAGTTTTGCGTTCCACACATGTAACACTACTTACTGTCGACGATCCATTGGTTGGGACTAGGTGACTCGATCTGTCCAAGAACTCTGCGCAGGCTTGCATGAGTTGCATCTCAGAGCATGTTCAATGGAAAAATATTTTGAGAGTATCTTAAAAAGATAAAATAATAATTTTTAAATAAAGAAAAAATCAAAACCAATCAGAAGTTGACACACAATAAATAAATTTCTTAAAAGTTAAGAATTGGTTCTTAAATAAGAAACTTAAGAACCATGTCTTACTCCTCTATTTTACTTTTCATTATTTTATTATTTTTTGGTTAAGAATCTTGCATTGAACATGGTCTCATGCCGTTATAAATGCTCTGTTGTTTGCAAGGAACACAGATTGCACAACAACATCTCTCGAACTCCACAAGCTGTCTTCAAGGTGCTTGATCGTCTTTTCTGTGATGTATTCTTGGTAAAAAAGAAACGAGGTTGCTTCAGCAACCTAATGAAAACTTGGTTCAGGTTTGAGTAGTTCGTGGCAGCCTTATCGGTTTCAGTAGGCTCCCTCCTTGTTTTTCTACTCTTTTTTTTTGGCAACGAATAGCCTAAGAGGTTTTGATTGTGATTGTTTAAAAAGACAAAAAACAGCCTTTCTCATATTTATATATGAATTCAAATATTTATAAAAAAAAATAAGGAACACTAATGCTTAATGTTTTAACAGATGGAGCTTACTCTATTTGTTTTAGGATATGATCTTGTCTCGTGATAGCAAACTAAAATAGGTGGATCCACGGGATTCATCTCACCTAAACCTCTACCACAAGAAAATGCTACGTCAGTCTTCTTTACAAAGGCTATATAAACCCTAGATTGGCACAAGATTCCATATCCAACACAAACACATATACATCTAAAGAATTAACCATGAAGAAGCTTCATGGACTCACCTTGATCGTTTTTCTATCAGCTTTAGCGACTTGCAAAGCTGATGAGGAACTTACTTGCGAGACCAACGTGCCATTCACATGTGGAAACACTGATGTTTTAAGCAGTAAAAATTTCGATAAAGACTTCATCTTCGGTGTTGCATCTTCTGCTTACCAGGTATGTAACAAACCATCACACACTGTGTTGCCAAACCCAAATTCTCACGTAGAAAATCATTAAAAACTCCAATGTTTTTTTTTTTTTGAATTAACTGTGAAAGTTCTGGGTCTTAAACCCATAATCTCCCTCAGAACTTGAAGTTAGCCATTTCTACATTATAATTTAAAGAATATACTTCCTTCCCAAAACGAATTTGAACCCAGGATACAAAAAAATAAACCTCTTATACTACCACTAAACCACCACCACTTTGGTTAAACTCCAACATTGCATGGTTGTTTCTTTTCATTTCAGATCGAAGGTGGCAGAGGTCGTGGTCTTAACGTTTGGGATGGCTTCACTCACCGATACCCAGGTATGTCGTTTGCATGTGATATATAATATATATATATATATATATATATATATAAATTAATGTATATGTTTACTATCAGAGAAAGGAGGACCAGATCTTGGGAATGGAGACACTACTTCTGAGTCATATACCAAATGGCAGGTTAATTCCTAAATATACATACACTAATTTAATTATCTAATCAACTAGGTGTGGATTGAGATGCCATTGTATATGTAAACTGCAGAAAGATATAGACGCGCTCAACGAAATGAATGCTACTGGCTACAGGTTCTCCTTTGCGTGGTCAAGACTTATTCCAAGTATGAACACATTATTGATACATACACAAGTCGTTTGTGTTTTGAATGTGATTGTTTGGAATATTAAATATAAGAATATTTAAACATGAATGAGCAGAAGGAAAGGTGAGTAGGGGAGTGAACCAAGGAGGTATTGATTACTACCACCAACTCATAGATGCCCTCATCGCAAATAACATAACGCCTTTTGTTGGCCTCTTCCACTGGGACTTTCCTCAATCACTACAAGATGACTATGAAGGTTTCTTGAACCGAGAAGTCATGTATGTTATTTGTGCAATGCCATGCTTCTTATATCATGAATAAACATAGATAATTGATCTTGTATTAATGAAATAATTCTATAATGCGCGCAGAGATGATTTCAGAGATTACGCGGATCTATGTTTCCAGGAATTTGGTGGAAAGGTAAAGAATTGGATCACTCCAACCAGCTGTACACAGTTCCTACGAGAGGCTATGCAATCGGAACAGATGCACCTGGTCGATGTTCTCCAGCGGTTGATGAGCGATGTTACGGCGGAAATTCTTCAACAGAACCCTATATCGTTGCACATAACCAACTTCTTACTCATGCCGCGGTGGTTGATCTTTACAGGACGAAATATAAGGTGAGTTCACTCCAAATTTTTTTAAAAAAATGTAATCTAACATATATATAATTCATATCATTGTGTGTTTGGACCCAAAAAAAAAAAAAAAATCATATCATTATGTGTATATCATGACCAACAGTTCCAAGGAGGAAAGATCGGACCTGTTATGATAACTAGATGGTTTTTACCATATGATGAGATTGATAAAGCCTGCATAGATGCAACTGAGAGGATGAAAGAATTCTTCTATGGATGGTACCCAAAAATGAAAATGTTTTCTTTTTTTAACATTATATATTAAAATATGTTGTATATACAAACCCTCACTTGGGGTTGACGATCTATTTTCCACTCGGAACTTTCATATATATATATATATGAATGTACATGGATCAGGTTCATGGACCCGCTAACAAAGGGTAGATACCCAGACATCATGAGGCAAATTGTGGGAAGTCGTCTTCCCAACTTCACAGAAGCAGAAGCCAAAATCGTAAAGGGCTCGTATGATTTTCTTGGTCTTAACTATTACTTCACTCAGTTCGCACAGCCAGCTGCTAACCCATATCCTTCGCCAAAACACACTGCCATGATGGACGCAGGCGTAAAGCTCACATGTACCACTCTATTTCCACTTAGTTACAACCTTTCTTTGTATCTCTTTTTAATTACATAACATTTTGTGAATGACCATCAAATTATTTCATCATTGTGTTTACAGTTGTAAATTCAAAGGGTGAAGTTCTTGGTCCACTGGTATATACATATATGTGCAGGATTCTTTCATTCAATTTTTTTTTTTAAGCAAAAAAATTATTCTGGTTAATTTATATATTTTTGCTTCACTTTCTCAGTTCTCTGAAAGCAAGGCAAGCGGCAACCGGTATTACTACCCAAAAGGCATTTACTACGTGATGGATCACTTCAAAACCAGATAAGGTGACCCTTTAATCTACATCACCGAGAACGGTGAGTTCTACTACTCATCTGTTTTCATTTATTTTTCCAAAATAGTTCTGAAGAAATTGACTCAGATATATTGACGGTTTAATTAGGAATCAGTAGCCCCTCTTCCGAAACCCGTGAGCAGGCTATTGCAGATTCCAAGCGGATTGATTATATATGTAGTCATCTCTGCTTTCTCAGTAAAGTCATCAAGTGGGTGGATGCTACTACTATATACTCTCTTTTTATTTTTCTTTTTTCTTTTACATGCATCGAGAGTTTAGATGGGACTTAAGTGATATATAAGGGATATGAGCCAATTCACTAAATTCCAATTGGTTTTGAGTTGGAAACACATGAAACTATGATATGTGCCAATTCACTAAATTCCAATCTTTTTAATTATGATTGTTCTTGTTTTCAGAGAGAAGAATGTCAAGGTAAAAGGATACTTTGCATGGTCTCTTGGAGATAATTATGAATTCACCCAAGGCTTCAGCATCAGATTCGGACTCAGTTACGTTAATTGGTATAACGTAAGTGATAGAAACCTAAAAGATTCTGGCAAATGGTACCAGACGTTCATTAATGTTACCACCAAGAACCCTACCAAACAAGATTTCCTCCGCTCAAGCCTCTCCTCCCAGTACAAGAAGCTCGCAGATGCATGAAACACTTTATCCCCATCATACTATCATCATATTCATGTCTCAACTCTTTCTACTTGCTCCATATAAAATAAGGAGCTTCTTCTACCTACTTGTACTGTACTCAATTAAATAAATTCCCCAATAAAAAGGGATGATCAATGAATAATACTTTTAGCTACTACATTAGGTAAAGTCAAGGGACGGGGAAAAAGAAACAATGAACCCAATTTAGCCATAACAAAGCAAAACAAAACCATAATTGTGGAATTTTCCCTAACAAACCATAACCAAACATAATGCAAACACGTAATAAAATAATAAATTAGCGTTAAAAAAACAAACCTAATGCAAATTCAAACGTTCAAAACCCTAAAAAGCAAATACTGTACTAGAGAGCCTTTCTGACAAGTCAATCCACGAGACTCATTATCCCATGGTTGGAGGGGAATACTCATTGGCAGTGATCTCCAAAAAACACAATTGGGAAAAGCAATTGAAAACGGTCAAAACACCAAAGTATGGGAGAACCCGAAGATTTCTCTTACTTCACCAACAGTACCTTTTGGGCCACCAACAGAGAACCTTATGAGCCCGGTGACAAAGGCGTGGAATCAACTTTTGTTGACTTAAGCTTGATAATAGCTTGAGTCATAAGCTATTTAGGATTAGGAAAATAGACATATTTAGGAGTTATCTAAATATGTAAGTTATCCTTTTCTAATTAGGAAATATACTAAACTCTTATCTATATAACAAGATGCCGAGTTGTGGCATAGGTTATGAGTTTTGGAGAGAGAGATTGTGAGGCTTTAGTTTTTGAGTTAGTTTTCTAAAGCTAATAGAGAAAGGTGTTCTTTATCAATCTCAAGTTCTTAATTCATCCTTTTAAATTCTAGATTTGGTATCAGAGCTTCAGGAATTTAATCAAGTCAAAGATTGGATCGTGAAGTTCTTCGCTGGTGTCGTACGAGAAGCCGTAAGCTATGGGAGATCTTACGGTAACAACACCGGCGTTAAAAAAGACTAAAGAAGGAGGATCTTCTTCTATTCAATGTCCTGTGCTGAGTACAACCAATTATACAGTATGGGCCATGCGAATGAAGATTTTACTCAAAGTTAATAAAGTATGGGAGGTCATAGAGAAGGAATCAAACGATGGTGAAAAGAATGACTTGGCCATGGCTTTGCTTTTCCAATCCATACCCGAGGCACTTATCTTGCAAGTTGGAGAATTAGATACGGCAAAGAAAGTATGGGAAGCCATCAAAGCAAGACATATGGGAGCAGAGAGGTTAAGAGAAGCGCGGCTACAAACCCTAATGGATGAATTTGACCGTCTCAAGCTGAAGACTACTGACACAATTGATGACTTTGTCGGTAAGTTATCAGAAATCTCTTTAAAGTCAGCCGCCCTCGGAGAAACCATCGAAGAACCGAAGTTGGTTAAGAAGTTTCTTAAGAGTCTTCCTCGAAAGAAATACATTCACATAGTGGCGTCGCTCGAGCAAGTATTGAATCCTAACACCACAACCTTTGAAGACATCATATGACGACTCAAAACCTATGAAGAACGTATCTCCGAAGAAGAAGAAGCTCAAGAAGATCAAAGTAAATTGATGTATGCAAACATGGAGGCTCAACCAAGTCAGTCTAATCGGGATTCCAATGGAGAATATAGAAGCAGAGGCCGGGGAGGTCACTTCTATAACAGGGGAAGAGGTCGTGGACGATCTAATGGTGAAAGAGATTTGTCAAACGTAGAATGCTTCCGGTGTGACAAAAAGGTCACTATGCATCTAATTGTCTAGACATATTACTTAAGCTCCAGGAGACACGTGAAAACGAAGCAGATAACACACATGAGGCAGAAGATCTAATGATGCACGAAGTAGTATTTCTCAACGAAAGGAACGTAAAGCCAAAAGATTTTGAAACAAGTTCGGATGGAAGTAATGTTTGGTACTTGGACAATGGGGCAAGTAATCACATGATTGGAAACCGTGATTACTTCAAGGAAATCGATGAGTCTATCACAGGAAAGGTGCAATTTGGAGACGACTCTCGTATAGACATAAAGGGGAAGGGCTCCATGAAAAAACATATTTGCGGCTAGATGAGATCGTAACGAGTATGTGTGTGCATAAAATAAAGAACACATAGAATTTTTTTAACCAGGTTTGATTTCCCTACATCCCAGGGACCTAGTCCAAAATAAATCCACTAGATCAAGATTGCAATTACAATTGCGTATGGTATCTAACACTACAATGCCTACCATTATTTTCTAGATGGAGCTATGAAAACAGTCAAGTCGTATAGACTTTAGAAACAAGAAAGTATAAGAACGAGCGTCTTCTTCTTCAACATCGTTTAGGTTTGACTCTTGGTGCTTTTTGGTCTTTAGAATTAGGAAACTACTCTTTCCTTTTTCTAATGACAATAGAAGATTTCCTTTTTCTATTGAATCCTTATTTCTATCTCTTTAAGCTTCTCCTTAAGAGATTTCCTTTTCTTCAAGTTCCGGAATTATCCAACATTTTCGCCCTTAATTCCAACTTGAACTCCGAGAAACTCGATCGCTTGAACTCTGATGAGGTAACTCATTTCTTTGAACTTGATCCTTGCTAATGGCTTAGTGAGGATGTCCGCCTTCTGTTGCGTGTCGGGTACATGCTCCCAAGTCTTGTTTCTTACGATAGAGTCTAGCTCACTTTCCATCGCGTCAATACTCACATGTCCTAGCCGAGCGTGCCAAGTCCATGTAGTATCTTCATGTTGTATTTGAAAACACTGAGGAAAGCTGATTTCCATTGGCGTTTTGTAGAGTCGGTTCGATGATCTTATGACTTGTACAAGCAGCCTTCCGCGAGGATCTCTTAGTGTTAAAGTATCTCCCTTCATGTGTACTTCACACCCACTCTTGGTTGCTTGTCCAAGACTTATTATGTTGTGCTTCAGGTCTGGTATGTAGTAGATGTCTTTGAGTGCTCTTGTTTCTCCAGTCTTGCCTACAAAAACAATTGTACCCTTCCCAACAATATCAACATACGATCCATCACCAAACTTGACTTTTCCTTTGATGTTATCATCTAAGCTTGAGAAGTAATCCTTGTTCCCTGTCATGTGATTGCTTGCTCCATTGTCTAGATACCAAACACTTGTATCGTCGTTGTTGATGTCATAATTTCCTGGAAACACTTTATCTTCATTCAAGAACACTACCTCATGAACATAAAGAGCGTCTTCTTCTTCAACATCGTTTAGGTTTGACTCTTGGTGCTCTTTTGGTCTTTCGGGACAGGATGATACATAGTGACCCGGCTTGTCACATCTCCATCATACTATATTGGACTGATCTTTCTCTTTCTTCTGCCTTTGATCACGTCCTCCCGCTTCTCCTCCTGTGGTTTGACTAGTAGATCCTCCTCGACCCCTGCCTCTACCACCGCGGCCTCTTCCTCTTTCTCTTCCTCGAGAATCTCCATAGTTCCCATGAATACTCTGCTCATTGTTTGCCCACATGAGTTTGCTTTGCTCATCTCCTAGGGTTTCTTCATTCACACGCTCCTCGTATGCTTTTATCCTCCCAACTATGTCCGCAAATCCTGTTGTGTTTAGGTCTAGGACTTGCTCAAGGGATGCTACGATGTGAATGAAGTTTTTTCTAGGATGACCTTTAAGAAACTTCTTCACCATCTTTGATTCTTCTATGATCTCTCTGAGGGATGCTGCTTTTGATGCAAGTTCTGATATCTTTCCCACAAAGCTATCAACTGGATCTGCATCATTCATCTTTAGTCGATCGAATTCCGACATCAAGGTTTGTAATCTCGCCTCTCTTACACGATCCGCTCCAAGGTGTCGTGACTTAATGGCCTCCCAAATCTCCTTTGATGTATTCAGATCTCCTACTTGCAGAATCAACGTCTCGGGTATTGCTTAAAACAAGATCGCGATCGCCGAGTAGTTCTTCTTTGGATCGGCTAATCCCGGATCGATTGTCTCCCATACTTCATGAACTCGAAGTATGATCTTCATCCTCATCGACCAAACTGTATAGTTTGTCGATGTCAACATCGGACATTGGATCAATGTGGATCCAAAGTCTTTTGTTCTCGGCGGCGGAGCTATCGCGTCTCCCATACTTGGTTACGTGAATCTTCTCTTGCCGTGTTGATCGAGTCTTCTACCCAAAGCTCGGATCGAGTCTTCCAACCTGAAGCTCTGCTACCAATTCAAGTCGTATAGACTTTAGAAACAAGAAAGTATAAGAACGACTTTTCTTATTAGATTTAGAAACTCTCTCAAAACTAAATCTCTCTCTTGAGTCTTATGGAACATCTCTCCATAGGCTCTATATTTATAGAACTAAGCTACCCCTTATTCCTTTTAGAAATAGGAAACTACTCTTTCCTTTTTCTAATGACAATAGAAGATTTCCTTTTTCTATTGAATCCTTATTTCTATCTCTTTAAGCTTCTCCTTAAGAGATTTCCTTTTCTTCAAGTTCCNATAGAAGATTTCCTTTTTCTATTGAATCCTTATTTCTATCTCTTTAAGCTTCTCCTTAAGAGATTTCCTTTTCTTCAAGTTCCGGAATTATCCAACAAACAGTATCAAACCACGCATGGATTGACTACCACCCGACAGCACCGGTGCATCACCGTCTTCTCAACGGCTGCAGAATCCATAGACTAAAAAACCACCAATAGATCTACAAATCTAATATGGTGGGACGACGCCACACACACTCGTGTGCATCTCTCGACAATACCCTAGGCGCGTGTGTTTTCATAACACCACCTCTTGGTATTTATAACCAAACTTCAAATTTTTCTTTTCCTTTTCTTTAAAAGACAAGCTTTCCATTTACTTCATATTCCTTTTTTCTTTGTTTTCCTTTTCCCTTCAAGCTTACAAGCTTTGATTAACCATTTTAAACAATTTCTTTTTCTCCTTTGTATTTCGTTTATGCAGCTTCACGTCATTAATCACTTGACACAAATGTTGCATCTTCATTCTCCCCCTTTTTAACTCATTTTGAATCTTCTAAGCCTTCTGCAGAAAATCAAACATCAAACATCTCTAACATCCGTATATGACGGAGATTTGAAAAAATCTGCAACATCCGCAACAACACTCCGCAACAAAACAAACACGCTCCCCCTTAATCCCACTTCTCCCCCTACTTGGAAGCACAAATGAGTTAAAAACTTTTCTTAATGCCAAGACTTCTCCGATCAGCTTGACAATCTGAGCGTGTCTTATAGACTTGCTTCATGGGCTTTTCTTTATCAAAACCAGCAAGCCTAAGACTTTGTTTATCCTTGATGGGCTAAACTTATATCCAGTGACTGAAGCCCAGCAAGCCCAACACAACCCAGAATTACTTCTTCCCCAATTACTTCTTCTCGTGTCACTACAAACGCAACACAACCCAGAATTTTCTTTAAGAAGAGAAAATAAATTGGATTCAATTTGATCGAGATCTTTGGATTGGACTACTCCAGATGAAGCTTGAAAGCCATAATTTATCATTGAAACACCAGATGAGCTCTGTCTTCTTGCCGAACCAGAATGCTTGTTGTCACTTGAATCTTTCAGCTCTAGTTTCCACCATACTCTCTGAGATTCTTAGATTCGTGCGACGGTTTGGGCTTCTGCCGATTTCTGATCTTCACCTTTGCTGAAGTTTTCACTTGACTCGTCATCTGCAGCTTCTCCTTCATGCACGAAGCTTCACAATTGTAACCTAGCTCTTTAAATTCTTTCTCTTAAATTTACAAAGAACTGTTTGATTAGGTAATTCCAATCGATGGATTGGTTCTCTTGATTACTAAAGATTATATACAGAATTGTACAGCAAAGAGCCGTTAGAGGCTAATATATGATTTCCTAGAATACATATAAAAATATATGATTTCCTTATCTAATACCCTCCCTCAGTCAAAACATCATGAACTTTTGATGTGAATGCTGTACTTGAAGTCGTTGAACAATGATGACGGAAGGCCTTTAGTGAAGATATCAGCGTATTGGTGAGAGGAAGGCACGTGAAGAACTCGCACTTTGCCAAGAGCAGCTTTTTCACGAACAAAGAGAATGTCTATCTCGATATGCTTAGTACGTTGATGTTGGATAGGATTCGTAGATAAGTACACGACACTTACATTGTCACAGTATACGATGGTGGCGATGTTGATGGGACAATGAAGTTCAAGTAAAAGGTTGCGAATCCATGTTGTCTCGGCAACAGCATTTGCTACTCCACGATATTCGGCCTCGGCGCTTGAACTGGAGACTGTTTGTTGACGTTTAGATGACCATGAGATTAGATTATTGCCGAAGAAGACGCAATACCCAGAAGTGGAGCGACGAGTTGTAGGGCATCCTGCCCAATCCGCATCTGTATAGGCGGTAAGAGTGTTGGTGGTGGAGCGAGAGAGGTGGAGCCCGTGAGTGATGGTTCCTTTGATGTAGCGGAGGATGCGTTTTAGAGCGTTGAAGTGAGGTTCACGCGGATCATGCATATATAAGCAAACTTGTTGTACGGCATAAGCGATGTCTAGACGTGTGAAAGTGAGGTATTGTAGAGCGCCATCAAGACTTCGATATAGGGTTGGATCTGCTACAGGTGGTCACGCATCGGCATGAAGTTTAGCGGAAGTGTCTACGGGAGTAGCACATGGATTGCAATTGGACATGTTAGCGCGATGTAAGATGTCGGCAGCGTAGTTTTGTTGGCTTAGCATCATGCCGTTGTTGTCCCTGTGAGCAGAGATTCCAAGAAAATTGTGAAGTAATCCTAAATCAGACATTGAAAATTCAGATTTACGAAAGGTTAGAATTGACCTTAGGAGATCTGGTGAGGATGCAGTGAGTAGAATATCGTCAACGTAGAGAAGAAGATAAGCGATGTCGGAGCCACGTCGGAGAACAAAGTGAAGCATCGCTCTTACTATTTTTGAAGCCAATTTTTGTGGCATAATCTGCGAACCGTTGGAACCAAGCACGTGGTGCTTGTTTCAGCCCGTAGAGAGATTTTTTCAGGAGGCACACGTGGTTTGGTTTGCTCGGGTCGACGAAGCCTCGTGGCTGATGCATATAGACTTTTTCATCAAGATTTCCATAGAGGAATGCATTCTTTACGTCAAGTTGATGAACCGGCCAATCTCGTGCTAGAGCAATGTCAAGAACGGTTCGAACGACAGGGCTGAAAGTTTCATCGCAGTCTACACCAATCTCTTGTGATTTTCCATTTGCGACCAGTCTTGCTTTGTACCTAGAGAGAGTTCCATCTGCATTGTATTTATGTCTAAACAACCACATAGAACGAATTACGTTAGTCTTGGGAGGCCTTGGAACTAGTATCCACGTATCCCGCAATATAAGAGTATCATATTCATCTGTCATGGTGGGGTTCCAATTCGGATCTCGAGCAGCGTGAACATGAGAAAGGGGAAGAGGGGAAACAAGGTCGGTGTGAAGAGAGAATATTTTCTTGGGCTTGGTGATTCCATTTTTTCCTCGAGTTCTCATGTTGTGCTGAGGTGGAAGAGCATGAACTTGAGTGGTTGTAGGGTTAGAATCGATGTGTGAAGTGGTTGGAACGAGAGAGGTAGAAGTGGGAGAGGGAACTTGATCATGGTGGGTAGAAGTATTGGACACATGGTCTGATGGGGGAGAGGACGTGTGAATAGATTGATGGGGAGATAATTTGATGAATCTGTTGAAGAAGAAGAGGTAGTAGAGAGGTCCAAAGTACTACTCGAAGGAGTTGTAGCCGATGGAGGAGCTGGAATGGCATGAAGTAAATGAGGAAGTGGTGGATAAGAAGGGAGAGACGAGGAGTTGTTTTGCGGTGAAATGACGGTCGATGTAGCAAAAGGAAAATTATTTTCATCAAAAACAACATGGCGGGAAATGATAATACGGCGAGTGGAGAGATCAAGACAACGATAACCACGGTGGTTTGTGGGATATCCGAGAAAGATGCATCGAGCAGAGCGAGGAGATAACTTATTAGTTGACGTTGGTAAAAGATTCGGGTAACAAAGGGAACCAAAAACGCGAAGATGATTATATGAAGTAGGTTTGTTGAAAAGCCGAGTGAAGGGAATTTCATTATTTATGGTTGTCGAGGGAAAAATATTAAACAAATGTGCAGCCATGTTCAAAGCTTCTACCCAATATGTGTTGGGCAGATTTGCTTGAAAGAGAAGGGCCCGCACAAGATTGTTTATTGTACGAAGAGTTCGTTCCGCTCGACCATTTTGTTGAGACGTGTAAGGACACGAAAAACGCGATTGAATTCCATGAGTAGAAAAAATCAAGAATATGGTGGTTGTTAATTTCACCTCCATTATCACATTGAAAAGCTTTGATTGAAGTTTGAAATTGATTTTTGATAAAATTGAAAAAATGTAAAAATTTTGCAAAAACTTCACTTTTCTGTCGAAGAGGATAAATCCAAAAAAAATGAGAAAATTGATCAAGAAATATAACATAATACTTTATCCCACTTAAACTTGAGACAGGAGAGGTCCAAATATCGGAATGTATTATTTCAAAAGGAGAAGAACAAATAGTGTTTAAAGGTAAAATTGGTTGACGGATGTGTTTTCCTACTTGACAAGCATGACATAAGGAAGACACATATGGTTTTGAACAATTTAAAAAACCAGAAGAAGATAAAAAACGAAGGACGGAATCGCCGGGATGACCCAGACGTTGGTGCCAAATTGTAGCAGGGGTGGAAGTGAGTAGAGCGTGATGTGAAGTTGATGTAGATGGCGGAGAGATGGCATAGAGAGGACCGGTGCTATCACAACGGATGAGAGGAGCTCGGGTACGGAGATCCTTAACAAGAAAACCGAGAGGATCAAATTCAACGGAGCAAAAATTATCAATAGTAAATTGTCTAACAGAGATGAGATTTTTTAAAATCTTTGGGCAAAGCAAGACGTTATTTAAATAAAGAGGGCGAGAGGTAGAAGGAAAACTAGTGTTACCGGTGGCAATGGCGGGTAAGAGAGAGCCATTACCAACAGTGATAAGAGGAATGGGAGATTGAGAAGAGAGAGAAGATAGCATACCTGGTTGAGCAGTGAGATGAGCGGTGGCACCTGTATCCATGTACCATCCGACATCGGAAGGATCCGACAAAGTCATGGTGTTGAATGCATTTGATAGAGTTGTTGGGATGAGATCGGATTGTGGAACCTGGGGAGATGCGGCTGCCATGGTGGTGTTGTGGCTTGTGAGGTATGCCAAACCGGCTGGAGGAGGTGGTTGGCCGAGAATTCCAGGTGCAGTGTTCATTTGATTTGCTGAATGTTGAGGACCGGAGAAGCGATTATTGTTGCTGTGATTTCTCCAAGAGATGTTGTGCCAAGTTGGAGTATTGGGCCATTGTTGTTGATTTGTCCAATTTGAAGCATTGGGCCATTGGGGAGTATTAGGCCACTGAGGAGCATTAGGCCACTGGGAAGTATTGGGCCAAGCCCAAGGTGGAGGAGATCCAAAGTCAAGTTTCCTCCTTGCCAATTAGGTCCTCGTCCTCTGAAGCTTCGTCAGCCGCGGTTGCCACAATTGCTGCGATTGCCACGGTTGGATTGAAACGGAGGCGCTTGCGAAGGAGAACGGTGTTCGTACTGTTGTGGTGTGGAGGCGATGAGGACCTGAGGTGATGATGCATGATCGTTGTGAATCGGGTCTGGTTGTCTTTTTGTTTTCAGACGGTCTTCTTCATCTTTGAGCATCGATCGAGCGTCGCTAAAGCTGCACGGAGGGGATCGATGTTTGATAACATTTATGATGTTATCAAATTTGGAGCTGAGGCCATTGAGACAGTGCATGACAAGAGCTCGATCGGAGATGGGAGAATTGACGTTTGTAAGGAGGTTGGAGAGAGTCTTCAATTTCTGACAGTAATCGTGGACGGAGAGATCGCCGATTTGTAGAGTTCGGATCTCGTTTTCGAGTTGTGTTGCCCGAGCCTCCTTGTTGTCCCGAAAGAGATTCTCGATGGTGGTCCATAGTTCACGCGCCGTGCACTTCGTCTTCAATTTGAGGAGTGATTCGGATATTGTCCCATATATCCACATCTTGATTGTGCCATCGATTTGAGACCATTGCGTGTCTTATGGACCAGTGGGAACGGAAGTGCCGTCGAGATGGCCAAGAACGGTGAAACTATGGCAGTGCGTCTCGAAAAGTTCACGCCAAATATCGTAATTCATTTGATTCATATCAAGGATGATTGGGATATGAGCCTTAATTTGAGTAAGGCTCAAAGTTCGATCGGTGACATGGGCTTGATTTGTCGCCATCGTTTGTTAAGAAAGGGTAGAGAAGAAAGTATATGAGAGAAAGGGAAAGTAGTGTGAAAAGAGAAAAAGTAGTGTGAAAGAGAAATAAGAGAATAAGAAGAGAGAGAAGAAGTCAAGAGAACCCACAAAAGAAAAAAAATACAACTATAATAAAAAATGAACTAGAGTGATGAAGAATAGATCGATGACAAGTAGAAGAGAAAGAAGAACGAAGAGAAGAGGAAGGAGGCGGCTGAGAATTTTAGGAATGAAAACGCTCTGATACCATGTTTGATTAGGTAATTCCAATCGATGGATTGGTTCTCTTGATTACTAAAGATTATATACAGAATTGTACAGCAAATAGCCGTTAGAGGCTAATATATGATTTCCTAGAATACATATCAAAATATATGATTTCCTTATCTAATAAGAGCCACTACTGATTCACCTCTTGTGATTTTGCTTCTTATCAAAACTTAGAAATCAATCAAGGATAAATCACTTATACCTCCAATTTCGAGAATTTCCATAATCAACCTTTGATTTCTTTCTTCTCCTTCCTCTAGCAAAAACACATACTTCATATAGGATCTGAGCTCTATTTGCTGGAGTTCAGTTACAATCCAATCACTTTCAAGGAAGATACAAGAAGGCATTGAGAATGCTCCTTCTCACGTTTGTTTCTTTTGGCACATCTTTTTCAAAATAAACACACCCAAAAAAGTTGTGAAGCCCAATATCAAAGATAAGATAGACCCAAAACTACTTTTTGTCTAAACTCTCTTTCCCGATGACAAAACATGGAGTTGTGATGTGAACCCGTTTAGCTCACAACGTTTTCCGGTGAACCTTCCTGTCACCGTCGAACCTTTCGAATCCTCAAGGACTTCAAATTTTCCTAAGAAACCTAATTCATGAAGCTCCTCTCGAAATCTTCCTCTTTCCTTGTCAAAAGTTTCTCGGCTTTTGATCCCCATCAACTCTCTTCCATGTCGATCTCAATTTTGTTTACCATCATAAAATCTGTAACAGATCACCAAAACAGAAACTATGTATCCTCGTTCCTCTACGTCACGTTCTCGAGCCTCTTCTTTCTCAACTTCTTCAAAAATTCTCCACTAGTCACAAATCCAGAATCATACCCGAAACCAGAATAAGTCTCCATCGAGTCCTGCTCTGATACCAATTGAAGAAACATATTTGCGGCTAGATGAGATCGTAACGAGTATGTGTGTGCATAAAATAAAGAACACATAGAGTTTTTTTAACGAGGTTCGATTTCCCTACATCCCCGGGACCTAGTCCAAAATAAATCCACTAGAACAAGATTGCAATTACAATTGCGTATGGTATCTAACACTACAATGCCTACCATTATTTTTTAGATGGAGCTATGAAAACAGTATCAAACCATGCATGGCTTGACTACCACTCGGCAGCACCGGTGCATCACCGTCTACTCAACGGCTGCAGAATCCATAGACTAAAGAACCACCAATAGATATACAAATCTAATATGGTGGGACGACGCCACACACACTCGTGTGCATCTCTCGACAATACCCTAGGCACGTGTGTTTTTATAACACCACCTCTTGATATTTATAACCAAACTTCAAACTTGTGTTTTCCTTTTCTTTAAAAGACAAGCTTTTCATTTACCTTCATATTCCTTTTTTCTTTGTTTTCCTTTTCCCTTCAAGTTTACAAGCTTTGATTAACCATTTTAAACAATTTCCTTTTCTCCTTTGTATTTTGTTTATGCAGCTCCACGTCATTAATCACTTGACACAAATGTTGCATCTTCACTCCATACTGTTTATCAGCAAAAACGGAGGAAGAAAAGTCTTAGCTGTGATGTCTACTTTATTCCAAATTTAAAGAGTAACATCATAAGTCTTGGGCAAGCCACAAAATCAGGATGCGACGTTAGAATGCGAGCAAACTATCTTACACTACATGATAAAGACGGGAATTTGATCACAAAAGCCAACCGTTCTAAGAATCGACAAAGTACTCATGGAGATAGTCGACTCAAAGTGCCTACAACTTATAACACTAAGTGATTCAACAAAGTGGCATGCAAGGATGGGACATATTGGAATGGATTCAATGGCATCAATGATCAAGAAGGAGCTACTTATTGGAATACCTCAAATCACGGTTGAGAAAGAAACATGCACGTCATGCTTACTTGGAAAACAAACCAGAAGAGTGTTCCCACAAGCAACCTCATACCGTGCAACAAACATACTCGAACTTATACATGGAGATTTTTGCGGACCGATTACACCTCCTACAGCTGCGAAGAAGAGGTATATATTCGTACTCATTGATGATCATTCCCGTTACATGTGGTCAGTTTTGTTAAGGGAAAAGGGAGAAGCCTTTGATAAATTCAAAAGGTTTAAGGCATTGATAGAGCAGGAGACAGGAGCTGCTATCAAAACCTTTAGAACAGACTGGGGTGGTGAGTTCATGTCACAAGAGTTCCAAACGTTTTGCGAAACATCCGGTATAAAAAGACAGTTAACGGCTCCATATTCTCCTCAACAAAACGGAGTAGTGGAAAGACAAAACAGAACGTTGTTGGAGATGACTAGGAGTATGCTAAAGCATATGAATGTACCAAATTATTTATGGGGTGAAGCAGTGAGACATGCTACTTATCTCATAAACAGAGTACCAACGAGAGCGTTGATTTCACAAACTCCGTATGAAGTTTTTAAGAAAAGGAAGCCCAATGTGGAGCATCTGCGTGTGTTTGGGTGCATTGGATATGCTAATGTAGAGACTCCACATCTTAAAAAGTCAGATGACAGATCAAGAACATTGGTGCATCTCGGGATCGAACCAGGATCAAAAGCGTATAGGATTGTTGATCCTACAAGCCGAAGAGTAACGGTAAGAAGGGACGTTGTTTTCGATGAGAGCAAGAGCTGGAAGTGGAATAACGTGGATAAAGAAGACAATGATGGACCAGGAATGTTAAACTTGTCTTTGGAGAATATGGAAATAATGGCATAAGAGAAAGCGAGGAGAGAAGGGAAGTAGAAGAAGTCGGAGGAATGGATAATGATGAGGTTACCATAGAAGACGATGCTGCCTCTGAAAGTGAAGGAGAAGATATAGCTGCTGAAGAGCACGACCAAACTCCTACTCCGTTGAGAAGATCAACGAGGCTAAGTAAGAAACCGAGCTACTTGAGTGATTATGTATTGATGATCAAAAGCGAGTGTGAATCCGAGTGTGAACGGCTCTTGACGTTGATAAATGAAGAACCGTGGGACTTCAAGGAGGCAAGAGGAGAGAAAGTGTGGAGAGAAGCATGTAAAGATGAAATAACTTCGATAGTCAAAAACAAGACGTGGGATTTGGTTGATCTTCCAGCTGAAGCTAAGGCAATTGGGTTAAAATGGATCTTTAAGATCAAACGTAACTCTGATGGAAGCATAAACAAATACAAATCAAGACTTGTAGCCAAAGGTTATGTGCAGAGATTCGGCATAGACTTTGAAGAAGTATTTGCTTCGGTAGCACGCATTGAAACCATCAGGTTTATCATTGCTCTAGCAACTTCAAATGGATGGGAGTACATCACTTAGACGTAAAAACTGCTTTTCTTCACGGTGATCTAAAGGAAGTGTTTATGTCACTCAACCAGAAGGATTTGTGATCAAAGGAAGTGAAGACAAGGTGTACAAATTGGAAAAGGCATTGTACGGATTAAGACAAGCACCAAGGGCATGGAATGAGAAGTTAAAAAAGGTTCTTGGAGAATTGAATTTTGTCAAATGTTCAAAGGAACCCTCCTTGTATCGAAAATATGAGAAAGAATATATTCTTCTTGTGGCGGTTTATGTGGATGATCTTCTGGTCACGGGGTCAAGCCTGGATATGGTACTCGAGTTCAAAAGGGGAATGTCAGCAAAGTTTGAAATGAGCGATCTTGGAAAGCTGGTCTATTATCTTGGTATTGAGGTGTGTCAATATGAAGGACGGATCACGTTAAAGCAGGAAAGATATGTGAGTAAGATTCTAGAGGAAACAGGGATGAAAGACTGCAACGCGGTTCATGCTCCCATGGACTCAGGCTTGAAGCTGTCCAAAGGAGAGCGATGCATAGACGAGAGGGAGTACAGAAGAAATATTGGGTGTCTTCGGTACTTACTCCATACACGGCTATATCTCTCGTATTGTGTTGGAGTACTGAGTAGGTACATGCAAGAACCAAAAGAATCTCATGGCGCAGCCTTAAAGCAAATTTAAGGTACCTACAAGGAAGTCTTTCTCACGGTCTCACGTTTAAACGAGCCAACAAGTCGGAACTGGTTGGATATAGCGACAACAGCCACAATGTAGATGCAGATGATGGAAGAAGTACAACTGGTCACATCTTTTTATCTTAATGAGTGTCCGATTACTTGGTGTTCTCAAAAGCAGGAAATTGTCGCATTATCCTCTTGTGAAGCTGAATTCATGGCAGCTACTGAAGCAGCTAAGCAGGCAATATGGCTACAAGAGCTACTTGGAGAAGTCGTCGGAGAGCCTTGTAAGAAAGTTACCATTCAGATTGATAACAAGTCCGCAATAGCCCTTACAAAGAATCCCGTGTTTCATGGACGAAGCAAGCATATTCATCGAAGGTATCACTTTATAAGAGAATGCGTTGAGCACGAACAGGTTGAGGTTGAGCACGTTGCCGGAAGTTTGCAAAAGGCTGACATTTTAACCAAGGCATTAGGAAGAATCAAGTTCAAGGAGATGAGAGATCTCATTGGAGTTCAAGAAGTGCCAAAAGAAGAGTTCAAGCTTAAGGGGGAGATTGTTGACTTAAGCTTGATAAGAACTTGAGTCATAAGCTATTTAGGATTAGGAAAAGAGACATATTTAGGAGTTATCTAAATATGTAAGTTATCCTTTTCTAATTAGGAAATATACTAAACTCTTATCTATATAACAAGATGCCGAGTTGTGGCATAGGTTATGAGTTTTGGAGAGAGAGATTGTGAGGCCTTAGTTTTTGAGTTAGTTTTCTAAAGCTAATAAAGAAATGTGTTCTTTATCAATCTCAAGTTCTTAATTCATCCTTTTGAATTTTAGAACCTTTAATTGAATCACTCCTCCCCACCTAGACCTCGTATATTCTCAGCTTGAAACCAAGTAAAGGAGATGCAGATGATTCACACATATGGCTGCCAAACAAAAATGGCTAATATATCACAAAATCATGCTACGACGCAACGATGAAAGCACGAGTCCAGGAGAACCCTGCTTTATTCCATCAAGATCAACAGCCTCCAATTAACTGGAATACAGAGATATGGGCTAATAAATACTCACCAAAAATGAAAATCTTCCTATGGAGAGTAACTCAAGGAGCAATCACAATCGGAGAAAACCTTAGGAAACAAGGAATCGATGCTAGGAATATCTGCAAAAAATGTCGCAAACCTTAATCAACAAAGCACCTCTTCTTCCACTGCATCTTTGCAAGAAGTGTATGACAAATAGCACCATTCACAGAAGAGGTCGATGTGGCCTTTATCACAAACTTTACTACATGAATCTCCACATGAAGACACCTGATCTGCCTCCCTCCTACATGCATTGGGAATGGACCACTATTCATGTGGCTATGCTGGCTGTTGGAATAGATCTGTTTTCTGTAAAAGAAAAAAGATACGAAGTAAAAAGGAAAATCAAGAAAATGGAAAAGAAAAAAAAAAAAGAAAAAAAGCAAAAGGAAAATCAAGAAACAAAGAAAATTGAGCAAAAAGGAAATCATAAAGAAAAGACAAACAAGAAGAAAGGAAATTGTAACAATATGAATTAGCAATTTACTATTCTTTTTTAGAATCATAACTCTATAAATAGAGTCTTATGGTTAAAGTTTATTATATCCAAAACATCACAAATCACAGAGATCACAAAGATCAAAGTGAAAGAGAAAATTAATAAAATAAAGGTTTAAAAGAGAAATAAAGGTGTTTCATCAAAATCCCAACATGGTATTAGAGCCAGGTTTTGAGTGTTATACTTTAAAAATAAAAAAATCGTTCCGTGTAAAACTCGTGTCAAAACTAATTCCGCTAAAGAATCGTTTGTGCAGAATCCGGGTCTGTGAAAATCGAGTTCGTGCAAATTCCGGGATCATGAAAAATCAAGATCGTAAAAATTCAAGCTCGTGAAAAATCCGTGTTTCGTGGAAAGTCTGAGCCAAATCTGAAAGATGACCAAACGCATTCAAACATTATTTGTTAGAGTGTTTGATGTGCAAAATTATGAGCTTTGTGCTACAAGGATAAAAACAACATTGAGAATTGAAAGGCTATGGGAAGCTGTGGAGAAAGGACTTCCACCAGAACCAAAACCAAAATCAGATTTACTAGAAGAATGGAAAGAAAAGGAGATGCAAGATATGAGAGCTCTACAAGTGTTACAGATGGCTGTGACAGATTTGGTTCTCAAGAAGGTAGTTTCTGCTACCACATCTAGGGAATTCTGGGAAAGTCTACAATAAAATTATCAAGGCAACAATCAAGCAAAACTTGTGAGGCTAGATGGTTTGAACAAGGAGTTTGAAGATCTAAAGATGAAACGAGGAGAAAAATTCAAAAATATACTAATAAAATTCAGGAGGTCGTGAACCAGATGAGTTTACTTGGAGAACAAAAGACAAATCATCAAGTTATCAGGAAGATACTAAACACGATGTCAAAGAGTTATGTCGGGTTAGCAGCTCTAATGCAGGAAACGAAAGATCTAAAGAAGATCACTGTGACAGATCTCGTTGGATCGCTAATCTCACATGAAGCAAAGTATATAGCAGATGAGGAACCAATCGAAGGAGCACTATATGCAAGATCCAACGAAACAAAGTTTAGCCAAAGATCAGATCAACATTAGAGAACCAATAAGTGGTGCAATACATGCAAAAAGGATAATCACGATGAGGAAGACTGTTACTTCAAAAAGGGAAATTCACCATGGTGTGGTATCTGCAAAAAGAATAATCACAATGAAGATGTTTGTTATTTCAGGAACAATGAAGGAAAACCAAATGAAAGCAAACGAGTTCAAGGAGAATGTTTTATGTGTGGTAAGTCTGGACATTATGGAAAGAACTGCAAAAACAGATTTAAGGCAAAAGCTCACTCAAGCCAAAACCAAGAAGAACAAGATAAAAGATTTGGAGAATTGTCTTTCCCTTCAACAGCATATGATGCAAGTCAGATTTATGAAGAAGGAGTATGGCTGATTGATAGTAGAGCAACATATAACATGATTAGCGATGAGACGTTCTTCACAAGATTAGACAAGACATACAAAGTCAAGATCAAATTTGGATGTGGAGAAATTCTTACAAGTGCAAGAAAAGGAGATATTAGCATGGAGACAACTAAAGGAAAAGTTACAATCAAAGATGTTCTACTGATTTCGGGACTAGACAGAAATCTGTTGAATGTGCAACAATTATTGGGTAAAGGTCATAACGAACTCAACGTCGACCCAACGTTCAAACCTATAAAGCAAAAAAGGAGAAAACTCGGACCTGAGCGAGGCAAAGCGGTCAACGATGAAGTGGACAGATTGCTCAAAGTCGGATCTATCACCGAAGCGAAATATCCTGATTGGCTCGTAAACCCGGTGGTCGTAAAGAAGAAGAACGGGAAATGGCGCGTATGCGTCGATTTTACCGATCTTAACAAGGCATGTACGAAGGACAGTTTTCCTCTTCCCCACATCGATCGTCTCGTCGAAGCAACCACGGGCAACAAACTCCTATCGTTTATGGACGCATTTTCGGATATAATCAGATTCTGATGAATCCCTACGATCAAGAAAAAACAGCGTTCATAACCGATCGAGGTATATACTGCTACAAAGTGATGCCGTTCGGATTAAAGAATGCCGGAGCCACATACCAACGATTGGTCAACAAGATGTTCGCCGAACAGCTGGGAAAGACGATGGAAGTTTACATCGACGATATAATGGTGAAATCACTGGAAGGAAACAACCACGTCGCCCATCTAACGGAGTGTTTCGAACAGCTGAACCGCCACAACATGAAGCTCAACCCAACAAAGTGTAGATTCTCGGTGACGTCGGGTGAATTCCTCGGATATATAGTGACGAGCCGAGGCATCGAGGCGAACCCGAAGCAAATCGATGCATTGATCCGGATGGCTTCACCAAAGAATAAGCGGGAAGTACAACGACTGACCGGGCGCGTCGCGCTAAACCGATTCATCTCGAGATCGACCGACAAATGCCTGTCTTTTTACGACACGCTCCGCGGTAACAAGAAGTTTGAGTGGACGAAAAGGTGCGAGGCGGCTTTTCAAGAATTAAAAAGTACCTGATGACTCCACCCGTGCTCGCGAAACCGGTGAAAGGGGAGCCCCTTTACTTATATATTGCCGTTTCCGCGACCGCTGTTAGTGGCGTACTAGTACGAGAGGAACGTGGAGAGCAGAGCCCGATCTTTTACGTAAGCCAGACGTTAGCAGACGCAGAAACGAGGTACTCGCAGATGGAGAAGTTGGCGCTCGCGGTAGTGATATTGGCGCGAAAGCTCAGGCCATACCTTCAATCGCATTCTATCGTAATACTGACGTCGTTTCCGCTGCGAGTTATACTGCACAGCCCGAGCCAATCCGGGAGACTAGAAAAATGGGCGATCGAACTCATCGAATACGACATCAAATATCGACGCAAAGACCTGTGCCAAGTCCCAAGTCCTCGCCGACTTCCTGGTAGAACTCTTGATCGACGAAACAGAAGAACCGTCTCAAAATTCCACTTGGATACTTCACGTAGACGGTTCGTCATCGAAACAAGGCTCAGGAGTCGAGATCCGCTTGACATCCCCAACAGGAGAAATTCTGGAGCAATCCTTGAGACTGATTCCACGCGTCCAATAACGAGGCCGAATACGAAGCCGTGATCGCGGGACTTAGGCTTGCCCAAGGAATCAAGGTTCAAAAAATCCAAGCTTTTTGCGATTCTCAGCTCGTCGCCAATCAATTCAACAGGGAGTACACATCAAGAGATGAGAGGATGGAGGCATACCTAAGCGTTGTCCAAAAATTCGCAAAGACGCGAATCCCCCGAGGAGAAAACACCCAAGCCGACGCATTGGCAGCTCTCGCCTCGTCCTCCGATCCCAACCTAAAAGGAGTAATCCCTGTGGAATTAATCGAGCGACCCAGCATCGAAACTCCCGAGACCGTCCCGAACAAAAATTATGAAGAAAATTGCGAAGAACACTTCTGCAACAAGGAATGTCGGAAGCAGAACAACACCAAGAAAACGGGTACGGGTGCGATCAAGAATGGATGGGAGCGATCCGAACGTAGATTATGGACGGAGAAGTTCGGGAAGATAAATGGGCAGCTCGCAAACTTAAGGCCCAAGCGGCCCGATACATCTTACTCGATGGAGAAGTCTTCAAATGGCGATTCTCGGGACCACTGATGACCTACGTAGAAGGGAAAGAAGCGCGCAAAGTGATGGAGGAAGTCCACGGAGGATCCTGCGGAAACCATAGCGGCGGAAAATCCTTGACAATAAAGATTAAGCGTCACGGGTACTACTGCCAACCATGGTGAAAGACTGCGAAGTTTTTTCCCGGAAGTGCGAAAAATGCCAACGCCACGCCCTGACGATTCATCAACCGATAGAGCTGCTATCCTCAATCTCGTCTCTCTATCCTTTCATGCGTTGGTCGATGGACATCGTTGGCCCACTACACCGTTCCAAGCAAACGAGATTTCTACTAGTTTTGACGAAATTTCTCGAAATGGGTTGAAGCGGATTCTTTCGCAAGCATCAAAGACGTCCAAGCCGAGAATTCGTCTGGAAAAACATCATCTGTCGACATAGAGTCATACAAAATCGTAACCGACAATGCCTCGCAATTCATCTCAACACACTTCGAAGCTTTCTGCGAGAAATGGAAAATCAGACTAAGCAAGTCAACTCCCCAATACCCGCAAGGAAACGGACAAGCCGAGGCGGCAAACAAGACCATACTAGATGGATTGAAAAAACGCCTCGACGCAAAGAAGGGAAGATGGGCAGACGAACTAGAAGGAGTTCTCTGGTCACATCGGATAACCCCGAGGCGAGCTACGGGGGAAACACCATTCGCACTCGTCTACGGGACGGTGTGCATAATACCTCCCAAAGTGGAGTTCCCAGGAGTTCGATGACGGCTCTTCCCGGGACAAGAGGGACTCAACCATCTCATGCTGTTAGATGAGGCGGACCTTATCCACGAAAGACACGACTATCAGCAAGCCACAGCCAAATACTAAAACTCCAATGTCAAAAGTCGGAGATTTCACGAAAGAGAACTAGTCCTCCGCAAGGTTTTTCAAAACACTGCAAAAAGAAACGCTGGAAAACTGAAGGCTAACTGGGAATGACCGTACCAAATTACTAAAGTGGTCCGACCAGGAGTTTACGAACTAGCCAACCATTCGACGGACGCCTTGGTGCCACGATCATGGAACGCAATGCATCTCAAGAAGTATTACTTCTAAGAACTTAACATAAAACATGAACTACGGGGCGGTTTGATCCTCGAAAGAGGTACATAGGCAGCTCGTTTCATAACGAGTTCAACTGCCCCCTCCCTAAAAAAGGGAGGGGGGGGGAGTGGGGTACATATATTCATTTACTCCCACGCTACATAAACCGAAAATATTCTCAAATAATAAAGTATACCTTGCTCATTACATAAACTCTTCGTTTGCTGCTGGCCACAGTATACGAACACCTACATCTCAAACGGGATCCCAACCTTTACACTTAACAAGGTTCTCTACATCCTTTACGAATTTAATCGCGCTATATAAATTCAGACAGAGTATACCTCGGTCCAATATCTCTTAGGTATATCCCGAGAAATATTCTGACGGCTGTTCTCAAAACGGGCACACAAGTCCCAACCTAGAAGAACACCTAAACCCCAACTCTTACGTAACGTTGGTCATCGACATCTCGGGAACATTGTACCGCTCGAGCGTTTAACGCCTAGGTACGAGATAACTAAACATGTTCCACTAAAACCCGATAAACCGCTCGACCTTGAGAACCATCGGTCTAAATCGGGCTTAGATGAACACCAATTCTCTTCAGTCTAAGAAATCATTCATCCCTAACAAATACGCCCGAACCACCAAATCCCCTGTAACGTTGGACTATAACATCTCTCGAACGTTGTACTGCACGAGCGATTATCGCCAAAGTACGAGATAAATAAAAGGGTTAATTTGGTGTATAGCTAAATGTAGAAAAAGAATTAGGAATTTAGCTATGACAGGTTTTGGTATTAGAAATCGACATTCAAAAATGTGATTCTAAATACTTTCCGTCAAAAATCGTTTGCCATAAATTTATCGCCAAAAACTTAAATCCGTAAATTTTCTGATAGAATTTTTACATTAAAAAGTGATTTCAAAACTTCTCGTCAAAAATCCGATTTCAAAAATTTTACGCTAAAATCTTGAATACAATTCCAATTTTTTTATGCCAAATTTATTTTATAGATTAAATAATAGGGTTACTTGCAAAAATGACCTAAGAATCTTGGTCAATTGCAAATCTAACCCACCAAATTTCTAATTTCAACATTAGCCACTTTCTCTCCAAACCATCCTTCTCACTTTCAATTATTTACAAAACTGCCATTGATTCAAATTAATTTCTTTAATTTTCGAAAATTCAATGGACCAAATAATCTTCATCTTTCTCACTTATTCACGAAAATGCCATCATCATCAATTCATCCAACCACCATTTTCAACCAATTTGAAGCTTTAGTTGCACCAAAAACCTATTTTTGAGCTTTAATAGCTCATTGTCTCTTGTCTTACTTCGTGTTTTCAGTCAAATTTCGTGTTTTCCAGATCTGGGCTGCGAAAATAGACTTCATCTGACCTAGAGAAGTCTACTAAGTCAATGCAAAGGTTAGTTTTGCAATTGACCGCATGAACAAAGTAGACTTCTCCAGGTCAAATGAAGTCTACTCCATTTCCTTTGAGAACAAAAAAAAATGGAGAAGACTTCTTTAAAAGAGGGTGGCATAATAAAAAATGGAGAAAACCAAAACAAAATAAAAATAAAAACGTACCTAACAGTGGGTTGCCTCCCACTCAGCGCTCGTTTTCAGTCATTAGCTTGACTGTGTCGGGGTTCAGACGTCTGGTGGATCAGAGGGTGGCATCGAATGCTTCCCAGACGAATGTCTTCTCATCCATGGCGGTGTATAGGCATTAGGTGCATGATAGCGGCCAAGGAAATGAGCAACAGCAGCAAGGAGGGACTTGAGTTCGGGTGGGACACTTCTTTTTCCTGCAGCATCATCAAACGAAACACCAAGCCTTCTTCGAGAATCTCGTTGTTTGCATAAGTGTGTAGCATCTTTTGAATATTTGGTATTCTTATTGAGAGGATCAGGAGGTTTGGAAGTGATTCCAGGGAATACGTACCTTTGCTTACTTCGAGGTTTCTGAGCTGTAGGATGTGGAAGCATCTGTTTGACATCACATGATGGATTTGCATCATTGGACATGGCTTGTGTCGCGATCTCCAGAGGGTGTCGATCGATACCATTGGTGTCGATCGACACCAAGTTAGTAGCTCGAATCTTTGCACTTTTGCTGCA
>JAHZTW010000003.1:23052104-23111944 GCA_020283515.1 Alliaria petiolata | reverse complement strand
TCTGATATTCGTTTGGAATTTGAATAATTATGCAATAAGAATGGGCTTTTATGAATCGAATCCGTTGCTTGAGTTAAAGAAAAATCTGAAAATATGCTAAGTATCAAATCTGGCTAGAGTTAGACTCGGGACGGCCGGCCCGGATAGGATTATCGGGTTGGGTCGCCACAGGTGGTATCAGAGCATGGTCGATTCTAGGATAGTTCATTTGCATAGTTGGGGTTAGAAATATCCACCTTTCACTGCCGAGTCTCGCGGTCTGTTGTTTTCTGTGGAGTTTGGAACTCTTGTCTGGTGTTAGCTTCGGGCTAACCGGTTCTGATTTTCTTGCAGATGGCTCCGAGAAGGACTAGGGCTGCAAGGTTGAATGGTGCTGTGAACTCGGGGAGTTCTGGAACTGAGAATGGGGTTGAGAACCGGCAAGAGATTGAGGCTGCTGCGGAGGCCGAGGCTGAGGCTGTTGCTGCTGCGAACGCGGCTGCTGCGAATGTGGCCGCGGCTGGAGTGGCGAACGTGGGTGGGAATGGTGCGGGAGCTGTTCCGGATAGGCTGGGGGCCGTGCTGGGTTTGTTAGCTCAGGTGTTGGAGCGTTTACCGGCGGTTGTGCCTGTACCGCCAGTGGTTGCGCCTGTACCGCCAGTGGTACCGGCCGTGGCACCAGTGGTGGAACCGAACGTTGGGAACGTGGCTGTTGGGGAAGTGGATCAGGTCGTGGTGATTCCTTCTTACCTCAAGGTTCTGGATCATATGGCGAGGTTGGGAACCAAGTTCTTTGCTGGAGGAACTGCTCCGATTGAGGCTGATGAGTGGAGGATGAGGCTTGAGAGGAACTTCGAGTCTATCCGATGTCCTTAGGGGTACAAGAAGGACATTGCTGTGCATTACCTGGAGGGTACTGCGCACACCTGGTGGAAAAGTACCACGTGACGTTTTGTGAATCCGAACTGTTCGTATGAGACGTTTTTTTCGATGTTCCAAAGTAAGTACTTTCCGCAGGAGGCTTACAATCAGTTGGAGGCTTAATTTCTGTATTTGCGCCAAGGGACCAAGACGGTTCGGTAGTATGAGACTGAGTTCATCTTGTTACGCAAGTATGTGGGACTTGACCATGATACTGAGGAGAAGCTGATCCGAAGGTTCATGAGCTGACTAAGGGTTGAGTTGCGTAATGGTTTTCTGGTGCGTGACTATGCAACGGTCACGGAGCTTGTGGAGAAAGCTGCTTTGTTGGAGTCTGGACAAGCGGAGGAGGCTTTGTCTAAGGCTGGTATTGTGGCCATGAGTGGTCAAGCGTCTGGAGGACAGAACCGAAAGTTTGGGAAGATTGTTCCGGCTAAGTCGAGTGGGAACCGCAGCGTGTGTGGTTCTTGCGGAATGTTGCATGTTGGTGTGTGTAGGCGTGCATCTGGAGCTTGTCATCGTTGTGGTAGCTTGGAGCATAGGGTCTGTGACTGTCCTGAGTCAGACTCGAGGTTGGTGAGAGTGTCGGATGGTGTTAGCGGGTCCGTGGTGTGTTTTGGTTGCGGAGAGCCGGGACATTTCAAGCGCGACTGTCCGAAGTCGGGAGCGGCCGGGCAAGCGGCTACTCAGCCTAAGCGTGCAGGAGATGCATTGGTGCAACCGACTAAGAGGCAGGCCATCATGCCAAGGGTGTATGCAGCGACCGCGGACGGGACTGGAGATCCGACCACTTCTCGACCGATCACTGGTAAGTTTTAGTACTTACGGTTTTCTGAGTTTTCTGTTCCTGCGTGTTTTGTTAAGTGTCTTAGCATTCTAAGGATTGAATGTAGGGACCTTATTAATGGGTGAGGTGGAAACCCATGTTCTGTTTGACTCCGAAGCGAGTCATTGTTTTGTTAACCAAGGGATGATTGGGAAAGGAGGATTCCAGAAGGAACCCGGGGAAGAATTCAGACTAGTGAGAGCGGCGGGAGGCCAAGTAATGTTCTCACTAGGGACTGTTCGGAATGTGGCGGTCTGGATTGGCGAAGTTAATATGCCAGCGGACTTAGTGATTTGCGAGGTTAAGTCTTATGATGTCATCCTCGGAATGGATTGGCTCGGTAAGCACAAGGCGCATCTGGATTGTCACCGAGGCAGGGTGAAGTTCGAGAAGGATGGCCAAGTTCTGGTTTACCAAGGAATTAGACTGACTTCTGGTAGCTTGGTTGTGTCAGCAATGCAAGCAGAGAAAATGTTAGAGAAAGGGTGTGAAGCATATCTGGCGACGATATCTTCTATTGAGGTGGGACCATACGTGGAGTTAAGGGACATTCCAGTGGTACAAGAGTTTGAGGACGTGTTCCAAGCTTTGTCCAGGATGCCACCGACTCGTTCAGATCCGTTCACGATTGAACTTGAGCCGGGAACCGCGCCTGTGTCTAAGGCACCGTACCGAATGGCTCCGGGCGAGATGGCTGAACTAAAGAAGCAACTGGCCGATCTTCTGGACAAGGGATATGTAAGGCCAAGCAGTTCACCATGGGGCGCACATGTTCTGTTCGTAAAGAAGAAGGATGGATGCTTCCGGCTTTGCATCGATTATCGAGGGTTGAACCGCGTTACTGTGAAGAACAAGTATCCACTTCCAAGGATAGACGAGTTGTTGGACTATCTTAAGGGTGCTACTTGGTTCTCGAAGATTGATTTGGCTTCTGGGTACCATCAAATACCAATAGATGAACCGGACGTTCGGAAGACTGCCTTTCGGACAAAGTATGGTCATTACGAGTTTGTGGTCATGCCGTTTGGTTTGACGAATACGCCAGCTGCATTCATGAAGTTGATGAATGGCGTGTTTAGAGAATACTTGGATGAGTTTGTGATTATTTTCATAGACGATATCTTGGTGTACTCGAAGAATCCGGAAGAACATGAGAAGCATTTGAGAATTGTTCTGGAAAAGTTGCGAGAGCAGAAGTTGTTTGCCAAGCTGAGCAAGTGTAGCTTTTGACAACGGCACATTGGGTTTCTGGGTCACATCGTTTCGGACAAGGGAGTGTCCATGGATCCTGAAAAGATCAAGGCCATTGCGGACTGGCCGAGACCGGAGAATGCCACGGAAATAAGAAGTTTTATGGGGTTGGCTGGTTACTATAGGCGTTTCGTTAAGGGCTTTGCAAGCATGGCTCAGCCGATGACACGACTGACTGGTAAGGATGTTGAGTTCGTGTGGACGGCCGAGTGTGAGTAGTGTTTCTCGAAGTTAAAGTAAATGCTTACAAATGCACCGGTGTTGGCTTTACCTGAGCCGGATGAACCGTATGCGGTATACACGGATGCTTGTGGGAAAGGACTAGGTTGTGTCCTAATGCAGAATGAGAATGTGATTGCATATGCGTCAAGGCAGCTAAGGAAGCATGAGGTGAATTACCCTACGCATGACTTGGAGATGGCGGTTGTAGTCTTTGCATTAAAGATATGGCGGTCTTACTTGTATGGTGGGAAAGTTCAAGTGTTTACCGATCATAAGAGTTTGAAGTACATCTTCACTCAACCTGAACTGAACCTGAGGCAACGCAGTTGGATGGAGTTAGTCGCTGACTACGACCTGGAGATAGCTTACCATCCGGGAAAAGCTAATCTCGTGGCTGATGCATTAAGCCTGAGAAGGGCTAGTGTATCATCTGCTAAGGACGTGGAAGGAGTGGTGAATCTCCTAAGGACGTTAAGGCTGAACGTTCTGACTGAGGATACAGAACCGTTGGGTTTGGGAGCTGCGGATCAAGCTGACTTGCTATCAAGGATCCGGCTAGCTCAAGAAGAGGATGAGAATCTGAATACGATGTCACAAGGTGACCAGACCGAGTATCAGACTTCAAACAATGGGACGATTGTGTTGAATGGCCGAGTGTGTGTTCCTAACGTGAAAGAGCTAAAGGAAGAGATCCTAAAGGAGGCACATCAGTCTAGATTTTCTGTTCATCCGGGAATGACCAAGATGTACCGCGATCTAAAAAGGTACTATCATTGGGTCGGGATGAAACGGGACGTGGCCAAGTGGGTGGCTAGTTGTCCGACGTGCCAGTTGGTTAAGGCAGAGAACCAGTTTCCGAGTGGTCTGTTGCAAACATTACCAATGCCGGAATGGAAATGGGATATGATCACAATGGACTTTGTGTTGGGTTTACCTAAGACTAAGAATAAGCATGATGCGATTTGGGTCATTGTGGATCGACTGACCAAGTCTGCCCATTTCTTACCGATGAAAAAGACGGATGGAGTGGCTAAGCTGGTGGAGTTGTATATCGATGAGTTCGTGAAACTTCATGGCGTGCCAGTGAGCATTGTGTCTGATCGTGATCCGAAGTTTACTTCACGATTCTGGAAAGAGTTTCAGGGAGAGTTTGGGACGAAGGTACAAATGAGTACTGCGTATTATCCGCAAACGGATGGTCAGTCTGAGAGGACTATCAGGACGTTAGAGGATATGTTGAGGGCGTGTGTACTAGAATGGGGTGGTAACTGGGATAGTCATCTACCGTTGGCTGAGTTCGCGTATAACAACAATTATCAAGGGAGCATTGATATGTCTCCGTATGAGGCATTGTATGGACAGCCGTGCAGAACACCGTTGTGTTAGACCCAAGTGGGGGAGCGGAGTGAGATAGAACCCGCGATAGTCGAAGAGACTACTGAAAAGATTCGGTTTCTGAAAGTTAAGCTGAAAGAGGCTCAAGACCGACAAAAGAGTTATGCCGATAGACGCCGTAAGGACTTAGAGTTCAGTGTGGGCGATCTGGTTTATCTGAAGGCTATGACTTACAAAGGTAAAAGCCGAGCAACGTTTGATGCTAAGTTAAGTCCGAGGTACATGGGGCCGTACCGGATTCTGGAAAGGATTGGGGCAGTGGCATATAAGTTGGACTTACCGCCGGAAATGAGTGCTTACCACAATGTTTCACGTGTCACAGCTGAGGAAGCACATGACCGATCGTGAGAATGTCATACCGGAACCACCTCCGGAACTGCAAGCGGATCTGACCGTGGAATGTAGACCGATCCGTGTGGTTGGCCGGAAAGAAAAGGTTAAGCGTGGTAAAGTGGTCAAGTTGATCAAAGTTGTATGGGACTGTAATGGCGATGAGCAAACGACTTGGGAAAAAGAGTCAAGGATGAGTACAAAGTTCCCGAAATGGTTTGAGAAACTTCCTGAAGAAGAGCCGGATTCGAGGACGAATCCAAACTGAGTGGGGGAGAGTTGTAGCATCCGCGACCAGAAATCCTAAGTATGGTCGTGCGGGTCATGGGATGGCCGTTGTACATATGTTCTGGTATGGTTGAGGTTCGTCCATTTCGATAATTATGTGTGTACCGTGGTACGTCTATGGTACGTTGGTGGTACCGTACCGTGGTACGTCTGTGAGGTTAAGTACCGTACGGTGGTACGTATGCAAGGTCAAGGACCGTACCGTGGTGGGACCGAGTGTTTTTGTGAAAATTTGACTAAGTGTCGGGATGGGCCATGGGCCATGAATATAGTCGAGCGGCTCGTGGATTTGGCCTAACGATGTGGGACATGTTCGAGCCAAACTTAAATCGTACCGGTTATGTACGACATAAAACCGAACCGAGTCGACTATAACCGGGGTGCTAGGTTTTACCGAGTATTTAAGCTGAGTTTCGTGATTTGTCGCGGCCAGCCGCATTATTCTGAAGAAATATCCGAGAGAAAGCAGCTAGAGGCGATTTTGGCCGAGAGAAAGAATTTCTGTTCGAACGATATCCGACCGTAGTCGAAGGCGTGCGATCGTAGCCGAGAGGAATCCGACAGTGTCCGAGGGATATCCGAATCTGTCTGAGAGTTAGTCGAGGTAAGCTGGCTATTATCGTGAGATTTCTGTCTGATCTGATTCTGCCGAGCTTTAATCGTGTAATCTGACCGTAGGCGAGGATCGGCCGAGTCATCTGAGTTTTGTCCGAGCGGATTGTGGATTAGCCGAGAGCCTGTCGAATCCGTCCGAGAGCTTTTTGAATCCGTTCGAGCGATTTCGGTAAGTGATGGGATATCACGAGTTTTATTGAGATTCTGTCAAAAGTCTTTCGACTAATCCGTCTGTTATGTGCTGTTTCCGAGGGGATTCAGATTCTGGTTCGAGGAAAAGTGAACGGATAGGAAGATATCCGAGAGGAGATTGGATCTCGCGAGTGTAGCCGTAGCGATAGCCGGGAGGACGCGGCTGTGTACGACTGGCACTGAATCTGTTCGAGTAACCACCGAACTGCATCCGACTGTAGCGTCTGCCTTTGTGTCTAAGGTGAGTGCGTGACTGTAGCGGGTAGCTAGATCCGTAGTAATGCTAGGTTATCTGGTTTTCATTGATTGCTTGTGTAAGTTAGTGTTTATGCTTAGCAAGATCAATGTGTTCTGTGATTGTGAATGGTATTGGATACCGTGGTTTATACATGATGTCTAACTAGCTCGTTTGGATAGCCGGATCGAGTCTCGTGCTTAGGTGATGTGTGATTCACGCTAGAGCCGAACCGAGTCCATAAGTCATGGTCCGCTAGTTAGGGTAGATGATCATAGAACCGTGATTATGTGCTTGCTTGCTAAGTAATAATGCGAATTGTTTAACTAATGTATGATTGCGTTTCTGTTATTGGCTGGTGGTACGGGATGACCGTACTCACTAAGCATTTGTGATAATGCTTATGCCTCTCTTATGTGTGGAGTGTGCAGGTAAAGAAGTTATCCGGGACGTTTAGTCTTGAAGGCGGACTTGAAGGCAGTGAAGAAAGAGTGGATTAGGACTGGGTTTTGGGGGTTTTTATTTATCATGCGTATTCTGGATATTGGCTTTGTTTCTGTTATGACTTAGATCGAATTTGGCTAAGTTAGTTTTCTGTTAAGAACTTCTGATATTCGTTTGGAATTTGAATAATTATGCAATAAGAATGGGCTTTTATGAATCGAATCCGTTGCTTGAGTTAAAGAAAAATCTGAAAATATGCTAAGTATGAAATCTGGCTAGAGTTAGACTCGGGACGGCCGGCCCGGATAGGATTATCGGGTTGGGTCGCCACAAAAATCCTCTTCTATAAATAGTTTTCAGGCATTGTTTAGCCAAAGACCTTATCATAATTTTCTGTTTTTGAGACTTAGAGAGAGATTGATCCTGAGCTTTTGGGGAGACAATTTTATACTCTTCTGAGCCAGATTTCGAACCCTTGTATCATTCTCTATTCTTATTTTATGCAATTTATTTCAGTTATAATTTGTGCATTCATCTCCATGTCTGAGTAGTTTGCTAGTTAGGTTAGGGTGATTTAGGGTTGATGATGAGTTTGTAGAATTATTATCTTGTTAGGAAAATCACTTGGATCATCATCTTGATTTGTGCTTATATTGATTTCTTATTTGATCACTTAGAAATCAAACCCTAGGTTGTTTAATAGATGCGAGAGCATTATTGATAAGTTGACCTAATCATAGATGAGCAAAATATTTATCCGCAAAGAGATTTGGTTTAGGTATTTTGTGAACAATCGAACCTGATTTTAATGCTTGCCTTAATTGTTTGAATTCGCAAAGAGATTTGGTTTTCTGGAATTTATGCATAGATAACTTCTGCAACGAGAGTTGATTGGTTTTAAACTAGTGTTTCGAGTTCTAGACGGTTCTTCATTATTTCCTGACAAAATAATATCTGCATTCTCTGATTCATCCTGATAATTACCCTTGCCTAGCGCCTTAGTCTCCTGAACTTTAATCCACCTAAATTTCGTTTACTGATTTCTTAATTGTTTAGTTTTACTTTCATATGATTCGACCTAGCATAATTCGAACTTAGAAACCTTAGTGTGGCATCTACTTCCCTTGGGATTCGATAACCCCTTATACTTCAACTGCATTGCTGTGCACTTGCAGTGTTGTTTATTTGGGTAAAACCTGAGCCCTATCATTGGTGCGTGGTGATTGAGAGATGGGTAGAAGATCCACCAGATGATTATCTCATGATCCTACCTGTATGGATCCCTCTGCATAATATTCCGGTAAACTACTATACTGGAGATACCATTATGTAACTAGTAGAGGAAGTAAGTCAAGTGATTGATATGGCTTTTGACCCCGAAAAATCACAGAGTAGTTCTTATGAGAGAGTTCGAATTATGTTTGATGTTTCGATACCTCTGAGAAACGCAAAGGATCTGCAATTGCCGCAGGGGACAGTGGTCAAGATTGGGATTGAATATGAGCGGGTCAAAAAGAGATATTTCCAATGTCAGAGATTAACTCATGATAAGCCAAGATGCCCTTTTAACCCACTCAACTTAAAGAAGGCTCAAGTAGTGAACAAGGAATCATAAGGCCTTTTGTTTGAAAAAAAGGGACCGGTTTTGATTCCTAGGGATCCTCTGTTTGGGTTCTTCACAGAGGAAGAAGTGGGTATGGATGCAAAAACAGGAAGGTCAAAGATAGTAAAGGACGTTTTAGACGTCACAAGACAATACCTGATGGTTGAAGATCCAACTGAAAGAAAAGCGCGAGAGATGCGAGTGAGAAGATCTATGAAGGAACTCGATGGTAATCTTCTGGCACAAAAGACTTTACTAAGGCTAGAACCTTTACCTCTTGTAACTACAGACGTAAACAAAGGGAAACGGATCATCTTTACGTTAAATCGATCCACTGTCGTGGTATTTTTCCCTTTATCTAGCAACTGAAGATTCTAAACTTTCGTTTGAACTTAGGATTCTAAATAAGCATTAATGAGCGGGTTCGATTTGTTCACAAAACGCCTTAACATTAGCTTATAGATTCTGAGTATGTTACTTTGTTAAAATGTGTTGTACATGTATTTACCCGGATACAAGGAGAGGACTAGGGTAAGATTAATTACATTTAAACCCTTAGCTTATATTCACATATATCCTTAATACGCCCTCTCAAGATGGAGGGACCTTTGTCACACCAATCTTGGAACAGGCACCTTGAAATCGAGCTCGGGGAAGCGGTTTGGTAAGTGAATCAGCAAGTTGATCATGCGTAGAGACGTGTGATACTCGGAGCATACCAGCTTGTATGAGAATTCTGATGAAGTGATAGTCCAGCGCAATATGTTTCATGCGGGAATGGAACACTGGATTAGCACATAGGTACGTGGCACCCACGTTGTCACAGTAGATGACAGGCGCTGTAGGGAGTATGATGTGAAGTTCAGTGAGTAAGGAGTAAATCCATCGTACCTCTGACGCCGTATTAGCGACTGATCGATATTTGGCTTCTGCTGAAGAACGAGCAACCCCTTTTTACTTCTTTGAGGACCAAGATATCGGATTTCGACCAACGTAGATCACAAAGGCATTGGTAGAAACATAATCATTAGTGTCACCTGTCCAATCAGCATCAGAGTAAGCATGAAGAGTGAGAAGGAAATCATTGTGTAGGAAAATGCCATGATCTGAAGTCCCGGCAAGATACCGGAGGACGCGCTTGGCAGCGCTCCAATGTTCCGTCGTTGGACGGTGCATGAACTGGGAGAGTCGATTAACTGCGTAAGAGATATCCGGTCTTGTAAAGGCAAGATATTGGAGACTTCCAACGACCAACCGGTACTTTGACCCATCGTCAAGAGCTGTTCCGGCATGGAGTGTAAGTTTCGGAGAAGATTCTAACGGCGTGGAAACCGGTTTTGTGTCACACATGTTGTTTCGGCTGAGGAGATCATGTATGTACTTCCGTTGCATCATATGTAGACCCTTGTGTGTTCTTGTTGCCTCAATACCAAGAAAGTAGTGAAGATCAACTGGATCTTTAATAGAGAATCGTTCGGCAAAGTTCTGGAGTACACGCGCAACAACGGAGAAATCATTACCAGTAACAAGAATGTCATCGACATAGACCAGGACATGTGTGTGGAACCACGTGAGCACACAAACAGAGATGCATCAGAAAGGGAATTCGTGAAGCCGGTGGCAAGAAGATGGCGCTTGAGAGACATGTACCACGCTCGTGGTGCTTGTTTGAGCCCATAGATTGGTTTTCAAAGTTTGCAAACATGGTAAGGCTTATCTTGATCAACAAAACCAGGTGGTTGAGTCATATATACCTCTTCCGTGAGCTCACCTTGTAGGAACGCATTGTTGACATCGAGTTGTTTTATGGGCCAAGACTTTGTAACTGCAACTTCAAGGACAAGACGAATGGTGTTAGACTTAATAACTGGACTGAAAGTTTCAGAATAGTCTATACCGTATTGATGTGTGAATCCTTTGGCTACAAGGCGTGCTTTATACCGGTCGAGATCTCCATTCGGAAGAAACTTTGTCGTGAAGATCCACTTACATCCAATGATATTTTGTTTTGAATTCTGCGGTTCAAGATCCCATGAATGATTACCAACGTGAGTATCATATTCAAATGACATTGCTTCACGCCACTTTTTATCTTTGAGAGCTTGATTAACCGTTGTTGGTTCTCTGGAGGATACATTTTTACTGGCCACGGTAAGCAGTTATTTTTTATTTGGTTTGACGATATGATTTTTGGCTCGGGTTTTCATATTATGGTCATTTAGTGGTGCTGCAATTTGTGGAGGCTTTTCTGATACAAGTGGCTGTAAAACAGGGGAGGTGTGGGTAGTGGAGCGAGTAGAAGATGTGGATTGTGTCGAGGTCGTGGGTTACGACTCATGTGTATGTTGAGCAGTGGGCTCATTGGACTGTGGGATTGGCTGAGTCGAGGTTTGCGACTCATTATCATTGGGAGCAGTGGGCTCAGAATAAGGAGGGGGAGACGAAGGAGTAGAATCGGAAGAGTTTGTAAAGTTAGAGGATGATATTGCGATTCGGCTGGCGGCAATGACTGTTGTGACGATGATGGTGTAGGGTGAAGGCTCATGCTCGGGGGTCCATTAGAAGTCACCGGAACTGGAGAGGCAAGTCGCAAACGAGTGGCAGATGATGGCGCTGGAGCTGATGAGTCATCCGCATGTATTTCTGATTGTGAAGTTGCAGAGAACGGGAAAACAGTCTCGGTAAGCTAAACATGACGCGACGTGTATATACGGCCAGTTGGAACATGTAGACAGAAGTTGGCACTCTGAGTTATAGAATATCCAATGTAAGCACAACATTGAGACCGATCATCAAGCTTGTGACGAGTGTAAGGTCGCAGCCATGGAAAACACAAGCAACCAAATACTCTAAGTTTGTCATAGTCTAGGGTCATGTCAAAGAGACGCTGAAACGAGGATTGTAGAGCAAGGACTGTTGTCAGCATTCTATTAATGAGGTAAACAGCTGTTGAGAAAGCATATGTCCAATACTCTTTCGGTACGGACGCTGTTGAGAGAAGCGTCAAGCCTGTCTCCACAATATGTATGTGCTTTCTTTCTGACAGCCCGTTGTGTTCGGGTGTATGTGGAGGAGACGTCAGGTGAGAGATGCCAATGGTAGAAAGAAAACTTTTTAATGCGATAAATTCTCCTCCATTATCCGAGAATAAAGTACCAAGTTTGGTCTGAAACTTGTTTTCAACCAAAGATTTGAAGGTAGTAAAGACGCCTTTGACATGGGATTTTTGTTTTAGTGGATAAATATCCATGTGTATCGTGAATAATGGTTGACAAGAACAAGATAATACTTGAAGTTGTCAATAGAGATAATTGGGGAGGACCAAAGATCGGTAAAAACGTATTCAAGGGGTCGGGTGGAGACAATTGAGGTTTGCGAGAAGGGGAGTTTATGGCTTTTATTAAGTAAGAAATTTGAGCATGTCAAGCGTTTCTGATTTGAAGAAGAAATAGGTAATGAAAACTTGGAAGCAATGGTGTTTAAAATAGATAAAGACGGATGACCAAGTCGATAGTGTCAAGAGACGATCGATGTCTTCGGATTTGAAGCAGTAACAAATGCTGCAGCTTAAGACAGCGACACTTGCCATTAATACAGCTCGTTGCTAGTCTTGCCTTGGAGCAATGGGACCCTCGTGCTCAGATCCTTCACCTGAAAAGAAGCCGTGAAGAATTCAACTGAGACTTGGTTAGTGTTGCATAATCGATAGACAGAAATGAGATGAGACTTTGTTGAGCATTAAATCACAAGAAGAAGAGGGAAGTAATTTGGAATGAGAACATCATCATTCCCGTAGTATGGTTGGTTTAAGGAGAGATTATTAAAGTCCGATGTGATGTGATGAGTCGCACAGGAGTCGAGGAGCCAATTGTTGGCTGTGTATGGTGAACCTACGACAAGATTGGCATGTGGTTGCCATGGTTTGAACTGGTTCTGTTGGGGAGAGTGCATTGTCGTTGCAAGGGACTGCAATTGAGGACACCTTTTGGCACTGTGTCCTTGAGTATTGCAGAGTTGGCATTTACCCAAATATGGCCTGAAGCCCCGAGTATCTGACCCAATGTTCGCTTGCGTTGCTGCCAGTTGTTGGTGGATTGATTTGCGTAGCCAGTGGTGTTGCTGGAGCGTTTGTTGTTGTTGTAGTAGCGGTGATTATTGTTGTTGGAGTTGTTGTTGTTCTAGCGCTGTTGAATCGCATTTGCCAAGGCTAGAACAACAACAGGCGCAGCGTGAGAGTCCACGGCAGACAGGAGTTTAGCTTCATGATTCAGCAAGCGTTCATGGACTTCAGTGATGCGCGGAGGAGAGTCTTTTCCTTCAATCTAATCCACAACCGTTTTGTAATCATCCGTGAGGCCATTGATATATCATGGTTTTTACCCATTTTTGAACCATGATATAAGTGTTTTTATAGAGTCTTTTGGTATTTTTAGAGTCCTATTAGAGTCTTTACAAGATAGAGTGCATTTGGAGCTTAATGAGAGATTCTGGTGCTTTTTGGAGTATTTTAGAGAAGCAGTCAAAGTGATGAAGTCGAAGCTGAATTTCACGCAGGGTGTCAATCGGCACCATCACTGTGTGTCAGAATAGGAAGAATCTAAATCTTGAGATGAAGATTTGGAAGTAGAGAAAGAGGGTTTTGCGATTACGGTCGAGATGAAAACAATAGCGAGGGTAGTTATGAGAAACATAGACATGGTAGAAACATGAGGAACCATCATCAAGACTCTTGGGATTTGCATGATGTTCCTACCTTTTCTGAACTACCTTTCTGGAAATCAAATCTCTTTGTGAATTCAAACAATTAAGGCAAGCATTAAAATCAGGTTCGATTGTTCACAAAATACCTAAACTAAATCTCTTTGTAAATAGATATTTTGCTCATCTATGATTAGGTCAAGTTATCAATAATGCTCTCGCATCTATTACACAACATAGGGTTTGATTTCTAAGTGATCAAGTAAGAAATCAATATAAGCACAAATCAAGAAGAAGATCCAAGTGATTTTCCTAACAAGCTAATAATTCTACAAACTCATCATCAACCCTAAATCACCCTAACCTAACTAGCAAACTACTCAGACATGGAGATGAATGCACAAATCATGACTGAAATAAATTGCATAAAATAAGAATAGAGAATGATACAGGGGTTCGAAATCTGGCTCAGAAGAGTATATAATTGTCTCCCCAAAAGCTCAGGATCAATCTCTCTCTAAGTCTCAAAAACAGAAAATTATGATAAGGTGTTTGGCTAAACAATGCCTGAAAACTATTTATAGAAGAGGATTTTCGTCAGGGGTAATCATGTAATTCTTCAAAACTTATGACAATTTCCTTTTCTTGATGAATGTCACCAAACTTGGTCGGTTTGATCGGTGTCGATCGACACACAGTGATGGTGTCGATCGACACCCTGCGTGAAATTCAGCTTCGACTTCATCACTTTGGGTGCTTCTCCAAAATACTCCAAAAAGCACCAGAATCTCTCATTAAGCTCCAAATGCACTCTATCCTGTAAAGACTCTAATAGGACTCTAAAAATACCAAAAAACTCTATAAAAAACACTTATATCATAGTCCAAAAAGGGTAAAAATCATGATATATCAACTCCCTCAGACTTACCTTTTGCTTGCCCTCAAGCAAAACATAAACTTAGAATGAACTAGAAGTTTGAAAACAGAAACTTCCAGCTATTCTTTAGAATGCCACAACAGTTAACACTCTTGATTCCACATGCTACAAACCCAACCTTAGGTAATGGTTCAGTTTACTTACCACAAGTTTAGCAATCTCCCAGTTCGAATCTAGATCTTTTCGAATCTAACAATGGTATGACCAAAAAACTTTCCAGATTCTTTCCCTTCCTCAATGCTTGAACAAGACATTCTTTGTACAGCTCTCCTATTTTCTCTTCCCTTAGTCAACTACTGCCCATTTTCAGGGTGTTCTAAGATCTTTTCATTGGCTCTTTCTTATTCTTTTGAAGCCTTGGAATAGTGCTGCTCTTTACTTGTGTTCCTTGTGAGGAGACAGGTTCATGAGCTCTCACTAATATTGTTCCTTGTGAGGAGACAGGCTCATGAGGATCTTTGCACTATTCCTTGGTCAGACTTCTTATTTCTTTTCTTCTCTCAAGGGAAGATCAAGGAGAGACTGCAACTTGCTTATCTTGTTCAGAGCTGAAAGAGGAATCAAGTTCAGTGCATACCTAGTTCTATAAGGGAATCTGAACTCTCTCTGTTAGATTGATCCACTTGCAGCTTTTTACTTAGCAAGACCTGAAATTAACTACTATAGCAATGGTCTTTCAAGTGTCAACATTCTGCAGTTAGTTCCAAAAAAAATTGAAAGTTTCAACTGATTTTGACTCAATAAAATTTGTTTTTTGACAGACTCAACTGACTCTCAAAACAAAACACAATGTTAGCAACTACCTCCCCCAGACTTGAACAACATTGTCCCCAGTGTTACCAAGTATGAGTTTGGATAGAAAAAATGTGTTTAAAACTATTACAGAATCAGGAGAAAATGGATTACCTGACCCTGCGTGCAGCGTCGATCGACACAGATGGTGTCGATCGTTGTTGTGTAATGGTGATGGTGTCGATCAACACTAGGTGGTGTTGATCGACACTCTATCCGAAATCAGAGTTCCTTTTCACGAAAATGTATGTTGTTAAGTTAGATTGTTATCAGAATCATCCAAGCTGTTAGAAAACTCAAACAAACAGTTAAAAGCACAACATAATCCATAATCTCAAAGAGTGCAACAAGTTTTGAAACAAAGTAGTGAAGCAAAAACTGACTCAAAATAAGATGAAAAACTGACTCAAGAAAGAAATACTAAACCAGGATGGTGCAAATACTACTCTTCATCAGAGCGTGGTGGTGATGATCGTGGTGGTGTGCGTGGACGGACGCAACCGGTGGGTTGCCTCCCACTAAGCGCTCGTTTAACGTCAATAGCTTGACTGTTCACGCGTTTAGGCAGTTGGTGCATCATCCAGAGACACAATGTGTCCTTCTGGAATCTCGGCTTTAGCCCAATAGTATTTCACCCTTTGCCCATTTACAATGAACTCTTCTCCTTTGGAGTTTGTCAGCACAATAGCTCCATATGGTCGGACCTCTTTGATGGTGAAGGGACCTGACCAACGTGAACGCAATTTACCACGAAACAATTGTAAACGAGAGTTATACAGAAGTACCTGATCATTTGGTTCAAACTGTCTGGAGATGATCTTCTTATCATGATATGCCTTAGTCATTTCTTTGTAGATCTTTGAGTTCTCATAAGCATGATAGCGAAGTTCGCCAAGCTCGTTGAGCTGTACAAGGCGCCTTTCTGCAGCAGGTTTCAAGTCGAAATTCATCTTCTTGATAGCCCAATGTGCCTTGTGTTCCAATTCCACTGGAAGACGGCATGCTTTGACATAGAGTAGCTGGAATGGCGTAGTTCCAAGTGGTGTTTTGTAGGCAGTCCTATAAGCCCAAAGTGCATCGTCCAGCTTTGCGGCCCAATCTTTCCTTGTCTTGCCCACTGTCTTCTCGAGGATTTGCTTGATCTTTTGGGGTCGCTTTCCACCATGGCAAAATCAATCAAAGAAAATGCTAAGTATGGAACGTAATTTCTTTACCACGCATGATTCGCACACAAGACACCGAAGTGAATCACCTTGGCACACAAAACATGCACGACCGAAGTGAATCACCTCGGTGTACACGACGTGCACGACCGAAGTGGATCACCTCGGCGCACAAAACGTGCACGACCGAAGTGGATCACCTCGGTGCACAAAACGTGCATGACCGAAGTGAATCACCTCGGTGCACAAAACGTGCACGACCGAAGTGGATCACCTCTATGCACAAAACGTGCACAAACCGAAGTAAACCACCTCGGTGCACAAACCGTGCATAAACCGAGGTGACTCGTTTCGTACATAAATTGTGCATAGTCCGAGCCGAACCGGGACATGCATAAACCAGACCAACCTTTTGTTTTGACGGCCCGAGCAACGAATTTACGAAGTAACCTTAGGCCCAATGCAGCGTACAAGCCCAAGCCCACGAAGAAAGACCGAAGTGACTTTTACCCTAGAAGAATAAGGTTCGTGGAAAAGAGCGCCGTCAAGAGAAAAGGAAGGAAAATCTACGAGAAGATTCTCCGAGATTTACGCATAGATTACGAGATAGATGTATAAATAGGATTCTCATTCCAATTGTAAAGGGATCCGGATTTTACCTAAAAAATACTTGTACCCAAAAAGCTTATCGCAGCAAAGCTAATAAAAACTCCATCTTTGGATCTTTGTTTCGGTTTACCTTAGAATCTTTGCATCCTCTTTTAAATTTCTTAACAGATAATCTATTGTGTGAAATCCAGCACGCACATGATTTGTCTGTTGGAGACTTCAACTTGTCCACTCGTCTGAGGATGATAAGGAGTGACTACACGGTGTTGAAAACCATGTTTCTTCAGCAGCTTGTTGAAAACCTTGTTAATAAAGTGAGAACCACCATCACTTATAACAATCTGAGGCACTCCGAATCTTGGAAATATGATGGTTTGAAACAGCTTAAGAACCACCGCAGCATCATTGATTTTAGAAGCAATTGCTTCCACCCACTTAGATACATAATCCACAGCAACCAAGATGTACTGCTTCCCAAAGGATGAAGGAAAAGGTCCCATGAAATCAATGCCCCAACAGTCAAAAATTTCAACTTCAAGGATGAAGTTCTGTGGCATCTCATGTCTCTTGCTAATCTTCCCTCTCCTTTGACAAACATCACATTGAGTGATGAACAGCTGCGCATCCTTGAACATAGTAGGCCACCAAAAGCCTGCTTGAAGAACCTTGGACACTGTCTTGAAAGTAGCAAAGTGTCCAGCATACTCAGAATCATGACAATGGAAAAGCACATCTTGAACTTCACTCTCTCCGATGCATCTTCGGTAAACATTATCTGAACAATGCTTATACAAGTGAGACTCATCCCAATAGTATCTCCGATGTTCTCTCATGAACTTCTTCTTCTCATAGTCCTTGAGATGTTTAGGCTCAATGTCAGCAGCTAAGAAGTTCACAATGTCAGCATACCAAGGTCTGTTGGAATCAGACAAAGCAAAGATTGGTTGCCTAAACAGCTAGTTCAAGAGCTTGCGAACTTTTGTTGACGCTGGCGTCGGGTGTCGATCGACACTACAGACGGTGTCGATCGACACTCGTGAACTTGATTCACGTGTCTTCAAATTTTCGGATGGGGTGTCGATCGACACTAGGCTTCCTTCTGAACATGATCGAGTTTCAACAAAGTAGATGTTCTCTTCAGGCAAAAAATCATCAATTGGGACGTCATCTTCTATCCTAGTCCCTGAGAGATGGTCAACTACCCCATTCTCAACTCCTTTCTTGTCCTTGACTTCAATATCAAACTCTTGGAGAAGCAAAATCCATCTCAACAGTCTTGGCTTTGCATCCTTCTTCTGCATCAAGTACTTAATGCAGAATGATCAGTATGAACAATCACCTTAGAGCCAACAAGATACTGTCGAAATTTCTCAAAAGCAAAGACCACAGCCAAAAGTTCCTTCTCCGTTGTTGCATAATTCTTCTGAGCATCATCCAACGTACGGCTGGCATAGTAGATAGCGTGAAGCTTCTTGTCCTTCTTTTGTCCCAACACAGCTCCCACCGCGAAGTCGCTGGCATCACACATCACCTCGAAAGGCAAATCCCAATCTGGAGGTTGAACAATTGGAGCACTCACCAAAGCTTGCTTGATCTGTTCAAAGGCTGAATGGCATTCTGCTGTGAGCTCTAATTTCACGTCTTTGCAGAGAAGAGCAGTGAGTGGCCTTGCGATCTTGCTGAAATCCTTGATGAATCTTCTGTAGAACCCAGCATGGCCTAGAAAACTTCTCACTGATTTCACAGAATCAGGTGCTTGCAAAGTTGTCATCACTTCAATCTTGGCGTGGTCCACTTCGATTCCTTCTGCTGAAACTTTGTGCCCAAGTACAATGCCGTCTTGAACAATAAAGTGGCACTTTTGCCAGTTTAGAACCAAATGCTTCTCTTCACATCGCTGCAGCACCGCACATAAGTTGTCCAGGCAGTCTTTAAAAGATGACCCATAAACAGAAAAGTCATCCATAAAAACCTCCATAAACTTCTCAATCATGTCTGTGAAGATTGACATCATACACTGCTGGAAGGTCGCAGGAGCATTACAAAGTCCAAATGGCATTCTGCGATATGCAAATGTACCATAAGGACATGTAAACGTGGTCTTCTTTTGATCATCCGGATGGATCGGAATCTGGAAGAATCCTGAATAGCCATCAAGGAAACAGTAGTAGGGATGATTCGCCAATCTTTCCAGCATCTGATCGATGAAAGGCAAAGGAAAGTGAACCTTTATGGTCGCGACATTCAGCTTCATGTAGTCTATGCACATCCGGTGTCCAGTCACAGTTCTTGTAGGAATCAGCTCGTTCTTCTCGTTCTTCACTACTGTGACTCCTCCTTTCTTAGGAACCACATGAACCGGACTGACCCAAGCACTGTCCGAAATGGGATAGCTGATCCCTGCTTCCAAGAGCTTCATGATCTCCTTCTTGACTACTTCATTCAGGTTCGGATTCAGCCTCCTTTGATGTTCAATTGATGACTTCGTTTCATCCTCGAGGTGAATCCGATGCATGCACAAGTCTGGTGAGATACCTGAAATGTCATTAAGAGAATAGCCAAGAGCCTTGCGAAATTTTCGCAGCTTGCTTAGCAACAAAGTGAGCTCTGCATTGTTTAAGGAAGCATTCACAATAACTGGATAAGTTGAATTAGGTCCAAGAAACGCGTACCTTAGCCCTGCAGGGAGCTGTTTAAGCTCAACTTTTGGAGCTTTAGCTTCACTCCAGTCTCCCAATGCAGCCTTCGCAGCTTTCACAGAGTGTCGATCGACATTATGTGATGGTGTCGATTGACACCAATCCTCTTGTGCGACTAATTGCAGCACTTGCTCACTAGCATCCATCATCCGTATGTATCCAGAAGCGGCAACGTCCAAGTGCTCAGCATCTGTTGTAGACGTCGTCAAGGCTCTTTCCAACGGGTCTGTAGGATGGTCCTCATGGAAAATCTCTTCAGCAAGGTTCGTGAGTGAATCGACATAGAAGGTATGTCCGTCGATAGTGGGTCTCTTCATCTGCTTCTCCATGTCGAAGTTGATCACTAAGTCACCAACATTCGGCGCAATTCTGCCCTTCCTCACATCAATGATGACTCCAGCAGTAGCCAAGAATGGTCTGCCAAGGATGAGAGGATCCTTGGGTTCTTCATCATAAGCTAGAACCACAAAGTCTGTGGGAATCAAACATTCTCCCACTTTGATAGGAACATCTTCCAGGACATCTTCAGGAATCCAAATAGAATGATCAGCAAGAACCAAAGAGATCCTTGTGGCTTTGAAATCTGTCATGTCCAGCCTGAGAGCCACTAAAAGAGGCATCAAGTTGACACTTGATCCTAAATCGCATAGAGACCTCCCAAACTTCTCCGAGAAGATGGAACAATCAAGAACAAAGCTTCCAGGATCGGAGAGTTTTTCTGGAAGCCGGTTCTGAATGACAGCACTGACTGGCCTAGAAAACTTCTCACTGATTTCATAGAATCAGGTGCTTGCAAAGTTGTCATCACTTCAATCTTGGCGCGGTCCACTTCGATTCCTTCTGCTGAAACTTTGTGCCCAAGTACAATGCCATCTTAAACCATATAGTGAACCAAGTAAAAACCATGATATATCAACTCTCCCAGACTTAGCTTTTGCTTGCCCTTAAGCAAAACAGAAACTTAGAATGAAGTAGAAGTTTGAAAACAGAAACTTCCAGCTATTCTTTAGAACGCCAGAACAGTTAACACTCTTGAATCCACATGTTATAAAGCCAACCTTAGGTAATGGTTCAGTTTACTTACCACAAGTTTAGCAATCTCCCAGTTCGAATCCAGATCCTTTCCTTAGTGAAATTTCGAACTCTAACAATGGTATGACCAAAGAACTTTCCAGATTCTTTCCCTTCCTCAATGCTTGAACAAGACATTCTTTGTACAGCTCTCCTATTTTCTCTTCCCTTAGTCAACTGCTGCCCATTTTCAGGGTGTTCTAAGATCTTTTCATTGACTCTTTCTTATCCTTTTGAAGCCTTGGAATAGTGCTGCTCTTTACTTGTGTTCCTTGTGAGGAGACAGGTTCATGAGCTCTCACTAATATTGTTCCTCTTGAGGAGACAGGCTCGTGAGGATCTTTGCACTATTCATTGGTCAGACTTCTTATTTCTTTTCTTTTCTCAAGGGAAGATCAAGGAGAGACTACAACTTGTGTATCTTGTTCAGAGCTGAAAGAGGAATCAAGTTCAGTGCATACCTAGTTTTATAAGGGAATCTGAACTCTCTCTGTTAGATTGACCCACTTGGAGCTTTCTACTTAGCAAGACCTGAAATTAACTACTATAGCAATGGTCCTTCAAGTGTCAACATTCTGCGGTTAGTTCCAAGAAAAATTGAAAGTTTCAACTGATTTTGACTCAATAAAACAAATTTTTGACAGACTCAACTGACTCTCAAAACAAAACACAATGTTAGCAACTACCTCCCCCAGGCTTGAACAACACTATCCCCAGTGTTACCAAGTATGAGTTTGGATAGAAAAAATGTGTTTAAAACTGTTACAGAATCAGGAGAAAATGGATAACCTGACCCTGCGTGCAGCGTCGATCGACACAGATGGTGTCGATCGTTGCTGTGTAATGGTGATGGTGTCGATCGACACTAGGTGGTGTCGATCGACACTCTGTCCGAAATCAGAGTTCCTTTTCACGAACATGTATGTTGTTAAGTTAGATTATTGTCAGATTCATCCAAGCTGTTAGAAAACTCAAACAAACGGTTAAAAGCACAACGAGAGCGGTCCGCTGTAAGGTCGGACTAGGCTGGAAAGCGAGGCGGTCTACATCGCTGGTGATATGTGTAAGGTCCCTGTTAGGTAACTGGACCAGAAACAGCTCAGCTCCCGGACTGGTGAAAGACCATAGCTTCTCGGGCTTCACCCAAGTATCTCTCCTCAAGTAATCCATATCAACCCAAGCTCGTGAGGTATCAATGGTGCAGCTGCTAGTGTCTATCCCGTAATGCTGGAAGATAGGAGTGAGAAGGCTACCAACAGTCTCGGGTTTGGTCTTGGTTCCAACGAAAGGCTTCATCTTCAGCGAGACCAAATGATGAGCAAATACAATACCGAGGTTGACCCTCTCTGTCAACCCAGACTCCTCGTAGAGGATAGACCCAAGTGCAAGATAAAGCAGCACTAACTCAGATATGCGCATCTTCCCTGGCTCATGCTTACACAGAAGTGTAGTAGCAAACAAGCGAACAAGATAGTGAAGGGTAGGATGGCGAATGTCTGTCTGCGAGGAGGTCTTAGAATCATACCTCCCATTCCCAAAGTGTGACCAGAAGTCATGGTTATCCGGAAGCTGCTGTGGAAGGGAGACATCCAGGGCCGGTTCAAACATTTAGTAAACCCTGGGGCAAGACTCAAAAACAGGCCCTCTTATAGATTAAAAAAATTAACATTGTTGCTACAGTCAAATTTTTTTTTTTGTCAAAAACGAACACTAAACAAGACTCATCTAATAATTTTAGTAAACAAAAAACAGAGTTGCAAAAAAAAAACAGAGTTCTTCGCTCCTCCTTCCTTCTTCCTAGCTTGCTCCTCCTTCCTTCTTCCTAGCTTGCTCCTCCTTCTTCCTAGATTGTCTTGCATGTGTCCTCTTGAATCTGAGAAAAAAAAAGAGAAACCTGTAGTCATCCGAAGATAAATGCAATCATAAGAAACGGTTTTTTCGAGCTTTACTTGATGCAAAATCATGAATGACAGTTTTAAAATCAATGCTCTCTAATATGTTCTTTTCAATGCATAAAATAGCTAAACCATTCAATCTTTCTTGAGACATTGAAGATCTTAAATAATTTTTCAGCAACTTTAATTTTGAAAAGCTTCTCTCCGCCGAAGCTACAGTCACAGGGGTAGTCAAAAGAATTCGATAGGCAATTGAAACATCTGATAACAACCCACACTTTCAACAAACTCAAGAACTTCAATAGGCTCCATAGATACATTGGGTAAAGTCGTTTGCAGCATTTTCAATTCAGAATAAACACTACAAGAAAATATGCTTTTTACGAGGGAAGAATTCGTGGCAAATTCGTCGTAAATCGACAGTCGCAACGAATTTGTCACGAAAGTTCAATCGTCGGTAATCGATCGTCGCGAAAGCAAATTCGTCGTTAATTTTGGGAGACGGAGTTTTCGTCATAAAATCGTCGTTAATAGTGTCGTCGTAGAATCGTCGTTAATTCGCAAGGTATAGGATTCGTCGTAAATTCGTGGCAAATTGAGGGGAAACAAATCGAAGTAAATTCGTAGCAAAATAAAATTCGTCGTAAAATCGTAGCAAAAATGTTTCGTCGTTAATTCGTGGCAAACTGTTAATCGTCGTTAATTCGTGGCAAACTGTTAATCGTCGTTAAGTCGTAGCAACCTGATAATCGTCGTTAATTCGTGGCAAACTGTTAATCGTCGTTAATTCGTGGTAAAATTGTTGCAACAGAGTTCGTCCTTAAATTGTGGCAAAATTGTTTTCGTCGTAAATACCTAGTAAAAGTTTAAATTTTAAATAAAAAAAAATATTTTAAAAAAAGAAAATTTTAAAATTAAAATTCAAAATAAAATAAAAAACTAATATTTTTGGTTTTTTTTTTAAAAAAAGCTACTCTACGATATAATCGAAATCCGGGATAATCCGAGCTTCTTCAGTAGCTTGAGCCGCAACGCGGCGTGATTCGCGTTGTTCCTCGGTCAAGTCTTCCTCTGTCGAATGGCTGGGCCCGGCATGTGTTGTTGCCGCTCGTCGTCTCCGCTTCTCTTGGAGGAGTGCGGCGATCTGGGGATTTCCCACTGCCATTATCTCGAAGATAGTGTCGTACTCTGAAAGCTCAGCCTTGACTTGTTCTTGATATTCGGATCTTGTTCTTGGAAAGTATCTTGTTGCATTGGCAGATCAACAATTTTCCCCGGGAAGAAGTTCAGCAAAGGCAAAAGGCAACAAGCGTTCCATAATTACGTGACAGTCATGACTCTTCATCCCTGAAAACTTTTGCCCTTCTACACATTTAGATAGATTGGAAACGTACCCATCGGGGAACTTCACATCAGATGTCGCCCAATTGAACAATGATGACCTTTCTGCGGCACCCAATCGAAATATTGGAACTGGTGCTTTCCCGTTGCTTAAAAGATGCAACTCATTCCTCGAACAAAGGTCAGGCAAGTCCTGTCTTGATTTTACGCTGTCTTTGGTTCTCCCCTTTACGTTTAGCACTGTATGCATGATGTTATCAAAAAAGTTTTTCTCAATGTGCATGACATCGAGATTGTGCCTAAGCAGATGATCTTTCCAATACGGAAGCTCCCAGAAAATACTTTTCTTATGCCAATTGTGATGCTCCCCATATCCATCTGGCATATTCCCTGTACTATGCCAATTTCCACCTCGGATGACTGTTTGCTGTGCACCGTAATGATCAATTTGCGCTTCTAAATCTGCCCCAGATACACACACAGGAGGAGGAAGACGGACAACTTTGTTCTTTCTAAATAACCGCTTGTTTCTTCGGTATGTATGCGACAAGGGTAGAAATCGGCGGTGACAATCAAACCAACTTGTTTTTCTACCGTACTTCAATTGAAATGCTTCTGTTTGATTGAGACAATAAGGACAAGACAACCTCCCATGCGTAGTCCACCCTGATAGCATCCCGTATGCGGGAAAGTCGCTTATTGTCCACATAAGAACCGCCCGCATCGTAAAAAATTTCTTCCTTGAAATATCATACGTACGAACCCCATTAAACCACAACTCTTTCAACTCCGCTATTAGAGGCTGCAAAAACACATCAAGGACCGCTTCGGATGCTTGGGACCAGGGACTAATATACTCATGAATAGAAATTCTCTTTGCATGCACATGTCTGGGGGAAGGTTGTAAGGCGTTAAGATTACTGGCCATAAAGAATATTGCCTACCAGACATACCAAATGGACTAAATCCATCTGTGCAAAGACCAAGATATACATTCCGTTTCTCTCTAGCAAAGTCGGGATGTACCGTCTTAAAATGTTTCCACGCTTTTGCATCTGACGGATGATTGACCTCCCCATCTATCTGCAAATGATCACCATGCCATCTCATGGATGCAGCAGTCCTTTCCGTGTGATACAATCTTTTCAACCTATCAGTTATTGGAAGATACCACATCCTTTGGTACGGCACCCTATTACCACCAGCACCTTGCGGTTTATATCGTGGCTTATGGCAAAAACGACACTCCTGTAACTTGTCATCATCTTTCCAATATATCATGCAATTTTCTACACAAACGTCTATCATCTCAGAAGGTAACCCAAGACTAAAAACCAGCTTTTGTATCTCATAGTAACTCTCAGCAGCTAAATTATCTTCAGGCAAAATCTCCTTAATCAAATCAGCCCAATCATCCATGCAAACCTCACTTAAGTTATGATCAGTTTTAATGGTCATCATCCTAACAGCCAAGGACAATTTAGAGTGCCCATCTCTACATCCATCGTAGAGTGGCTGATTTGCAGCATCTAACATATTATAAAATCTTTTGGCATCTAAATTGGGTTCCTCGTCGTAAATATTACTATCATGACCAGCAGCTAGAAATGTACCCGTGTTTTCATGAAATGCATCTGTAACCATCTCATGAATCCTATCATGATCATCAAATTCACCATGATCATCAACTTGATGCACATTATTTGACTCAGCATCATTAACTGCTTGATTATTACCGCTACTACTAGCAGCATTTCCCCCATGCCCTTCTCCATGATTATACCAAATATAATAGTGCGGAAAAAACCCTCTATTTAATAGATGCGACCACACTTTTGAGATACGAATAAATTTCCTATTCATNATAAATTTAAATTTTGCTGTAAAACCAAAATTTTAGTTATAAAAATAAACGAAAAAAATAAAATATGAGAATAAATTTGTTTTAAACAAAAATAGTTAGTAATAATTATAAAAGATATTGTATATCTAATATTGAATCCATAACTATCGTTTCATAAAAAAAAAATTTAAGAACCAGATTTTTGCATGTAATAAAGTTAGAAACAGATTTTTTTTTGCATTTAAGATTATCATATTTATATAATTGATAAACAGAAAAGGAAAAGTTTAAGCAAATAAAATTAAAATAGAGAAAGTAATATTATTGAATACTTAAAATAGGAAATTCTTGATAGTGAAAGAAAGAACTGGGGGCGAAATAAAAATTATTATAGGGGCATTAAATAAACTTGGTAATAATTATAACATAATTTTAAAATTTAACGGGGGCAAGTGACCCTCTTCCATACATGTAGCTCCGCCCCTGGCTGTGATTTTTTCCCCGAAATATGAGAATTTTAACACTAATATAAAATTTTTAAAAAAAAAGTGAAACGGTGGTCAAAAAGTGCCCACACGCAGGATCGAACTACGGACCTTCAGTTTACAAGACTGACGCTCTACCACTGAGCTATACGGGCATTTGTTCTATCATTTCTCCCTATTAAAATGTATTATTAACTCATATCCCTTGATCAAAGGTTATGCTCTCTGCTTAGAGTAGTGTGATTAAACTGAGAAGAGAAATTTTTCTCCTTTCCAAGGACAACAACAGTGGCGTTCGCGAATCCATTAACAGCCCGCAACAAAAACTCTTCAAGTCTTTTCATTTTTCTTTTTTGATTACATATTCCATCGAAAGAAAGAGACTCATTCTTCTGAAAGTTCATCATTCGAGACTGTATTGGAGATGGGATCCATCCAAGTATATCTTCCTTTCTGCGATTCTGTTCTTATCAGAACTCTATAGGCTATAACCATACTGCAATTAAACCCGAAAACGAATGCAGCGAAACAGAGCATGAGTACGCAAACAGAGAAACGAGACTGTTAAATCGTCTAATTTCCAGATATTCTAGACAGAAATGTGAAATCCAGGGACGGACAGGCAGAAGAAGTACGAGGAACAAGTTGAATCTAGATGAAAGAAAGAGCCTTTCCGACCAAAATCTAGGTTCCGGTTCCACTTCAAATTGAAATATAAAAATGTGATTTTTTGGTTGGTTTTAGTCGCGATATAAAAAAAACTCATAAAAGAACGAGCTTGGAAAGAAAGTAAAAATATAATCTTTTAAGGAAGCAAAAAATCTCTCTAATCCTCTCCGCCTCCGTGAGCAACAAGGAGAGATCTTTGGAATCAATCGATCGAGAAAGCAGCAATACGCGAGCGATGAACGGGACCCACCGTCACCACATCCTTCAGCTGGTCTTATCGTGCCGTAAGATCACGGCGCAGGTGACTCAGCCAGGGACCTCCACGATCGTAGCCATGGCTTCGTCCTCCGAGCAGGAATTCCTCGCACAGAGCCGCGCCAACCTCTACCGCTTCCCTCGTTCCAACAATTTCTGGGACTCGAAGACCGCTTCACGCGTCGGCGAGAAGCTTGGGCTGCGTCTCAGGGACCTTGGTGTCGACGCGGTCTCCATTGATGCGGACGAGGAGATCTCGAGACCCATCCACCACCGCAAGCGGGTTCTCCCGTTGTTCGACTCCGTCCGTCGCACCGGAATCAGAGTCGACGGAACTGAGCAGTTGAACGACATCGGCCCAGTAGTCTCCAGAGATTAGGGTTTACGAATTTGGGGATTGTTTTTTTGTTGTCGTCCGTACAGTTTCTTGTATGAGTGAGAGAGATTTTACAGAAACAGATTTGATTATTGTCGACATAGCATTTTGATTTTATGCATTTCAAAAGCTTAGAACTATTATACTTCATTATTTTTGCTTCTGTTACATAAAAGCTTCTCTGTTCATACGCAAACCAATTTTCAAAAATGGAAATGGAGAAATTGAGGTTGCTTTGTGTCTACACAATCATGTTCATACGCAAACCAATTTTCAAATTGGTCCAAAAAGCCTGAGGAAATGTAAAAATGTAAAAGGCATTTTCCCATCATCTCTCTCATTTGCAGGTTTTGGCTTAAGATGGCTTTGATGGTGTAGACTGTGTAGTAACTTACTTCAGATTCCCTTATGGTCAGGGCCGGCTCAAACATTTACTAAACCCTGGGGCAAGACTCAAAAACAGGCCCTCTTATAGATAAAAAAAATTAACATTATTGCTACAGTCAAAAAAATTTTTGTTGTCAAAAACGAACACTAAACAAGACTCATCTAACAATTTTAGTAAACAAAAAACAGAGTTGCAAAAAAAAACGGAGTTCTTCGCTCTTCCTTCCTTCTTCCTTCTTCCTAGCTTGCTCCTCCTTCTTCCTAGATTGTCTTGCATGTGTCCTCTTGAATCTGAGAAAACAAAGAGAGAAACCCGTAGTCATCCGAAGATAAATGCAATCATAAGAAACGGTTTTTTCGAGCTTTACTTGATGCAAAATCATGAATGACAGTTTCAAAATCAATGCTCTCTAATATGTTCTTTTCAATGCATAAAATAGCTAAACCATTCAATCTTTCTTGAGACATTGAAGATCTTAAATAATTTTTCAGCAACTTTAATTTTGAAAAGCTTCTCTCCGCCGAAGCTACAGTCACAGGGGTAGTCAAAAGAATTCGATAGGCAATTGAAACATTCTGATAACAATCCACACTTTCAACAAACTCAAGAACTTCAGTAGGCTCCATAGATACATTGGGTAAAGTCGTTTGCAGCATTTTCAAAACTATTGTGATTATAACTATAAAATTTTCATGTTAATCATATGATCTGAACTTCTCTCATGTTGTTTAAGCCTCTCGCTAAGATGCTTCCAATCTCTTAATCCATCATTAGCTAAGGAACTTAAGCAACCACTAGATTTGAACAGTTTGCAACAAAAACAAAAACATTTGTCCATATGTTTCGAGTAAACAAGCCAATTTCTATCACTTGTTTCTCCATTGCTCAATTTCCTAGAATAATATGCATATGAAAAACGCCTAGAGCTTTCATCTAAAGGAAACACAAGATTCATTTCTCTTTTAACCCCTTTTTCAACCAAAATATCTCTCATTTTATTGTCAAGATTATCCCAATATCTAGGATCATAAATATTAATGAAAGAACTTGGTTGTTCATGAACATTTGATGCATCTAACACATTAGCATGCTCACTCAAATGGCTAGTGTCATCATCAAAATGATCATTTAATTGAGAAACATTCTCCACACTAGCAGGTTCTGGATATTCATTAGCACCTCCTCTAGTCATAAATTTATCCATAGAACCTTTCTGTGATCTTATAAATAATTCTACTTCCTTTCTTTCTTTTTTCTCTTTTGACATCCCGACATGATTTAAACTAAATGTCAAGTAAAAAAAAGCCAGAAAAATATCACCATGATTTAGGAATAGAAAATTGAACTGAATGTCTACAAAGAAGCGAGAAAAATATCACATTCACCGATTCACGATCACGAGCAATACTGTGTAAACCTGAAATTGAGTAAGAAAAATAAATTTTAGTTGTGTGCAAAATCAAGTGGAATCATCAATAAAACAAAAAAAAATCACAAAATCAGAACAAACAGATTTTCTCATGATTGTGTGCTATCTGCAAAAAACAGAGAGGCATATATATTGGCGTGATCTAATGGATCATGGATCAATTACCTAAATCGAGATCTAATAAAAGTAGAGGATGGTAGGAGCCTTGCAAAGTTGAAAGAGATTCAAAATTTGTGGGATCAAATCCAGTTTTTGGTTAGAAAAACAAACTTTTCGAGACTTGGAAGAAAAGATGAAGGGTTGTTTGATTGAGAAACGGAGAAGACAGAGAGAAAAAGAAGATGCGTTTTGTAAGTCATCGCCAAACTAAATTATTATATGAGCCCTCAGTCACAAAAAATTGGGTTTGTCTAACTAAAATTTTGTTGGGTTTTGTCTAACTAAAAAAAAAAATTTACTATCATGGGCCCCTTTTTGACCAGGCCCAGGGGCATCGCACCGTTTGTCCTGCCCGGTAAGCCGGCCCTGGAGACACCAGTGGCATGCTCGTCCTCAAAACCGTAGATGCCACAGAGCTCTGGAAGTGGAATCCTGTAGCGAATCCTGCGGAGTAGAAAGGTCAATGTCCCTTCCAAGGCGTTACTCACTATCTCGTTCCTGTGGTAGACTCGAGCTGTGGAGATGAACTGGCGGACTAGATCGGGATAGAGATCGTACTGCCGTGTTGCCATAGTTCCCATCCCAACTCTGCTCAGCAACTGCAGGACGTCATCTATGATGCTCAGCTCTATCATAGTCTTCTCATGGGCAAAGCGAGTCTATGTGACATCCACCTTTAGCCACGCATTGTAGAACAGCGTGTCATACTCATGAGTTTAGCTTCTCTAGAAAACTAATTGGTTTATGAACATGGATCGAGCTTAAACCAATATTTACTTTGATTTTGCAAGTAAACCAATTGGTTTATGAACATGGATTGATATATCCATATAGGAATAGATCAATCTGCGCTTGTACGATCATTCTAAAGTGTTCGTATCGGTCTGAAATAGTACGATGTTGAATCCCACTATGGGATCGATCGATCCGACTCAGAACGATCGATCTGCTACTAAAATAGCCGTATTGTTTTAGCTGTTGCACCGAATGACTTGAAACCACCACCAAACAAAATCTGATTCAATTACCTACAACTTTCATGAATAGCGCCGAGGCTAAATCGAAACGTAAACCCTTCATCTGGCTCGATCTAAGCTCCACATGCAATGGTTTTGTGCTTCAAGTCCATTTTGCTCAACTTCCTTTGGTACACTTCAGTTCCATAAGATCAAATGCCATCTTCCAAGCTCTGCTAAACCTCCATACTCTCCAAAGTCCTCCAATGTACCTAAAAACACTCCAAGATGCAACAAATATGCAATAACCTAAGATAAGACTCACTAACTCTAAAATGGATGCAAACTAGACTACATGGACAAGTTATATGCATGAAACAAGGCAAATGCTATTCTAAAATGATGTAAACATGCTAACTATCAGTGGGAGAAGCTTACACTACCAAAGAAACTTGGGGGCATTGGATTCAGAGATTTACAATGCTTTAATCAGGCGCTTTTAGCGAAGCAGGCATGGTGACTTTTATCTGATCCATTAAGCTTATGCAGTCGCTTTTTTAAGAGTAGATACTATGTCAATAGTGAGTTTCTACAAGCACCAAGTGGTACACGCCCATCCTATGCGTGGAGAAGCATCTGCTTTGGGCAGGAGCTTCTTGCTCAAGGGCTTAAACGCAGCATAGGGAATGGAGAGAAAACACTGGTTTCTGTAGATAACTGGACTTTTGATAGTAGGCGGAGCAGACCAGGAGGACGGCTGTCTTTGATGAATATAAATATGAAAGTTTCAGCCTAATAGATCCCAACTCAAGTAACTGGAATAATCAAATACTTGGCGAGTTGTTTACAGCAGATGATATTAGACTTATACATCTGCAGCGACCTGCAATGTTCGCCAATGGTTAAATGCACAAAGGAAAGTGCAGGAAGCAAGAGTGCAAGAGCCAGTGGTTGAGAAGAGATGGACACTACCAGACTCAGGACGTTTGTAATGTAACATTGGTTTTGCTTGGTCACAATCAAAGAAAATGTCAGGTGCATCATGGGTGCTAAGAAACGATTCAGGCATCGTTCTGAGCCACAGCCGTCGAGCCTTCTCCGATGTAAACACTTGTTTTGAGGAAAAAGTTCTGAGTTAGGAATGGGCTTTGGAAAGTATACAGATTCTTTATGTATCGAATGTTACCTTCGCTGGATCATCAATGCAAATCATTAAAGCTCTGCATAAACCGAGGGAGTGACGGGTTTACACAGGACATATAGCTTCTTTGTTAAAGTTTATAGAGAACAAGGTCGGTTGGGACATTCTTTTGAAGAATCGGCATGCAATAAAGGGGCTACAAAAATTGCAAAGAGTGTCGTATCGGATAATAGGATGCAATTGTATGTAGCTCAGGGAGAACCGCTTTGGTTAAGAGACCTCTTTGAGAAGGAGAAACCATCTATCATGGTGTAAGGGTGGAATATGGATTTGGGCTCTATTTTTTAAAAAAAAATTGTGTTTCCTTTCGTCAAGCTTTTTTTTTTTTTGTTCGACCCAAATTTTTATTATTTATCTTCCCAAAAAAGGGCTTTGGGACATTGGGCCTTGATAGAGGAAAACGAACAAAAGTGCCACAATGGGTTTGGATAAGAGATTGGCTACCCTAGGTCAAGTTAACCTAACTGAAACGCTAAACGCTGCCACCGACAACGGCCGCACCCCCAAAACGCAAAAGCAAGATAGAAAACTGATATACTCATATATTTCGTGCATTCATCATGCATTTAGGATAGGTTTTCCTTCATATTGCATTCATATTTAGAGTAATTGTAACTTTTGTCTCATTTTAGGCCTTAAGACATGTTGTATTTACATTTACATAGTTTCTTGCATATTTGCATCATTTTCAGGTTGTTTGGTGTACATGGAGCTGTGGTGGATGCTGAGCATGGACAAGACGATGAAAGAAGAACTTAAGAGTTGATGGGAGTCAAGGGAAAGCTCAGAAAGGTGAAAAGAAGCTGAGATCGACCCTTAGATCGATGTACCTTGTCCATTTCAACCTGAGATCGACCCTTGGATCGTGTGGAAGTGCCCATTTCAACCCAAGATCGAGCTGAAGATCGACCTGCCCGTCCATTTGAAGTTTGCACATGAAGAAAACAAGCCAAGAGATTAACCCCTAGATCGAGGTGTGCTGGCCATTCCAAGATTTAGATCGACCCCAAGATCGACCAAGCCCAGTCATTTCAAGACCTAGATTGACCCCAAGATCGACCCAACTGATCAATCTTCCGAACCAGTTTTTCCTTCCTTCTTTGGACAGCTCACACTTCGTCTTTTTGTGAGGTGACCAATATTTTTGGACCTAGAAAACAATTTGACCTATTTTCTTAGGTCATCCACGAAATTTTGGAGAGTTGTCTCCTCCATTTTAGATCTAGCCACCATTGTTAGACCTTAGCTTTTAATCTTTCTTCTTGTTTAGCTAATCATGTTTAACTCTCCTTCTCCTATGATTTGTGAGGGTTCAATGTTGATTAGTGAGTAGATTTTTAGGATTTAAGGTTGAGGTGATTAGGGAGGTTTAAAAGGTTGAATATTGGTATTTTCTTGTTCTTAAACATTATCCTTTCTTGGTTTGAAATGTTCATTGCTTAAAGATCTCGATGGAGGCTTTATGATCTTAGGGATTTCCTTATCTCATGAGGACTTAGGGAATCTCTTAAGCCCAAACTAAGAAGCTTGCTTATCCTTTCGCACGAAAGTGTATGGAATGGGAGCTTTGATGGGGTCTAAATAGTTGTTCGAGATTGGAAGATTTCTTTGGGACTCGTCGAGCTTTGAATTTGTACGACCCTAAGCTGCAAGTGCACAGCGTGCGTTGTAGTACTTAGGGTATCGATCCACATGGAGGAGGTCAACTGCAAAACAGAAGAATCAGGGCAAGCAAAGACGCAAAAGGGTTTGGGGTTGTAGGATTGTGTCACGGTTTTTGCATAAAGAAATAAAGCAGTGGTCACGCCTTATATAGAAGAGGTTGTCAATCCCTTCTATAACCAACGGAAAAAGGAAAATCGACTTAAGAACTTTTAAAAGGAAATCAGGTAAGCAGTGCAGAAAAAGTAAATATTGAAGTGCGTAAATCTCGATTGAAAAGCAGATGAGTGAAGCACGTTGGGAATCTTCTCGGGAAATCTATGAGGTTTTAACTAGAAATCAAACTCACAAAAGTTAAGTAAACGAGACTATGGGTTTTCCCTAAACTGATTCACTGGTTTTAACAACCTAACTCTGACATAGATAGATTGATCTATGAATGCAAATTTTGTAGGTATATTATCGTATCATGCGACCTAAACAAACAAGAAATAAGATCAGGACAATAAACATTCACGCCACCTTCCTGACCACGCATAAGCATTCCAGGAATGATGCGCTCCACCCCACTAGGTCTGGATCCGAGATTCAGGGCGTTGGCCGCTCTCGAGGTCCTGCGATTCATGCAATAAGAACAAGTGTGGTAAGAAAGAAAACCCTAGTCTACGGCCTAAACGATTGGTCTAATAAAAGCTAATGAAATTCCCCATAGATCCCCTTAAAGAATACCCAACGAAAGTAAACTACTCAGACATGAAAGAGGAAGTAAAAATCGTGATTGATGAATGCATAACTTGTATAAATCGATAAGAAACAAAGAGGGTTCAAGAAGAAATCAATCTCCCTCAAAGAACAAAGGCAAACCGCGAATACGGGATTCTCGGCCACCAAAGGAATTCTATGACTTAGTGTATTTCGTGATAAGTTGCTCTCTCTTCTCTCTTCTAGAAAAACCCTAAACAACGAGTATATATAGATCTTCAAGTCCTCTAGGTCGTAGATTAGGTCTTGGCTTGCTTAAGACGGCTGCGGGTTTGAGTTGGGCTTCAAATGGGCTCCGGAACTACGAGTGGCCTGGCCGCGCGAGCGACTGGCCGTGGCGCGGCCACTGGTCGTCTGGATCGGCAGTGGCGCGGCCTGGCTTAGTCTTCCGGGTGCTTGACGGACCTTCTTGCTTCTTCCATAACTTGAGATCCAACCGTGGGATTGCTCTCAAACCACTTCTAGGTGAAAGATGGCTGATAAGGCTTCCTTGTCTCCAAGTATGAGCTTGATCTTGTGGTGGGAAGGCCTTCGTTTGGTGTCGAACTTTTGTCCCTGAGCACTGCTTCCGGAATTGTCCATTTTGCTCCAAAATAAGCGTCTTTTGCTAAGTTTACCTGAAAAGAGTCTTGAACAACCAAATACTCGAAATCTAGTGTTTATGCATTAAAACCTGAGCGAAATGCTTATTAAAGCACTCACTTATGATAGCAAAAATGGGTAAAATATGCATGTTATCAACTCCCCCAAACTTAAACCTTTGTTTGTCCTTAAACAAAACAGAAATCTAAGTAAGGAAAAGAGGTTGGAAACGTGAAAACTCACCAATACTTGGGAACTCGTCAAGTCTAGCAATCGACCTGTTGGAGCCACGTAACTCGGAATCTAGCTTCAAGGCGTTTGGATCTAGTTACCTTGAGCTTTTCACCCTTCCCAGATACACTTCACGATCCCTTTGAGTATTTCGAGCTTTCTCTTGTTGACCCCTTTATTCATTTAGGCGTGCGGTCTCATCGAGGGAGTATTGGTCGACAAGACATTATACTCTTTCTCCCAAACATCTAGACAAAGACATTTCAGACACAACTCTCCTATTTTCTCTTCCCTTAGTCGATTTCTCCCTACTTTTCTAGGGTATCATTTTATTTTTTCTATCGACTTTCTTTTCCTATATTTTTTTCTTTTCTTCTTAGCTTGAGAATGATCACTTCTTTGAAGTTTTCATGATGTCTGCGAACCGTCATGGTCCTTTGAGGAACTCGGGTTGCCATCCTCAAACTAAGATTTTTCTTTTCTTTCTCTTTCTTTTTTTTTCTTTTTTATAACAAGGGAAGATCGAGGAGATGTTGCATTGCATCTACTTAGTCATGCTAGAGTTTAAAAGAGGAGCAAAGTTTGAAGTACCTCAAGCCCCTTGACGAGAAGTTTTGATTCATTAGGTGCGGAGTCAACACAAGATCCTACGAGTACTCTAGAGATTAAAACTTTCTTCGTTGGAATGATCCACTCGCAGTGTTCAACTTAGTAAACCTTGCTTCTAAACCCGTGATAATGGTCATTAAGGTTCCTTGTTCGAATCGACTTGTACCTAGCACAAAGTTCATAGTTTCCGACTAAAAGAAAAAAAGTTTTAACTCTATAAAACGACTCGATAAATGACATAAGTATGCATAAGACTCATCAAATAAAAGTAAAGTTAGTAATATAAGAACCCCCCCCCCCCAAGACTTAAATTAAACTGTCCCCAGTTTGTTTAAATCGAGTTGAGGTGGAAAAGATAGGTAAATTCAAGTACAAGCTTGTGAAGACTTACTTTAAAGTGGCGTTGGGTTTAGTATGGGTGGATGGGCGTGTGGTATGATTGAGCTAAAGACTTAATCATTCTCCTTATGCCCCTGCTTAGAATCGATTTGATTGAACAAAAGAAATCGAAAACTTAGCTCGAAAGGAAATGTGTTGCGCGGTTGAGCTTCCTTGCTTCGGATGGTGGTGGTGGGCGTGTGGTGGTGATGTTGGCGGCTGATGATGATGATGATTGGGGCACGCCTTCATTGAGAAGAACAGGTACTCCGGTTGTTGAGTACTTGTCTTGGTTCCTTGACCTTTGTAGAACACCGTGAATGAGAGATGGAAAATCTTCCGTCCTTGCGTCTTGAAGATTGCATCACCTCAAAAACTTGAAGTTTGGGTCGATGCTGGCCTATCTAGTGATCTCTTCGGGATCCCGGAAGACAGGTGTTGCTAGTTTGAACTTCAATGCCATATGAAATCCTTACTTGGCTTCGGTAAAGGTCTTGGTCGCGGAAGAGAGAAGCTAGTCTTCGGGAACTTTCCTCTTCACGGTTTAGTGAAGGAAGTTGCATCTTCTTCCTTCTGGAGCTTGCACAACGATTCTCATCCTCTAGAACCGTGGTATTCTTCTTCGTCTTCTTGGATACAGGTCTGTTGATTGTCCTGGATGAAGTAGAATGAGAAAGATGGATCATTGACTTAATTTGACGTGGATGGAGTCTTGTCTTGTCTCGCCGTCTTTGATGCAACAGCAGTGTGCCACGGTTGTGGAAGTCGGTATTGCGGTCTTCAGGACGTGTTCAGGCCTTGAATCAAGGAGGAAGCTTGAAAGGCTTGACACAGGTTGAAGGAAATCCAGTTTGGTGAAGTTCGGGATGGAAAATGTTGCAGAAGAAGGTCGGCCGCGCGATGGGTTATCGAGGCCACGGCCTGGCGTCCTGCCTCCGCGCCATCGTGGCTCATGGCGGGGCCAGTCTCCTTCTAGCCGGCCCACGGGCGGTTCGTCGCCCAGTGAGTTTTCTTCGAAACTGCTTCTTCATATTTTTGGTCTTTTCTGGATTTTCTGATTTTTTGTGCTTTTCTTGGTTTTCTGATTTTTTTTTTTTTTTTTTGCATTTGGGGGTTTATAAAAATGCTGTAAATTAAGAAGAAACCAAAACTAAAGATTAGTATGGTTAAAGAGATGCAAAAGAGAATACCTAAAATGGGTTGTCTCCCATTGAGTCGCTCTTGTTTAAAGTCTTTTAGCTAGACTTTGGTAGTTTGGGAGCTTAGTTGGAGGTCGGGCTCGACCTTAGGCAAGGTCTTTTTACCTTCTGGGTGGCCTCTTCTGTTAAGGGCTCATCGAGTCTCTCCATGATAGCATCTTCATCCTTCTCAAGAAGATGTTTCTCCATAGTGTAAGGTATCGCGGGATAGAACTTCTTCCCATCGATATTAGCGAATGAGACTCGCCTGTTTGGGCAATCCATGATGGCTCCTGCAGTGACTAGGAACGGCCATCCCAAGATGAAAGGTGCAGCCTCTTCCTGGCGGGTCTTGACTATGTAGAAGTCTACCGGGATTCTACAATCCCCGATGATAACCGGGAGATCATAGATGACTCCTTTCGGGGTTGCGAAAGATTGGTCCGCCAATCCAATCCTGATCTCAGTCGGGAAGGCGCATCTTATCCCAAGTCTTCGTGCTATACTAGCCGGCATGATGTTTATGCATGATCCCGAATCGCATAGGACATTACTGAAAGTGTCACCTCGGATGCTGCAGGTTGTGAGGTACTGTTCGTGTCCTTGGATCTTGTGGAGGTTTCTAATCTGCTTCCCGGCTCTAGCGAGGTTGAAAAGGACTTGAATGTCGGATACCGTTTCTCTGCTTTCGCCGAAGAGCTGCCCGATTAAGTGATCTCTCCATGCTTCCACGAAATCCACTTCTGGAGGGAGATTTTGGACCACCTTGTTGAATTCTTCCAGTGCCAACAGCTCGATCCTGTTTTGGTGCCACTCATACCTCTTCGTTGGTGGCATTATGATAGCGCCCTTGGTGGCTGAATGTCTTGCTTGGTTAAAGTAGACTTCTATGTCGACTTTGTTTTCCATGCTATCTTGAAAGAAATCGGCTATACCCTGATCTTTCCAGGCATCCTCGAATGATATTTTCGACAGGAGTTTCTTCACTTGGGCGTTAAACTCCATAAGCTTTTCCCTCTGAATGTGCATCGTGATGGGCCTTGCGTGGCCGACTTTGCTTCTTCCAGTCAAACGGACAGACGTCTCTTCCTTGGGGGGTTCATGGGATGCATGGCTCGATGACCCGGTCGAATATGTCTCTTCGAACTCGTAGTTTGAGTTGCTTGAGCAGCTGGTAGTGAAGCTCGTTTCAGGACTCGACGTCGTTGTCTCGGTGATGGGTTCGACCGCGTTGCATGGTGCAAACCTGGCATGGCTTGGGTAGTGACTTGGTGCAGCTGGCATGTCTCCTCGATTTATTCTGCGGATCGAGAGTTTAGAGACTCCTTTCATCGTCTCTTCAAGGGGGTGAGGGGCTCCCTGGTTTCGCCTAAGTTGATCGAAGAGACCACCTCGCCAAGCCTCTTTTGTTCTTTTGTCAGCTTCTCTACCGCCGCCGCCTTCCTTTTCAAGCAATTGAAGATGCATTTGATCCTACCGTCGATCGATGCAGCCTTGTCCTCGGATCGTCGTTGGTCTTCTACCAATTGAAGGACATCAGCTTTAGCTCAATCTCTATTGATATAGATAGAGTAGTTGGTCTCCTCAAGTTTTTCGTTTAAGGCACAAATGTCCCTTATGCTTTGCTCGAGGATAGGTCCGCGATGTTCAAGTGCATCAGAGATTTTCGTCAGCTGGATTGCATTGCTGGTTGCTTGCTCTTTATGTAGCCTCATCTCTTCGAAAACGGCTTCCAGCTTAGCGAGGAGTTCGGTCTGAACTTCGTCTATATGCTCACAGATAGCTTCAGTGCAATCCGCCTGATATCTCACCACGTTACTGATCGTGTCTAGAAGTTTGTGGAGCTGGTGGGCCTGCTCGACCTCAGTGTGGCCGTACAATTGAGGGGACTCTGGTGCGTCCTGGCGATCCACACTCGGGGCTAATCTCCGGCCAGCAGGTCGCGGGTCGCCTGGGTCGCGAACTCTGAGGGCTGCTTCGGTTTCTGGGGGTCCAGGGTCGTGTTGTTCTTGGTTCGTAGGAACCTCCATGGTTTCAGGGTTCCTGTCACTCATAGAAAGAAGTCTAGAAGTTAGAGAAAAATAATGTCTTTGAGTTGTGATCCTGACCTTTGCTATGGACAGCGAAACGCAACTTCCCCGGCAACGGCACCAAAAACTTGATGGGGTCTAAATAGTCGTCCGAGATTGGAAGATTTCTTTGGGGACTCGTCGAGCTTTGAATTTGTAGGACCCTAAGCTGCAAGTGCACAGCGTGCGTTGTAGTACTTAGGGTATCGATCCACAGGGAGGAGGTCAACTGCAAAACAGAAGAATCAGGGCAAGCAAAGACGCAAAAGGGTTTGGGGTTGTAAGATCGTGTCACAGTTTTTGTTGAAAGAGATAAAGCAGTAATCACGCCTTATATAGAAGAGGTTGTCAATCCCTTCTATAGCCAACGAAAAAAGGAAAAACAACTTAAGAACTTGTAAAAAGGAAATCAGGTAAGCAGTGCAGAAAAAGTAAATATTGAACTGCGTAAATCTCGATTGAAAAGCAGATGGGTGAGACACGTTGTGAATCTTCTCGGGAAATCTATGGGGTTCTAACTAGAAATCAAACTCGCAAAAGGTAAGCAAACGAGACTAGGTGGTTTTCCCTAAACTGCTTCATTGGTTTTAACGACCTAACTCTGACAAAGCAAGATCGATATATGATTGCATATTTCGCAGGTATACTATTATATCCTGCGATCTAAACAAGCAAGCAATAAGATCGGGACAATACACATTCACGACACCTTCCTGACCACGCACAAGCGTTCCAGGAATGATGCGCTCCACCCCACGGTTTGGATCCGAGATTCAGGGCGTTGGCCGCTCTCAAGGTCCTGCGATCAGACTCTAGTTCATGACGCTATATTCATGCAATAAGAACAAGTGTGGTAAGAAAGAAAACCCTAGTCTACGGCCTAAACGATTAGTCTAATAACAGTTAATGAAATTCCCCATAGATCCCCTTAAAGAATACCCAACGAAAGTAAACTACTCAGACATGAAAGAGGAAGTAGAAATCATGATTGATGAATGCATAACTTGTAGAAATTGATAAGAAACAAAGAGGGTTCAAGAAGAAATCAATCTCCCTCAAAGAACAAAGGCAAACCGCGAATACGAGATTCGCGGCCACCAAAAGAATTCTATGACTTAGGGTATTTCGTGATAAGTTGCTATCTCTTCTCTCTTCTAAAAAAAACCCTAAACAACGAGTATATATAGGTCTTCAAGTCCTCTAGGTCGTAGATTAGGTCTTGACTTGCTTAAGACGGCTGCGGGTTTGAGTTGGACTTCAAATGGGCTTGGGAACTGCGAGTGGCCTGGCTGCGCGAGCGACTGGCTGTGGCGCAGCCACTGGTCGTCTGGATCGGCCGTGGCGCGGCCTGGCTTAGTCTTCCGGGTGCTTGACGGACCTTCTTGCTTCTTCTATAACTTGAGATCCAACCGTGGGATTTCTCTCAAACCACTTCGAGGTGAAAGATGGCTGATAAAGCCTCCTTGTCTCAAAATATGAGCTTGATCTTGTGGTGGGAAGGCCTTCGTTTAATGTCGAACTTTTGTCCTTGAGCACTGTTTCCGGAATTGTCCATTTTGCTCCAAAATAAACGTCTTTTGCTAAGTTTACCTAAAAAGAGTCTTGAACAACCAAATACTCGAAATATAGTGTTTATGCATTAAAACCTGAGCGAAATGCTTATTAAAGCACTCACTTATGATAGCAAAAATGGGTAAAATATGCATGTTCTCAAGCTTGCTAAGTCATTGATAGTAGTATTTTTCCTCTTTCAATTAATCTCTACTACTCATGTCATTGTAGTATTTGAGATGTCAATCCATATGGGTTAAGATTAACAACACTAGGAATATATGAAACTATTTAATCTAAGCCAAATTCGGAATTTAGGAGACAAGAAACTATTAGAAGCAAACTACAAGCTGAAAGAGATACTACAAGACTAATTATATGAATTAAAACCTTAATTTTCACTAATTGTGTACTAATCAAGCGATTAACTACTAATCAAGATTACTAATTGACTAAAAACGAAACCTAGGGATGGAATCATTGATTTGGGCATTCAAATGGCCAACCTTGCAATCATTTAAGCAACTAAACAAGTTATCTCTATGCCTAGATCACTAATAAAGACTAATCCATGATGTGTGGTATTAATCCCTTTCCTAATCACCTTAATGAACTAATGATGTGTTAGCATTAAAATGATTAGCAAGCAATAAGCATAAGTCTAAATGGCATGATAAACACCCTAGGCAACTAATATCTTAGGCTAGGAATGTAAATCTCTTAGAAAAGTGGTTCAAGCATTTCATCAAACACTTGGTGGGTGTGTGAAATGCTTATGATCCTAAATAGCAAAAGATTAGCTATTTGGCATTAAGAACACTTTAATAAGAAGAGAGATGAAAGAATCTAACCTAGATTGCAAGATTGAACCATTAGAAAACCCTAAATCTAACCCATCCCCAAGTTCCTAAGAGACTACTCACTAATCATCATTAAGCCCATCAAATCCATGATAAGAGACAAGCAAAACATGATTAGAGAAGAGATAATAAGAAATCCAAGAGAGTTTATGTATTAAACTTAAAAGATCCAAGCAAATACAAAGTTTTCTCCCAAATAGGCTAAAGTTTAAGCTAAGAACAATAGGGAATAAAAGTTGACCAAGAAATTAGGTCTTTTGAGTATTTATAGGGAAAACAAAGGCTCATTTGTGTTCGTCTCGGCCAGCCATGTCGATACAGCTGGTCGAGACGAACTCCTGGAAAACGCTCCTTCTTCTCGGCTTGACGTTTGTCTCGACGTGCTCTGGTCGATACGGATTAAAATCGATGTAACCTTCCAGGGGTCCGAATAACTTGATTCCAACGGCAATAGAAATCTCACTGGATCCTCTACAACTTTTAAGAAGGCTTTGGAGTTTGAATCTAAGTGCAAGACCTTCTTCCGGACACATACATTTCGCGCCTCTAAATGCTCGATATGTCTCGACGTGCTCTGGTCGATACGTATTAAAATCGATGTAACTTTCTACCAGGGGTCCGAATGACTTCATCCCAACGGCAGTAGAGAGCACAATGGATCCTCTCCAACTCTTAAGAAGGCTTCAGAGTCTGAATCTAAGTGCAAGACCTTCTTCCGGACACATACATTTCGCGCCTCCAAATGCTCGATATGCTTCTAAAAGAGTTTTGCTTCTCATTTGGCTGCTTCTCTTCCTCCTCTTGATCATCCATGAGACTCCATATGGTCCTCCAAGCCTCCAAAACACCTAATAAGGACTCAATATGTACAAATATGCAACAACCTAAGCTAACACTCACTAAACTCTAATATGTATGCAAATGGGACTAAAAGTGGCTAAATGAATGCAAAAGTACATGCAAAACTATCTAAAATGGATGCTAAAATATGCTAAATTATGAGTCTATCAACTCCCCCAAACCTGCCTTTTTGCTTGTCCTCAAGCAAACAAAGACAAATCCGAGAGAGCGGTTTAAAAATGGGAGTTAAATTCCAAAAGTGTTTTTCAAATAAATCAAATCAATGATCCTAGTTCCCAGTCCTAGGATGCAGTATACAAACACTACTCCAAAGAACTTAGCCATACTCATCACATATTGAATTTCAAATCAAGACTTGTCTATTCCAAACAATCCAAGAATCCTAACCTTTAACATTCATTAAAGCTCAAACCGTGAATCACACTTATGCATTTAAAACCGAATACATTTAGCTAGGGACAAGGTTATGAGATAAAAATGATCTCATTCATGTGGGTACTCCAAGCTATGGTTTATCTCAAAAAGGATTGAACTTATGCATAATTCTAAAGGTAAAAGGCAATGTATGCATACATGACTAGACTCTCATCTACCCATATAGACTAACAATAATCCTAATTCCCCTCTCATTCATTTTTTTGCTCACTCACCATCTAGAGATACCCATAATCAAGCAAGAAAACGCTAAGTACAAACCCACAAGAACTTCATCAATCACATTCACTTTAGGGAAACTTCTTCAACCTTACTTAGAGCTAGTGGTATGGCCATTCAAATATTACCTCTTTTCTTTTACTTTGATAGCTCTCTTCTCATATATTTTTTTTCTTTCTCTTATGCACTTGGCCATTTTGGCTCTTTTGTTAGATATATTTTTTTTTTTTCTAGAGAGCTATCTCCTTTTCTTTTCAACTTGTGCTTTTAATCAAGACAGTTCAAGACCAACCACTTAAAACTATGTATCCCTTTCTATTCAAACTCCAAACACCAACTTCTTCTCAAATCCGAAACAAGGTAAACATTTTCTACAACACCCGTGAATTCCCACCCCAAATCCAGCCTAAAACTAGCTTCAATATGCAAAGCTAGCATCAATATGAGAGCCTAGACATGTCGCCCTAAACCTAACACTTTATGCCAAGTTCAATCAAAAATAAGGCCTCACAATTTGCAATCACACAAGAATCTTGGCTTGAAAGGAGGGTAAGGGTTAAGGTGTGGTGTTCTATTTAGGCTTACAAGAGAGTGGTGAAGGGAATAAGAAAGCCTAAATATTTTTTTGTAATCCATGTATTCTTTTTCAAATGCACAAGTATGATAATTCAAAATCCATGTTAAGGTTTCACTTGATAGGAAAGGATTCAATTCATGCTTTTTTCAACTTTAAGCCAAGAAAATTAAAACAAATGATCAAAGTATGGTTAGAACTTAACTTCAAGTTTGCACAAGCATCAAAGGACTACTAACTAGGGCCTTGAACCAATTCATGAGCTTAAAACACTTTACAAGGAAAATTGCCCCCTATGCACGTGAATGATGCAACCTACATGATAAAAAAAATCTAAACTCAATCCTACAAAATTTACAAATGCAAATGCAAGTTACATGAATTTTTTCGAAATTTTTGAAAATTTTCTGATTTTTATATGCAAATGTATATGCATGAACACTCAAATATGTTTAAAGGGAAAATAAGAACACAAAACACAAGATTAAATCTCTCAACCTCTCCCCCAAACTTAAATTACACAGTCCCTTGTGTAATAGAAGTTCAAGAGAGACCAAAGCAACAAAAACAAAATGGTATATACAATGAAATAGAAAGAGGACCATACCGTGGCCCTAGCCTTTGTCCTTAGGGAGTTCGAGAGGAGGAGTAGTGGGACTCCTTGTTGAGGTGTTCATGGTGAGATGAGTTGCAAGGGATGGATCCAAGCTTGTGCCATGTGTGAGATTAAGCGTGAGAACCTTGGAGAGTAGTTCTTCAACCCTTTCCTTGCCATTCTCCTTCATTGTGGAATGACAAATGGCTTTGACACTTGCAAAGGGTTTAGGAATACCCTTGCACTTCACAGTGTACTCAATGACTCCATCTATGAGTCTAAAAGGGTGTAGACTCATAGTGTGAGAGGATGGAGCAAGAGTGGGATGGTTGTATTGGTTTGGCTTCTTCTTGGCCATATTGCCTTTACCCATCTTTTGCCCCTTGCTATTCTCATTCTCATCTTCCAATGTGGTAGAGAAAAGAGTTTCCAAGCAAGCTCCATCCAATGCTAAAGCTTCTTCAACATTACCATAACCCAAAGCATTCTCTTCATGAGATTCTTTCTCCTTCTTACATGCTTTTGGGGGTGAAGCTAAATCCTTTGTCTCACAATTACTCACATCCTCCTTAGTCTCCAATGAGGGAAAGAAGAAAGAGCTTAGGCATTTTTCATTGAGAGCATATGCATCCCCTTTATTCTTCTCAAAAGTACTCTTTTCTTCATGAACCCATTGGATGGAAGGTAAACTATAGCTTAGAGCTTTGCCCACGTCTCTAACCTCCTCTACTTGCTTTGGGTCTCCAATTCGTCCATTAAAACCATTGGGTGTCCTTTCCTCATCAACCTCAACATCAACAATTGGTGAAATGACATGGCTTGAATCTTTTGGGTTCTTGGATGGCAAAGAGAGTTGAACCAATTTGGACTCTATGGTTTCCAAATGTGAGGTTGATTGCTCAATCTTAAGTCTTAACTCATCATGCAAACCCTCAATCTTGTCATCCATTGCTCCCATCATCTTGTCAAACCTAATATCATTCAATTGTTGACCTTCTAGGATTTGATGGTGAACCTTTCTTTGTTCCTCATCTTAGTTAGAGATTTGAGAAATTTCATGGTTCTCTTGTTGACCACGAAATTTGCTTCCTCTTGGTGCTTCTCATGAATCAAACTAGCTCCTCTTTGTTGCACACTTAAGAGTTTTTCCATGCTATCCACTTTATCTAGCAAGTCCTTCCATCTGAAGTCTTCACATGATCTCTTTAGAGGTGTTGTATCACGCCCTTCACAGTAGCTTTCACTAGACTTGGCCAAGTTCTCAACAAGTAGCTCTCCTTCTTCTATTGTGAGGTTTGCAAACAGCCCTTTTCTAGCCACATTCAATGTCCATTTGTGATCTCTAGCAACTCCCCTATAGAAAATGCTAAGGATTACTTCTTTCTTGAACCCATGATGTGGACAATCCCGAGTGTATCTCTAAGTCTCTCCCATGCTTCATGAAAGGTCTCATGGATGCCTTGCTTGAAGCCCAAAATGTCTCTCCTAATTTGGACTGTTTTTTGTGTGGGATAGAACCTTAGAAGGAAGATCCTCTTGCAATCATCCCAAGAATTGACCAAGTGAGATGGTATAGCTCTCTCCCATTTGCTTGCCTTTTCTCCAAGTGAAAATGGAAACAAAATGAGCTTGATACTATCTTCGGGCACACCTTCAATCCTAAATGTGTTGCACAACCGCTCAAAGGAGTCCAAATGATCATAAGGATTCTCCATTCCTATCCCCAAGAACTTAGAGCATTGAATCAACCTTATCAAGCTTGTCTTGATCTCATAGGTAGTGGCTTCTATTGGAGGAGGATGTATTCCAAATCTCAACCCATGACAATGAGGAGTATCAAAGCTCCCAATTGTTGGCTTGTTCTCTTGAGCTTGGGTAGAAGTGGATACCAATTCTTGAGGTTGTAAGCTTTAATAATGCTTCTTTGGTTGTCCATCTCCAACACCTCAAATGATCTTGTCTTTCCATTTCTCTTCTTTTTGTTTTGATACCTTTGAAAGAATAAGAGAATTAAGGAAGACAAGTTAGTAACCACAAATAAGAAAACATTCATCATCTCAAATAGAGACGAGCAAACAAGGTAAAATAAAGGCTTAGTCTCAAAGAGATTCAAAATCCTAATGGTTAATGCTAAACCCCAATGGCAACGGCGCCAAATTGATAGTAGGATTTTTCCCCTTTCAATTAATCTCTACTACTCATGTCATTGTATTATTTGAGATGTGAATCCATGGGGATAAGATTAACAACACTAGGAATACATGAAACTATTTAATCTAAGCCAAATTCGAAATTTAGGAGACAAGGAACTATTAGAAGAAAACTACAAGCTAAAAGAGATACTACAAGACTAATTATATGAATTAAAACCTTAATTTTCACTAATTATGTACTAATCAAGCGATTAACTACTAATCAAGATTACTAATTGACTAAAAACGAAACCTAGGGATGGAATCATTGATTTGGGCATTCAAATGGCCAACCTTGCAATCATTTAAGCAACTAAACAAGTTATCTCTATGCCTAAATCACTAATAAAGACTAATCCATGATGTGTGGTATTAATCCCTTTTCTAATCACCTTAATGAACTAATGATGTGTTAGCATTAAAATGATTAGCAAGCAATAAGCATAAGTCTAAATGGCATGATAAACACCCTAGGCAACTAATATCTTAGGCTAGGAATGTAAATCTCTTAGAAAAGTGGTTCAAGCATTTCATCAAACACTTGGTGGGTGTATGAAATGCTTATGATCCTAAATAGCAAAAGATTAGCTATTTGGCATTAAGAACACCTTAATAAGAAGAGAGATGAAAGAATCTGACCTAGATTGCAAGACTGAACCATTAGAAAACCCTAAATCTAACCCATCCCCAAGTTCCTAAGAGACTACTCACTAATCATCATTAAGCCCATCAAATCCATGATAAGAGACAAGCAAAACATGATTAGACAAGAGATAATAAGAAATATGTGAGTGCTGGATTTCACACAATGAATTATCTGTCAAGAAAAGCTAAAGAGGACGAGAATATTCTACGTTCGAAACCGAAATAAAGATCCAAAGATGGTGATTTTATTCGAGTTGCTTTGATAGGCTTTTTAGGGTACAAGTCTTTTGCTAGGTAAAAACGTGGATCCCTTTACAAATAAGTTATCGATTCTATTTATACATCTCTCTTTACCGTCTAAACAAAGATCTCGAGAAATATTCTCATAGATTCTTCTTTATCTCCCCTTGGCAGCGCTCCCTTCCACGAGATCGTCTTCTAGGGCAAATCGTGGCTTCGTGGGCTTGGGCTCGGCCCATTTGGACAATGATCCGTCTCGAGCTCGGCCTCGTTCCTTGTCTTGGGCTCGGATCACTTCATGCCTTGTTCTTGGGCTCGGATGGGCTCACTGCTCGGATTGTCAAGGGGAGATGTTGGTTTGGTTTGGCTCGTGCATAATTCGTACATCCTTTGGTTCGGCTCATTTTCTGCACGGATTGTGCACGAGGTATTTCGGCCCGGTCCGTGCACGGTTTGTGTACGAGGTATCTCGGCTCGGTCCGTGCACGGTTTGTGTACGAGGTATCTCGGCTCGGTCCGTGCACGGTTTGTGCACCGAGCCGTTTTGGCTCGGTTCGTGCACGGTTTGTGCACGGCTTGGAAATTAACCTCCATACTTAGCCATTTCCTCGATCGATCTTGCCTGGGTGAAAACCGACCCCAACAGTTAGCCCCCCCCCCCCGCTCGTTAGACGCATGAGTGTGTGACGAGGTGTTAAGTTAGGGAAGATCGATGTTCCGAGGTGTTATGTTTTGTTGCTGAAGCGTTGACCTCGTCGCTTCGATGTATCACTTTGTCTTAGGACGTTCTGTTTCGACACCGAGGCATTTTACTTTGTTGCCGAAGCGTTCGAACTTGTTACCGAGGTGTGTCACTTGTTTGCCGAAGCGTTTAAGTACGGACCGAGACATTTTACTTAATGCCGAGGTGTGTTGGGTCGTGACCGAGGCATTTTACTTAATGCCGAGGTGTGTTGGGTCATGACCGAGGCATTTTACTTAATGTCGAGGTGTTTAGAATCGTGACCGAGGCATTTTACTTAATGCTGAGGTGTTTAGAATCGTGACCGAGGCATTCTTGATTGTGCTTTCGCCTCGGTTTCTCTGGGGGACTTCTTTCACCTCGGAGCGCTTGACACTTGAAGAATTTTCACGGCTTTTTCCTTAGTGTGTGGGCTTTTGATCTGGGCCGACGACATTTAGTTTGGGTCGGGTAGTCTTCTAAGGGCCCACTACCTATTTACAAAGGCCGGGCTCGTCTCGGGAAGTGGAATCTTTTCGCGTGCTCCCGAGGTGACGCACCAGCTTGTCTATAAATATCGAAGCCATCCTTGGTTTTTTCATTATCTTCACTTCTCAAAAATTCCAAAGGTTTGCTTTCTTTCCTCTCTTCTTTTTCCGTTTATGTTTAGATTTCGATTAGGGTTCTTCAATTTTCTTCCGAACCGCCGTCACCCGCCTTAGTTCTCCGACCGATCTTTACATATTCTTGTTGTTCTTTGAGTTTTCCGATCCATCTTCAAGCAATCTTCAAGAAATCAAAGTGGACACGATGTCTTCTAGTTCCCGAACCGAGGTGATGCCCGAGGCGAATATGGCGTCTTCCCTTTCTCATTCTCGAACCGAGGTAGTCTTGGAGGGGAGCACGCATAAATCCTGAGATGATCTGAGCTTCGATGCTTCCCGAGGCGAAACAAGTGTCCGCGATGCTTCTCCCCGAGCAGAATCCGGTTCGAAGGCAGTTCCTTCTTGCAGCCGAGGTGATTCCACTCTCGGGGATTCGGTTGGCTCGGCTAATCTTCCGACCACATTGGAAAGGAAAATAATATCCTCGCCTGTCGAACATTCGACCGGGCAATCTGCAGCGAGCCGCACCGAGGTGAACGACTCGGAGCCTGGTGCTTGTTACCTCTGGCCGAGCCAAAAGTCGAAGAAGACGATCGGAATTGGGATCCAGCCAAGTCAAAGCGTGAGTTGGACAAGTTAATGCAACTCTACAAGGAGAAACAACCGAGGCGCAGGAAAAAGAAGAAGGTAGTTGCCGACCCGCCAGGTTCCTCTCTCTCGACACCGGAATCTTTGGCAGATATACAGCCCATTTCGGGATCAGCGAGGGAGTCGAGTTTCGGCTTCCTTCCAAAACGGACCGAGCAGACAAACCGCCCACTGGTTATTTTACAATGTACGAAGTCTTCTTTGTCGAGTGCTGGCTGTGGTTCCCTCTTCTATGAGTGTGGGGTCACTCTTCTGTTGAGCCATCTCGAGAACTTCCTAGATGTCTGACGCAAACCCAAAGCCGAGGTGTATTATATCTCGAACAAGAGGGGTCTGAGAATAATTTAGGATTTTCCTAGCAAGGATGCGGACTGGGAGAGCCGATTCTTCTACGTCCTTATAAATGATGCTTCCGTTTCTGAGGATTGGCTCGAGAGAACTAAGACGGAGTGGGGTCGAATTGGTAGAAGACCGAAGTGACTCTTAGGGATTTCTTCATGTGTTACGACTTGGTATCAATCCTACTGATGTTACTTCTCGTTTGTGTTTTTCAGTTCCTCGCCTCGTCCTTCGGTGTCCTTCATATATTTGGGAAGTCGTGAAGAGCTTTGATAGACTCATAATTTACCATATTGTAGCATTCATTTTAGATAGTTTTGCATGTACTTTTGCATTCATTTAGTCACTTTTATTCTCATTTGCATCCATATTAGAGTTTAATGAGTTTTAGCTTAGGTTGTTGCATATTTGTACATATTGAGTCCTTATTAGGTGTTTTGGAGGTTTGGAGGACCATATGGAGTTTCATGGATGATCAAGAGGAGGAAGAGAAGCAGCCAAATGAGAAGCAGAAGTCTTTTAGAAGCATATCGAGTATTTGGAGGCGCGAAATGTATGTGTCCGGAAGAAGCCCTTGCACTGAGATTCAGACTCCGAAGCCTTCTTAAGAGTTGTAGAGGATCCAGAGTGCTTTCTAGTGCCGTTGGAATCAAGTCATTCGGACCCGTGGTTAGAAAGTTACATCGATTTCGGTTCGTATCGACGAGTTGGATCGACGAGCTGCTCGAACCAAACATCCAGGGGTTGGGTTCGACGAGTTGGATCGACGAAGGTGGTCGAACCAAACATCCAGGGGTTCGGTTCGACCAGTTGGATCGACGAACCTGGTCGAACCGAGCACACATTTTTTTCGAGGTACAAATCGGATCAAACGAAGACTTTTCGTTCCGATTCAGTCTTCGAGCTCTTCATGAAAGTTGTAGGTAATTGAATCATCTTTCATTTGGAGGTGGTTTCATGTCATTATGAGCTGTGGTTAGGGAGATATGGCGATTCCCGCAAGACTGCTACCCCGGGTCAAAACTCGGTTTGCTTCGCTTTGGTCGATACGCTACACCGAAACACAAAAATTGATACAAGACTTTTTTAGTCTTGCTAGCAATTCCTCAATTTCTCATATCATTGCAATATTTGAGGTATCAATCCATCTTGCGAGATGATTCAATAAGAATACAAAGTTTTGTTTAAGTTAAGCTAAATTGAAAGGGTTTAAGGTGATAAACAACAATTAAAAACAAGACACAACCTAAGAGAGACACTACAAGTTCAATAATATGAAACTAAGCCTTAATTACTACTGATCAAGTACTAATGACGCAATTAACTACTAATCAGGATTATCAAATTACTAAAAACAAACCTAGGGATGGAATCATTGATTTGAGAAACCAAATGGACAATCTTGCAATCATTTAAGCAACTAAACAAGCCATCTCTATGCCTAGAACACTACTTAAAGACTAATCCATGATGTGTGGCAATAATCCCTTCACTAATCACCCTAATGAACTAATGATGTTTTAGCATTAAAATGATTAGCAAGCATGAATAACAAGTCTAATAGCATGATAAACACCCTAGACAACTAATGATGTTTTAGGCTAGGTATGTAAATCTCTTAGAAAGTTGGTTCAAGCATTTCATCAAACACTTGGTGGGTGTATGAAATGCTTATGATCCAAAATAGCAAAAGATTAGCTATTTGGCATTAAGAACACCTTAATAAGAAGAGAGATGAAAGAATCTATCCTAGATTGCAAGATTGAACCATTAGAAAACCCTAAATCTAACCCATCCCCAAGTTTCTAATGAACTACTCACTAATCATATTTAAACCCATCAAATCAAAGATAAGAGAAAGGTTAAACATGATTGGAGAAAAGATTAATGGAAGTTCAAGATAGATATTGCATAAAACTTAAAAGATTCAAAGCAAAATACAAGACTTTTCTCAAAGTGGCTAAAAGGTTCTTGACAAGACTAGAGAGAATCAAAAAAACTTCCAATAAAAATTAGGTCTAGATAGTATTTATAGGTGGACCCAACATGAAAGGCAAAAAAGGAAAAATCGTGTGTTCGTATCGACGTACTATGTCGATACAGTACGCCGATACGAACCTCTGTTTTCTTGTCTTGGCGTGGCTCGTCGATACGCCAGGTCGGGATGAACGTCTTGTAACGTGTCTTGGCTTCTCGTGGTTGTCTCGATGTGCTTCGTCGATACGGCTGCTCGGTATGAACCTCGGGTGAGCGTGTATCGGTTTCGCAGGTCGAGATGGCTAGCCGATACGTTTCGAGACTTCTTCTTCATGCTTCGCTTTGTTCGTCTCGGCCAAGTCAGGTCGATACTCTACACCGAAATGAACCTCTGGAAATGTGTTTCGGCCTGGCTGGTCGATACATCAAGCCGAAACGAACCTTTGGAAATGTGTATCTGCCTGGCTGGTCGATACACTACACCGAGACGTCCATAAACTCCTCTTCTAAATCCCTTCTTCACTCCCAAACGACTTCTTGCCTTTCTCCTTGCAATGCCATCTTTCTTCATCTTCAAGCATGCCTCCATAGCATCCATATTACCTGTTTGAGACTCCAAATGCACCAAAACATGCAAAGACTATGCAGAGACATCCTAGAACTTAAATGATCTAAATGCAATACAATGATGCTCAATTTAGGTCCCTAAATGATAAGAAATCTACACTAAAATGAGGGAAATATGATGCAAAATATAGACATATCAACTCCCCCAAACTTGCCTTTTGCTTGTCCCCAAGCAAATGAAACACAAGCCAAGGAGAGAGGGTTGAAGGTGGGGACTCAAATCCAAAGGTGATAAGCAAATGAATCAATTCAATGGTCCTAGTTCTTAATTCTAGGATGCTCTTTATGCAAACTTTTACTCCGAAAGGGCTAGCCATACCCATACTCATTCAAATGAACCCAAGCTTTAACCTACACAAGCATTCATTTTCACCAACTCTTTAACATTCATTAAGTGGTAACCATGGATCATGAATCATGCAATGCTAGCGAACTTGTTTGGTTTTTGGGTAAGGTCTTGAGATGAAAATGATCTCAACTTCATGGGGTTCCAATGCAAGGGATCTCTCAATGAACAAGTGAACTTTGGCAAAATGCTAAGAGTAAAAAGCAACCTATGCATACAAGGATAAACTTTCATCTACCCATTTGTAACAGAAATGTTCCTTACTCTCATTTTCTTTTTATCTCACTCACCAAGTCCAACCTAAGCTACCCATTGCAAGGCAAATTGCCAAACCATAAGAAGACCAAACACCTCTTTTTTTTTCAGCACTTAGGGAAATTTCTTCTTCAACCACAAGTGTTGGCATACTTTATCTTCAAGCTCTTTTTCTTTCCTCATTCTTTATTACTTAGCCATATTTTTTTTTCTTTTCCTTGGCTTTTTACTTTCCAATTCTAGAGGACTTTCATATATATATTTTTTTATACTTAGAGCATACAATACATTGCCAACACTTGTCACAAAATTCTTGTTTTCCCTTTCTCACCACCATAATAAACAAAAACACCATATCCTTCTTACATCGCATGTCAAGCTACAAACCCCACCCAAGAATCCTAACCTAATCACCTAGCTCATTTTCTCGAGCTAGCTACATGAAAGCCTATCCTTGTCGCTCTAAACTCAACACTTTTTGCTAAGTTCACAAGAAGAAAAAGGCCTAATGCATTTAATATGGTAGAGGTTTTAAAGAAAGCTTAGCTAGGGTGTTTGATATCAACCGCTCTAAAGATGAGAGTCGGCTATTTGGGTTAACAAGAGTGGCAAAAGGAGAGAAGATAACCCAAATATGTATATGGTATCCACAAGTTCTCTAGCAATGCATAACCATGATAATTACTTATTCAAATTAGGTTCAAGTTCAAGAGATTTGGTTTCTATTCAAAGCTTGCTTCAATTAAAACTTGAATTTCAAATGGTGAGGTCCAAGTAGGGTTCATCTTTACTTCCAAAGCTTGCACACAAAGCATCAAAGAACTACTAACTAGGGCCTTGAACTGATTCATGAGCTTAACACCTTCCAAGGAAAAATCACCATTGTCCCCTATGCAAAAATGCAATCCTATATGAAAACTAGACTCAATCCTACTTATATCACAAATGCAAATGCAACTACATGCTATTTTTTTGAAATTTTCGAAATTTTTTTTTTTTTGTTTTTTCTATGCCTTAGATGAGACTCAAATATGCATGTTAAAGGAAAATAAGATCACAAAACACAAAGTTAAATACACCATACTCCCCCAAACTTAAATTACACAGTCTCTTGTGTAACTCAAGCTTGGAGAAGATTTCATCAATGCAAAAGAAAATAGAAACTAAATGGTATTTACAATTGTTTGGAGTGGTACCTCAATCAGAAACGCGTGGAGGAGGAGGAGTATGAATCCATGGAGTATGATGGATTGCTTGATTGAGGGGTGGGGGATCGCATGACTCTCTTCCCACGCCTCCTTGTCTTATAGTAGGAGGGGCGTGGCTCATCCTCATGGCTTTGTGCACTAGGGATTCCTTGTAAGGAATGTCGCCTCTCTTCCATGTGGCTGTCTCCCTCTTGATCCTCATTTTGATCCTCTTGATGCTTTGAAGAGGAAGCTCCTTCAACCTTGGCTGTGAGATCCTTAATCTGCCTTGTCATCCCCTTGATAGTTTTAACAAGCTTCCTAATGGTCTTGTCTTGCCATTTGTTCCATCTTTGAAGGAGCTTGATGTGTTCATGGGCTTTTCGCGAAGGCTCTCCTTGGTTTGTGCCTTCATAAGGTTCAAAGAAGTACCTCTCACTACCATAGATTGGAGGTGGCTGGTATGGCACATGAGAGGTGTCCCAAGGAGCTATCTGGAAAGTCTGAATGTCGCCTAGTTCTTCATCGGATGGGGCGAAGGCAGCATTAGATCTTTCCCTGAGGCTTGTGAGGTGAATGCAAGGAAGCTTGATTGTAGCTTCCTTGAGCCTTTCCACATTGAATTTGTATCGGTATCCTTTCCCTTCTTTGACTAGAAATTGTGCCTTTAGGAGGTAGTTGGCGTCTAAATACTGCCTCTCAGCTGAGGGCTCTCCCAAGTTAACTCCAATTCCCTTAAGAATTGGTGTGATCATGCCCCCAATTGTGAGTTGAGGTGTGCGGTCTCTCTTGTTGGCTGCCCATCCCTTGAAACTCTCAGCATGAGCCACCCACAGCTGCACCATCTCGTTCCCAGTTGCATCACCTTTTAGCGAGGTCTTGTCATCAAAGAAACCAATGATGTTCTTGAGTCCAACATCAAGGATCTCCCATTCTTCTTCAGCTACATTTCCAGTTTCTTTCTTGGAATAGAAGTTGTGAGCTAAGACCTTGTGGGCATACCGGATTGCAGGATGTCGGATCATGGTGCTCTTGACCTTCCCGGGCCTTTAACTTCCGCAGCCATGCATGTTTCACAGCTTTTTCGCTTCTGCCTTTTGGACATCCAACCTTGAGCCTGCGCCTCTTCCCTCATTAAATCCAAGTAGCTCACTTAACCTCTTGAGCTCCATCTTGTAGTTCTTGTTCCTAACCCGAAATTGAATGATCCCAGCTCCTTCCCTTTCTTCATTAACTTCCCCTGAACTTAGCCACTTCACCTTCAAGGTAGAAAGGAATTGGCAAGTTTCTTCTTGGTATCTTGTGAATTATTGGTTGAACCACCTTTCACAGCCTATGTTCTTGAAGATGGCAGTTACATCTTCTAACAATCCTAACTCCTCTAGCAAGTCGTGATCAGGGTACTTGGTTCCTTTGAAAGGGATATCCATGAGGATTTTGTACACCTCTGTGTTCGATGTAGGCTTGGTTGCAGCCTTCTCAGCTCGCCTTATCTTGGCTCTTTCTCTGCTGATATTCCCTTTCTCAGAGAGATGCCTTAGAGCCGGGGGGACTTTCCTCAACTTCCTCCTCCACTTCCTCTATAGGTCTTTTCTCTTTTCTCTTGCTTGGTTCACTCCTTGTTCTCCCCATTCTTCCTACACAATTCAAATCTTGGAAAGGAGTGAGTAAAATGGTAATGTTCATCCATAAGATCAAATAAAGAATTGGGGTGTAATTTAATTACGTCTATAATTCTATAAGTTTTAACAAGAGAGTTTCAAATCAATCACCTTCTAAGTGAAGCTAAACTAAAATTCATAAAAACTCTAGCTTAATCACTTATGAAGCATGGGGAAATAAGAAATAAAAACTTAAATCGGAAAATTTTTAGCATTTCATTCATAAATATCAAAATTTTCGCCACTTTTGAAAACCCAAGAGCAAGGATGATCAAAAATCGAAATTTTCCATAAAACTCCTTGAAACTGCATCAATCAACACCCATAACAATAATCAATCATACCCAACTCAATCTAACCAACCTAGGTCCTTCTATCAACCCTACTTTCCAATTCCTTCTTATATAATAATCAAGAATAGGAGAGAGTATAGGAGTCCAAACCTGAGTTCCACGAATGCTAAGGACTCGAAATTGACAATGAATCCGAGATTAGTACATAATTTATGGGTTGTAGCACTTGGAATCAATGAATTTGGTGAAGAAATTAGAGAGAAAAGGGAAAAAGAAAATTTCTTGACTTATGAGAGCAAAGTAATCGTGAAAGAGGCAAGTGTGGAGGAGAAGGAGATATAAATTCGCCCAAACCGGTTTAAATCAAGTAGATAGGTCAAAATTAAACCGGTCAAAGGAAGGAAGAAAGTCAACTTACCTGGATTTTTAGAAGTGTATCGGTGTGCTACGTCGATACGTTAGGTCGATACGAACCTCTGGAAATTTGTATCGACGTGCCCACGTCGAGACTCCAAGCCGAGACGAATCTCTGGAAATTTGTATCGACGTGCCCACGTCGAGACTCCAAGCCGAGACGAACCTCTGGAAATTTGTATCGACGTGCCCACGTCGAGACTCCAGGCCGAGATGAACGTCTGGAAACTTGTATCGACCATCCTGGTCGATACACTACACCGAAACAGCCTTAAAGATTTTCTTCAAACTCCTTCTTGAAGTTTAAGTCCTCCATACTCAACCTAAAATCTTTCAAAACTCAAAGAAACATGATTATAGAACAAAAGCAAGAATATATACAAAGATAACCATGGGAATGCCTCCCAAGAGTGCTTTTTTAACGTCATTAGCTCGACTTTTCAAACCTTTTTAGGCAAGAGTGGGATCTTGAATGAGACATGAGCTTGCCTCTTCCTTAGATTCATTCACCAAGTATGGCTTCACCCTATGGCCATTTACTGTGAAACTTTCCCCATTCTTCCCCATCAAAGTGATAGCTCCATAAGGCAAGACTTCTTGAATCTCAAAAGGCCCTCCCCACCTTGATTTGAGCTTATCTGGGAATAACTTCAGTCTTGAATTGTAGAGAAGGACTTTGTCACCAACACTCAGATCTTTCTTCACAATCCTCTTATCATGGAAAGCCTTAGTTCTCTCCTTGTAGATCCTTGAGCTTTCATAAGACTCAAGCCTAATCTCCTCAAGCTCTTGGAGTTGAATCAATCTCTTCTCTTGGGCTGTCTTTATGTTATAGTTGAGAAGCTTCACAGCCCACAAAGCCTTGTGTTCAATCTCCACTGGTAAATGGTAAGCTTTCCCATACACAAGGTTGAAAGGAGACCTTCTTATTGGTGTCTTGAAAGCTGTTCTATAGGCCCATAAGGCATCATCAAGCTTGATTGCCCAATCCTTCCTTGTTATACCCACTGTTTTCTCTAGAATAGCCTTGATCTCACGGTTTGAGACTTCCACTTGACCACTAGTTTGAGGGTGGTAAGGAGTGGCTACCTTATGCTTGACACCATGTTTGCTCAATAACCCTTCAAAGACCTTGTTGATGAAATGGCTTCCCCCATCACTAATCACAACTCTTGGAACACCAAACCTTGGTAAGATTATACTCTTGAACATCTTCACCACAACCTTTGAGTCATTGGTAGGACTTGCTATGGCTTCTACCCACTTGGAGACATAATCAACTGCTACCAAGATATACTTGTTTCCATAAGAAGATGGGAAAGGTCTCATGAAGTCTATGCCCCATACATCAAACAACTCCACTTCTAATATAGGGTTTTGGGGCATCTTATCCCTCTTGCTTATGTTTCCCTTCTTTTGGCAAGGTTCACATGTCTTGATGAACTCATGAGTGTCCTTGAACAATGTAGGCCACCAAAATCCGCTTTGAAGAACCTTTGTAGCTGTCTTGAAAGTGGCAAAATGACCCCCATACTTGGACCCATGGCAATGAAAAATCACACTCTCAACCTCTTCTTGTGCCACACATCTTCTATAGATCCCATCAGCACATCTTTTGTAGAGATAAGGCTCATCCCAATAGAAGTGTGATACATCCCTCATAAACTTTTTCTTATGATAGGTGTTGAGATGTGTTGGTTCCTCATTGCACACCAAGTAGTTAACAAAGTCAGCATACCAAGGCTCACCCTTGACCTCTATACCTTGAATCTCTTCAAGCTTCCTTCCAACTCCATGTGCACTAGCAATGCTCTTGATCATCATAATTTGCTCCTCCGGTAGGGAATCATTGATTGGCAAGGCATCCTCAATCCTCATTCTTGACAAATTATCAGCTACACCATTTTCCACACCTTTCTTTTCAACTATCTCCATATCAAACTCTTGAAGGAGTAAGATCCATCTAAAGAGCCTTGGCTTAGTCTCTTTTTTAGCATAGATGTGGTGCAATGCAGCATGATCGGTGTAGACTATCACCTTTGAACCCACCAAATAGGATCTGAATTTCTCAAAAGCAAACACCACAGCCAAGAGTTCTTTTTCTGTTGTTGCATACTTGGTTTGAGCATCATCAAGTGTCCTACTAGCATAGTAGATCACATGTAGCTTCTTCTCTTTCCTTTGCCCAAGCACAGCCCCAACTGCATAATCACTAGCATCTGCCATGATCTCAAATGGTAGACTCCAATCCTGTGCTTGCACAATAGGAGCACTCACAAGGGCTTTCTTGATTGTCTCAAAGGCTTGCAAGCATTCCTTATCAAACTGAAATTCCACTTCCTTGCAAAGAAGCCTTGTCATAGGCCTAGCAATCTTGGAGAAATCCTTGATGAATCTCCTATAGAACCCCGTATGCCCAAGGAAACTCCTTATACCTTTCACATTGGTTGGTGGCGCCATCTTGACCATAACATCTATCTTGGCCTTATCCACTTCTATACCATCTTCAGAAATCTTATGACCCAACACAATCCCTTGGTTGACCATGAAGTGGCATTTCTCCCAATTAAGAACCAAGTGAGACTCTTCACATCTTTGTAGAACCCTGCAAAGATTAGCAAGACATGCAGAAAAAGATGCACCATACACAGAAAAGTCATCCATAAAAACTTCTACCATTTCCTCAATAAGATCGGAGAAGATACTCATCATGCACCTTTGAAAGGTAGCTGGAGCATTACATAACCCAAATGGCATCCTTCGATATGCAAAGGTACCATAAGGGCATGTGAAAGTGGTCTTCTCTTGATCATTAAGATGAATGGGTATTTGAAAGAACCCATTATATCCATCAAGGAAACAATAGAAAGGATGGTTAGCCAATCTCTCAAGCATTTGGTCAATAAAAGGAAGATGAAAATGATCTTTTCTAGTAGAGGCATTAAGTTTTCGGTAATCAATGCACATTCTATGACCGGTGATAGTTCTAGTTGGTATCAATTCATCCTTTTCATTCTTAATCACAGTGATTCCACCCTTCTTAGGGACAACATGCACCGGGGAAACCCAAGTGCTGTCACTAATAGGATAGATCACATTAGCTTCTAAAAGTTTCAAGATTTCCTTTTTCACTACTTCCTTAAGGTTTGGGTTTAATCTCCTTTCGTGTTCAATTGAGGAAGCATTTTCATTCTCAAGGTGAATCCTATGAGTACAAAGTATAGGAGATATGCCCTTGATATCACTCAAAGAGTAACCAATAGCTCTCCTATACTTTCTCAACTCATTAAGGAGAGAGATGAGCTCATCATCACTCAAGTTTTCATTTACAATGATGGGTAGGGCCTAAGAAAGCATACCTTAATCCAATGGGGAGTGGTTTGAGCTCCACTTTTGGAGCCTTGAGTTCACTCCAATCCTCATCAAGGTCTTTAGCCAATTCGCCATCCTCAAGCGCCTCTAGCCTTTCCTCTTGTCCTTGAATTGAAGCCTCAACCCTCATGGACCCATTGTCTTGGTTAAGTTCTTCTTTACCCTCACATGAAGCTACCAATCTTGTAAAGCTTTCCTCCCCATCTAGTGTCTTGCGTGCATCAAGCATTTGCATGTATGCTAGTGTTTCCTCATGCAAATACCCATCCTCTCCATGTGGTTTGGTGAGGGCTACACTAAGATGGTCTTCTTGAGCTATTTCCTCTAGTAACTCATCGGCCAACTCCTCCATGGTCTCAATGTAGAATGCTTGACCATCAATGGTTGGCTTCCTCAAGGTCTCCTTTATGTCAAACTTCAACTCAACCCCTTTTCCAAGATGCAAACTAATCTTCCCATGCTTCACATCAATGATAGCACCAGCT
>JAHZTW010000003.1:22922848-23045788 GCA_020283515.1 Alliaria petiolata | reverse complement strand
TCTCTTGTTTTTGAACAGAAAAACGCCCCTTTGTGGTTTGGAGGAGATTTTGAGATTTCTTTTAAGTTTAATGCAATATCTCTCTTGAATTTCTTATTATTCTTTCTCTAATCATGTTTTGCTCATCCTCTATCATAGATTTGATGGGCTTAATGTTGATTAGTGAGTAGTCTCTTAGGAACTTAGAGATGGGTTAGATTTAGGGTTTTCTAATGGTTCAATCTTGCAATCTAGGTTAGATTCTTTCATCTCTCTTCTTATTAAGTAGTTCCTAATGCCAAATAGCTAATCTTTGCTATTTTGGATCATAAGCATTTCATACACCCACCAAGTGTTTGATGAAATGCTTGAACCAACTTTCTAAGAGATTTACATTCCTAGCCTAAGACATTAGTTGCCTAGGGTGTTTATCATGCCATTTAGACTTGTGTTTAGTGCTTGCTAATTATTTTAATGCTAAAACATCATTAGTTCATTAGGGTGATAAGTGAAGGGATTATTGCCACACATCATGGATTAGTCTTTAATTAGTGTTCTAGGCATAGAGATGGCTTGATTAGTTGCTTAAATGATTGCAAGATTGTCCATTTAGTTTCCCAAATCAATGATTCCATCCCTAGGTTTCGTTTTTAGTATTTTGTCAATCTTGATTAGTAGTTAATTGCGTTATTAGTGCTTGATTAGTAGTAATTAAGGCTTAGTTTCATATTATTGAACTTGTAGTGTCTCTCTTAGCTAGTTGTTTGTTTTTAATTGTTGCTTATTACCTTAAACCCATTTCAATTTAGCTTAGCTTAAACAAAACTTTGCATTCTTATTGAATCATCTCCCAAGATGGATTGATATCTCAAATATTGCAATGACATGAGCAATTGAGGAATTGCTAACAAGATTAAAAACTCTTGTTTCAAGCTTCAATCAGAGGAACGTGGGTTGGAAGAAGACCTTCTCTCTTCGGCGAATAGAACGAGCCCGAGCTCTCTACTTTAGTGGTTATTCGGCAGGTGACTCCGACTCTCCTAGCGTGTCCGAAGATACCCGAATAAAGATGGCGAAAAGGCTGACTCTTCGTGAAAGGCAAGGAATAGAGGCGAAAAAGATCGTTGAGAAGAAAGGGGAGAGAGGTTCGGAGCCTCAGGGGAGAGAGGTTCGGAGCCTCAGGGGAGTGCTTCTGAGCAGAAAGACGCAGATGACACCCCCGAGCTCAACGCGGAGAGATCTTCTGAGCCGGGACATGCAGCTTCTAATCCTGAGGAGGAGACTCCGAGCGGGCTTAAACAAGTAGTGTCTGGTCTAAAGTCGATGACGAGACCCGGGAAGTCGATCCTTTCTCGGCACCCAGACGGCGACCAGGACGCGGCCAGGAAAGGAAAAAGGGCAGAGAAGAGGCCTGCTAGTGAAGCGGTCGACGTGCCCGAGGTAAAGAAAACGAAGAGATCTAAGCGGGTTCTGGTCGTTGCCGATCAGATGAACGTTTGTGATGCTGATCCCAAAATCACCGAGGCGTCTTATAATGACCCTGAAGTCGCGGCCACCCTTTTTTCCAAGATCCTCGCCCCGGGCAACATCTTCCCTCCTCCAGACACTCTCGCGAAGCGGAAGAAGTGCACGAACTTGGCTCTCAAAGGGTTTTTCAGAACACAGCCGAGCGGAACGCTGGAAAACTGGGGCTAACTGGGAAGGACCGTATCGAATAACTAAAGTAGTCCGACCAGGAGTATATGAGCTAGTTAACCACTCGACAGATGCTGCGGTACCACGATCATGGAACACAATGCATCTCAAGAAATACTACTTTTAAGCACTTACCACACAACATGAACTACGGGGCGGTTTGATCCTCGAAAGGGGTACGTAGGCAGCTCGTCTCATGACGAGTTCAACTGCCCCCCCCCCCTCTCAAAAAAAGGGGGGGGAGTGGGGTACGTATATTCATATACTCCCACGCCGTGTAAACTATCGATTCTCTCGAATAAAAAGATTTTACTCAGCTCGTTTTCTCAAACTCTGATCACTTCGTTCGCTGTTGGCCACAGTATACGGACATCTACATCCCAAACGGGATCCTAACCTTCGTAATTTACAAGGTTCTCCACATCCTCTATGGATCCAAGTGCGCTATATAAATTTAGACCAAGTATACCTCGATCCAATATCTCTTAGGTATATCCTGAGAAATATTATGGCGATTGTCCTCAAAACGGGCTCGGGAGCCCTAAGCTAAAAGAACACCTAAATCCCAACTCTTACATAACGTTGGTCTCCTACATCTCGCGAACATCGTACTATTCGAGCAGTTATTGCCTAACAGCTCGCTCCTAAGCAACGTCGGTCTAAGTCAGAGCCTAGATGGACCAGGATTACTTCGGTAAAGAAATCGTTTGTTCCTAACTAAAATGCCCGAATCCCCATTGGATTTTAACATCTCGCAAACATGTTCGACAAAAGTCCTAAAGGCTCGATTCGGCCAATAGCGGCATGACCACTCGCTTCGGCAATGGAATCATACCCTAAACGCTAAGTCAACTAACACTTCAGGACAAAGCAACGTCATTCTGAATCAAGCTTTAGATCTAAATCGCTTCGGAGAACATAATCGGAACGCCTCGGAGGGATTACCTAAAGGCAAACAAAACAAAGTATTTCGACGAACAACACTTAAGCATTGATAAAGATAGAACCAAATCATAAAAGTCGCATAAAAAGTGTTGAGGATAAAGCCGTCCAGGCATCTTTGTTCGACGATTAAAGAAAACAACGAAGGATTATAATAAAGTCTAAACAATCAAGCGACAACGGAATCTGGTTCGGCGGTTTTGGCGGCAGCATCCGCTAGGGGAGCCTCGTCGGATCTTCTCTCAGTACGGAACTCCTCTACCCGCAGAGTATTGACATTTGATCCAGATTGATGCACGACCACGACCTTTGACGCCGAAACCTCGAGCGTCTCTCCGCCTGGAAGGCTCGGCAACGAGTCCGACGACATTGGCGAAAGCTTCAAATCCTCATGGAGATCAGTGGCGAGCCATTCAAAGTCATCGTAAGCGTTCGTCAGGTCGGCTTTACACCCAGTCAGCCTCACCTTCTCCTCCTCCAAGGTGGGAGGGTTGGGGCCTAGAAGAACGTCGATAAACTGGAGGTTTCCCTCGATCTCGGCCAAATCAGCAACCATCTCCCGAGCATCCCCCTTGAGCAAAGCAACCTTGGCCTCCGCATTCGAAATCCTCCCCTGTAATTTACCAGCGAGCTTGCGCTTCGCCTCTTTACGCGCCTTCTCGAGGTTTGCCTCGTACTTCTCCCGTTCAGAAGAAACCTGCCGCTGAAGAGAAGGCAGATCGGCATCCAGTTGGACTTTCTGATCCGAGAGACATGACACCTTCCTCTCCGATTCGTCACGCTGACGCTTAAAAACGTCCCTTTTGGCTTGGAGAACTTTGTAGCATTTCGTGAACTCCTCGGCTTCCTGGCATGATCAGCTTCCGCCTCGTCGAATTTAGTCTTCATAAGAACAACAGCCTGGCGAGCCTCGTCAATCAGAATTCGATCCTCCCGAGCATCGATCTCGTACCCCAGGATAACCTTGTTGGCCGCGGCGATAAACTAAAAATGAAGAGAGAGGTCAGAACGAGGAACAAGCTTTTTACGGAAGCATGAAATAGTCGGAAGCATTCAGCATAAAACGAGGTGTTACCTTCGTTCCTTTGAGGGCCATCTGCGAATACTTCCTCCGTTTCGCGAGAGTGTCCGGGGGAGGAAAGAGATCGCCTGGTACGAGGATTCGGGCAAAGAGAGCGGCAGAGGCTTCGGGGTCGTTGTAAGACTCCACGGTGACAACAGGGCTGATATCCGAAACATTCACCAGCTTTCGGCTCGGTGACGGATGTATGGCTTTCTTCGTTTTCTTCGTCTCGGGTGCATCTACAGCGGGTCGCTTCTCAGCACGCTTGTCTTTCTTATCCTTGGCCTCCGATTTCTCGCCCTCTTGGTGGCGAGAAAAGACAGATTCCTCGGGCCTCGTCCCAGACTTGAGACCGGATACTATCCGCTTGGGCGCGCTCGGCGTTTTCGGCTGAGGATCGGAAGTCGCCCTTGAACTCGGGGACCCAGTTTCTGCATGTTTCTGTTCGGGGATTTTCTCTGCATTTCTCGGCTCAGGGGTTCCCTCCGCACCTTTCTGCTCTCAGGTAAGTCCCCGAGGCTCCGAGCCCTTCTTTTACTCGGCGGCCATCTTCGCTTTTTGCTCCTGCCTTTCGCGGAGAGTTAGACTTTTCGCCATCTTTATTCTTGAATCGTCAGATGCACTGGAAGGGTCTGAATCGCCTGTCTGATAACCGCTAAGGTATAAGGCTCGGGCGCGCTCGATTCTCTGAAGAGAGAAGGTCTTCTTCCATCGAACGTTTCTCCGATTGAAATTCTTCGCTATCTCCCAAAAATTTCCCAGACACCGAAGCACCAAGCGAGGAACTAAAAAACCAAACAACAAAAGCGATGTCAGTAGAGTTGAGATCGAGCCACAAGCACGTGGGAAAATCCCTAGAGTCGCTTCGATCTTCTACCAATTCGACCCCATTCCGCCTTAATTTTCTCAATACAATTCGCCGAAACGGAGGTGTCATTTATAAGGACGTAGAAGAATCGGCTCTCCCAATCTAAGTCTTTGTTGGGGAAGTCTTGTATTATCCTCAGATCCTTCTTGTTCGAGATATAATACACCTCGGCTTTGGGTTTGCGTCGGATCTCTAGGAGATTTTTGAGATGACCGAGCGAAAGCTCGATCCCACATTCGTAGCTCAGAGTTAACAGCCCCACGAGATGCCGCAAGGACCGGGGCGTTAGTTTAGCTAAGGCAAGACCGCGCGACCACAAGTACTATGAGATGAGCTGCGGAATCGGGAACCACAACCAGCATTCGGTAAGGAAGACCTCATATATTGTGAAACAGCCTTGCGGGGGCTTGTCGACTCGGTCTGTTTTGGAATGAAGCTTAAACTCAACACCCTCACTAATTCCAAAACGAGCACGTATGTCTATCAAAGAATCCACTGTCGAGAGAGATGAACCAGCCGGGTCGGCAACTTGTTTCTTTTTCCTATTTCGATGCCTCGGAGCCTTTCCCTTCTGGAGTCTCACTAGCTCGTCGAGTTCTCGCCTCGCTTTGACGGGATCCCAATTCCAATCTTCTTCTTCAGGTTTCGGTTCGACCAACGGCAACGGACGCTCAGCCTTCGAACAAGTCGCCTCGGCATGACTTGAGGTAGAGGGCTCGGCTGAGTGGTCGGCAGGCAAAGAATATTTTTCTCCCCAATCTGGTTGGAGAGTTGGCAGAACCAACAGGGTCCTCAAGATCGGGATCACCTCGGTCGCAAGAGAGAGAAGTCCTCGGCCTTGATCTGCTTGCCTCGCCTCGGGGTGCTATGGGAGAAATATCGAGGCCCAAATCGCCTCGGTATTTGTTCGCACTAGCCTCGGAGAGCACCTCGGTCTGAGAATTGGAAGGACGGAACGTCGAATTCGCCTCGGCTATCACTTCGGTTCGGGAAATAGATGACATCAGGAATTTCTCTTTGGTTTCTTGAGAGTCGCTTGAACATGGATAGGAAAAATTTGACGAACAGCTGTAAAACTTGAAGATTGATCTGAAAACTAAGGCGGATGACGGCGGCTCGGAAGAAATTTGAAGATACCTAATCGAAACCTGAACATAAACAAGAGAAAAAATGGGAGAGAAGAAAGAGAGCAAACCTTTGTGAATTTTTGAGAAGTGACGATAATGAAAAAACCAAGCTGGCTTCGGTACTTATAGACGAGCTGGCGCGTCGCCACGGAAGCACGCGAAATGATTCCACTTCCCAAGATGAACTCAACCTTTACGAATAAGTAACGCTAACAGACCTTAGCTTAGTATGGTGGAGGCTCGTCGAGACTGGGCCTTTAGAAGACAACTGCGGGCCCCAAACCAAATGTCGTCGGCCCAGATCGAAAGCTTGTACAATGAAAAAGCTGTAAAATTCTCTTAAGTATCGAACACTCTGAGGCGACAGAAGTTCTCTAGAAGAAACCGAGGCGTAAGCACAATACAAAAACGCCTCGGTTACGAGCTTTAACGCCTTGGCATCGAGTAAAATGCCTCGATCCGTACTTAAACGCCTCGGCAAACAAGTCAAACACCGTGGCGACATGTTAAAAACCCGAGCTGACAAGCTTACTGCTTTGGTAACAAGCTTAGCGCCTCGGCAACAAAACTAAACACCATGTCAAGGAGCTATAAAACCGAGCCGACGAGCTCGATGCCTCTATCAAAACTCGAACAGCTCAGTACTAAAGCGGAACGCTTCGGCGACAAGCTTGACACTTCAAGAGAAAGTTAAAGACGAGGCGAAACGCCTCGGCGTCAAAGCAGAACGTTTCGAAATAAAGTTAGATATCGAGGCGACGAGGCGAAGCACCTCGGCAACAGATCAAAGCATTTTTTGGACATCGATCTTGGCCAACTTGACACCTCATCACCCTCACTCCTGAGGCTAACGAGCTGGAGGGCTAACTGTTGGGGTCGGTTTTCACCCATGCAAGATCGAGTAGATGAAATGGCTAAGTGTGGAAGATAATTTCAGCGCCATGCACAATCCGTGCATAGACCGAGCCCAGCTCGGTGCACAAACCGTGCATGATGCGAAGCAAACACCTCGGCGCACAGACCATGCACGAATCGGGGTCGGCTCGGTACGCAGATTGTGCATAAACCCGAGCCAAACTGAAATCCACAAACCATGCCTGAATCAAGCTCGGTTCGGTGCACAATCTGTGCATAATCATAGCCGAACCAAAGTGCACAAAGCGTGTATGTTCTAAGCCGAAACGTCTTAGACAAAATCGTGTAGATTCCGAGCCAAACAGGATACTCACTAGGCTAGCCGAACCCAATCAAACGCGATTCGCGTGTAAAGAGAATCAACATCTCCCCTTGACGATCCGAGCAGCAGGCCCACGAAACGATCTGAGCTAAACAGGTGATGCCGAGCCCGAGGCAGATCAACGTGCAAGTGGGCCGAGCCCAAATCCACAGGAAAGTTTGAAGCACAGCTCGCCCTAAAAGACGAAGCCTCGTGCAAGAGAGCGCCGCCAAGGGAAGATAAAGACGAATCTACGGGGAGATTCTCTGGGATACGCGCCTAGATTGCTATTAGAATTGTACAAATAGGGATCTTATCTCATTCGTAAGGGGATCCGCATGAAACCTAGCACAAACACATGTACTCTAAAAAGCTTATCGCAAGCAATCCTAATAAAATCACCATCGAATCTTTGCGTCGTGTTTAACTTATAATTTGTTCGTCCTCTTCTAAATTCTTAACAGGAAATCTATTGTGCGAAATCCAGCACGCACAGTAACGATGATGACGCCTAAAGAAATGTGGCCTACTGATGAGTACGAATGGTTGAATGGATAGATACATTGTAGCGATGTTTTGGTAGACTTTCATGCAGGTGTTATGGTAGACTTTCAAGCAAATGATATGGTAGACTTTCATGCAGATGTCCTGGTAGACTTATATAGAAATCATTAGATGTTATGGTAGTCTTTCATGCAGATGTTTTGGTAGATTTATTAACTCAATTTTATGGTAAACTTAATGAATCTATGTTATGACAAGACTTATTTTGTCGTTGTATGGTAGACTTTTTGTTTGACCACAATTGCTCACTATTGAAATTCTAACCTATATGTTCACACTATATGCAGCATATGAGCTCTGGATTTGATTTGTTAAGGACTTTGGTCATACCGAGTTCCATCTCTGTATCGAAATGGAAGGGTGGCATTCCTCGACCCATTCTTCTCATATATATGGTGTAGAGATTATGAGACGAAGTTTATCCCGGACGAGGAAAATTGGATATTTCCAGAGGCATACATCAACATTGTCAATGGGATATTCCCTGGTTATCCTTGTCCCGCGAGGAAATGGGTGGAAGATGTTGATATGTTGTATATCGCACACAACATCGCCAACACACATTTGGTGGCTCTAGAGGTGAATTTCTCGAAGAGGAAGATTCGACAGTGTAAAATGGTTATTTGATGACAAGCACACGGAAGAGTGAGTTAATCCATACGCGAGGATGATTCCTCTTTTGTTGAAGCAGCTGGCACCACCTGAGAAGAGGGAGGGAATGTGATTACAAGTTTATAACAAATACCAGGTAAAAACAGCTCCTCCTAACACACAAACTAGTGACTATGGGGTGTGTACGTTGAAGTATGTCGAGTGTTTAGTTATGGACCATGGTTGGGAGGCCCTCAGAGAAAGTAACATGTCAAGGATTCGGTTAAAACTTGTAGCGGAGATATTAGTTGAAGCGGACGCAGAATACCATTTACAGCGCTCTGATCCTAACCTAGGAGTCAATGGGATGATAGGTATCCACTTCAGATAGGGTCGGCTAATTGATGACGGCACTCAGTTTTATTTACTAGTTAGACTTGTTAGTTGTAGAGATCGGTATTGGGAGATATAAATGTCGATGTTTTGGAAGACTTAAACATAATTGCAAAGATCTTGTCTTGGTAGATTTAATGGTGGTCTTCGTAGATTTTTTGGTAGAAAAGGGGTAGACTTATATTCCCTTTTTTATAGAGTTAATTGCGGCATTTGTTAATGTAACCTTGCACGGATAATTGAGAATCATATCAGACTCTTTTGTAAGTATTTGAACCTGCAATCATATTTGAGTACATAACGGGGAAGTTACATATACTCGTTGTCATGTTTTATTACTTGATAAAATTGAGTTCTTGTTCTATATAGAAAAGGAGTTCGAAAACCATTCTACATAATGTTAAGCATCGCAAGTAGCCCGATTATGTCCGCTTTGTTGACAATTAGTACATTTGTGTTCTTTTCTATGACGTTTCTTGATCATGGCCACCTCAAATGCCCATTTAAAACGCGTTTTCTTTTGCCTTCCGGGAGGGTTTCGCATCATAAGTGGGAGATCAACTTTTGTCACGAAAGAGTGATGGGCGTAACAGCATTGGATTTGTGAGTCATGTTGAATGCTTCAGCCGCTGCAATGGCGTGGAGAGAAGGGATTTTATCCAAATCAAACATATGGTAAGTACATGTTTTGTCTAGTAGGATGACTACGTGCAATGTTATCTCAGACGTTACTTATGTTAGATGTTCATCTATCTTTTGGACTCCCAACTGCTTAGCATCTTCAACTCTAACATGTTTACGAAATACAAAAGAAAAACATAATATACTTTAGTGACCCGTAGTTTCAAATAATTATCCCCAACCATTGAAGACAAACCTACCACAAATACTTCCCGCTAGCAAGTTCTCTACTGCTGTTGTGAGAGATGTTTGCATGACAGAAGCAAGTCGGCGCCTTTTAGCAAACCACTTAGTTAAAAGCATCTTAATATCATCCAAGAGTCGAACTATTGGCTTGCTTGTAGCACTAATTAAGACCCTATTTAGTGATTTTGCTATGTTGCTAGTTGTGAAGTTATATATATCCCCTTGGAAATGAGCACGACTCCACTTACACACATCAGTTGTTTGCAAATAACTATAAAGTTGAGGATGTGTAGCCTGAATTTGCGCAAAGTACGCATTGAACTATGCTTCTGTATATGCCGTAGCAGCCTTTTTTACAAGCCTGAACGTTTTTCCCCCTTTGAACTTCAGCAAAATGTTCTTATACAAGGGATATGTGCAAATACCACGATTCGCAAGTGGGTAAACATTCTCTATGACCTTTCCTATTGCTCTATGCCTATCCGAAATAATGGCTAATCCTTCATCATCTAGGATGACACGATGTAGTTGTCTAAAAAACCATTCCCAAGACTCTTCATTTTCGGTATCAACTACACTGAAAGCTATAGGAAATATATTAAAATTCTCATCTTGGGTTCTTGCGATCAGTAGTGTACCTTTGTATTTGTCATGCAAGATGTCCCATCTACCACAACAAATTTTCTCATATAGGGAAACCCGTGAATGTTTGCACCAAATGCTAGGAACAAAAACTTGAACTGATCTTCCTCGTCAACTTCAAGCTTTATAAGTGTCCCCGGATTAGCTAACCTAATCATGTATAAGTACGAGGGAAGTTCTTCATAACAACTTTCCAAAGTTGCACAATCTAATTCCCGTGCATACCGTAATGCCCGATGAGCCTTCTAGTAATCGACCTGTAAGTAAAAGCATTTCTACCACCATTCAATTATTAAAATCAAATATACCACCACTCACAAGAAAATCTACCAAACAAACATATCATTACCTTCATTCTGAATCGTTTAGTCAGAGCATCTGAGACATGGTTTTGCAAAACAGTGGGTCCAACACCACCAACAAAGTCCTTATAAAGACGTCCTAAAAGTTCGTAAGTTGCAAGGCGGGATCGGTGTGATCTAACCGTCACATATCATGTGTGCGTCCCAACATATGTCTTAATGTGGAATATAGGACTATCTCACACAGTTGAAGCATGAACCCTCTATTTACATCCTGCAATCCAACACTTTACCGTCAACAATGTTGGGGTCGAATATTCAACATCGAAGTCGGATCTTTGAGTGACGCTAAGAATTTTGAGGCGCAACAACAATTCTTCTTTTGACTGGTAACGTTGGCCAACGGCTAAGTCTACTGAACTTAGTTCCAACTTCACGTATTCCGGAATCATTGCATGACATTTCTTTGCTGGTAGATTTTCCACGTCGTCGTCTTCATTAGAAGTGCCATTTTTCTTAACGTTTCGAATAGCCATGTATTGCTCGTCATCCGAACTAGCACCATCAGAATCATCGCAGCCATCAAATCTAGAACCCAAATCATCTTCTTCATCTTCTTCAACCGGTTCTCGTTGGGGTTTTTCATCTTCTTCAACCGGTTGTGGTTCGGCTTGTTGATCGTCTTCCTCAACATCGACATCTTCGCATCCTCTAAAACATTTTTTCCCAACACCACTATCATCTTCTGGTTCTAAAGGACGAAATCTTGAATATTTCTATTTTATCTCTACACATAATTGAACCGGATCTTCTTTTAGTTTCTGAAAAAACCCACTTAACTGTCTACCGTTTCCTACGAATACGGGAGGTGTATCTTGTGGTAATCTTTGCAACAACCGCTTCGACAACATATAACTCAATTGAATTTCTTGAAGTCCATGATCTAAACCAAAATATGCATACACCATGCGAACAAAATCAAAATAGGAGGTGTTTTTATGTACCCGTAAAATCTTGCATCCCTTGGAGTTGTTTACGCCGAAAATCCAACGATGCTTCTCAAAACTTCATTGATCACAAACCAAAATTATTTGCTCTATGGAAAAAAAAATTAAAAACCGATATAGGTAAAGGAAACCAAAAATTGATCAGTGAAAATTTATAACTAAAGTAGTAAAGGAAAAGGTCGATCAAAAAGATGTAATTGCCAATAACTGAAAGAGGAAAGAAAAATCTTGAGTTTGTCGAAGAAGGTAGACGACGGCAAACCTACTGTTCAAGATAAATGGTGGAAGCAATAGGTGGTCCCTAATAAAATATGTTATTTTCTGATTAAAATGGATTAAACCCTTTGTATCGTAAAAAAAAAAAAAATTAAACGCAACACTAACAACTCATCTCCACCTCACCATCTCCGCCGAGAAAACAACATGATCTACAATAATCGCCGATTCCAACGATTATATCTTATCTTCCTCCGCTCGCAAGGGATTTGTAAGTTTCACCCCTCGCTACATTTTATTTTTCCTTACTATTTACCCTTTTTAAGTTCACAAGTTCGACACTTCACTCTATTATCCGCGGATTTATTCAATCGTTCGCAACGTCTGTGTTTGGGTAATTCAGTTAGATTATCCATGGTACTACATAACTATTTCGCCTGCTCTTCGGTTAAGAAGTGGGAATGTGATAGTTCTTATGAACTCTGTTGCGGTAGACTAATATAGGTCTGTGTTAACTCAGTTGCGGTAGATAATTATTTTGGAATAACTTATTTTTTTCTTACCTACATTATAATTTTCAGCTGAACATTGAAACACAAAACGGATTCCACCAAATAAGGGACCTACTAGTTGACATATTACGTAGGGTCGGCCGACATTCAGCGAATGACGCATGTCGTGTTGCTTGTGCGTCGAAACTACTAAACAACACAGTTAGAGAACCATCAGTAATGCAAGCGCTTAACCTATCAGACTTCGTTTCTGACACTACCTTGATGGATCGCTATCCTCGCTTCTTCAGTTTGGCAATCTCATGTGAGAATCCTCAAGCGTTGTACCTGCACGGTATGAGAACTATGCCTGTTGGCCGTGACATTGAACATTATGTTTTCTTTTTCAACAAGGCTTCTAAAGCCGGGATAGACGAAGCAACATTGATGTTTGCAATTTACGCCCGCATATGGGCAATATACAAATTCAGTAAAGTTGCTAGACCAAGTTGTAGGATGGAAATCATGCATGCAATACATGCTTGAAATTGGTGAGGATGTTGCCAAAACCAAGAAGGCAATGCGTAGTGAGGGTGGAGATTTGTTGGCAAATCCTTTTACCTTTGAAGATTACCCTTGCTGCAATTTAAATCACCCAATAATCGGGTGCGAGAAGTGCTACCTTTTCTTGCAGTACCAACTTTTTAGATTTGAATTTTGATGGTCGGAATTTGTATCGTGTAATGTTCTCTCAAAAACTCCTTTGGATCCAACTCTCTAAAGGTACTTTCTTGTGGAAGGAGTTTGCGAATTAAGATACTCTAATTCACTCTATTCAGTATTATGTTTGGATCATTATCAAGACTCATGTACATTTACCATATCGAGGATAAAATTCACATGGTACATATCATATATGTGGTAGATTTATATTTTATATTTCATAAGTTATGGTAGATTTAATAGAGATCTCGATATATGGTAGATTTTATACTCGTGGTGATAGATATATATATATTATATTAGTGGTAGATATATTGGAGGTAGAACTGAAAGGTCGCGTAAATGACTGTGTTGAAACTGAAAGGTCGCGACAATGACTTTTCTTGTAAACGAAGCGGTTTCATAAGTTCTCTCATAAATGAATTTCGTCGAAACAAAGAGGTTTCAAGCGGTTAATAAATGTAGGGATATGTTGCTTCATATAGGTAACCGCTTGAAACCTCTTGGTATATATATGGCATATTGGGTTTAGAGATTTTTACAAACGTTTTGAAGCGGTTTATTACACAGATAATTTTCATTGAAAATTTACAAAAAACCATTGAAAATCACGCAGGAAACATGTCTGATTTCGATGTCATTTCTGAGTTGGGTACACACAACACAGGATGGCGCATCTGCGTTCTGATCCTCAAGATTTGGAAGTAATTCAACTTTTTTGGGACACTTTGGAGATCATACTCTCTAACGAGCAGGTTAATCTCTATTTTTTTTTATCTCCCATATTTTCAATCTTTTTGTTTATCTTGATCTTTGATCAAACAGAAATGTTATCGGTTTTTGCTGATTTTTTTCAGGGATCGCATATTTTGCACACCATCATGCCTGATGATATATTGAAGTTCTTCAATTACTTTCAACAAGGTCAATGATTTACGATCTACAACTTCGATGTAAAACACACGGCCTCTAGCGTACGCACCACATTCAACAACTTTAATCTGATGTTTTATCGCAAGATGATAGCCAAGACTGCTCGGGTTAGGTCTTACCATCTATTCCTTTCATGCCCACGAATATTTGATATTAGGGATCGAGCGTACGAGACTGGGAATATAGTTGGTAAGAGTTTTTGACAGTTTGGTTTTTTTTTGGCAAGCTGTTTACAATCAAAGTATAGCTTACATATTTTGTCTCACTTGATCTCAAAACAGATGTAATGGGTACGGTTCTGAGGATGAGCGGGTTAGAAGATCATAACAATGATGCTTTTGAAGAGAATTTATGTCACCTTTGTTTCGAACTCGTCGATGCCTAGTAAATATATATGTAAATTTGTGTACGATATTGAAATAGATATTTGATCCCTTCTTATAATTACTTCTCTTATTACAATAAACAGGAGACAGTGTAGTATCACATGTACTGCGAGACAGTTCTTTGAGAAATACCAGCGAAACACGAGCGGATCTGTTGTATGTGTTGTGATTTTGGAGGATTTCATAAGGCAAAGGTAATTATGTATTCATTTGTTTTAATGTCTCATTTCAGATGTCTTATTTTTTGAACGAATGTATATATTGTTGTATAGGAATTGATGAGAACTTTATTGTCATACGATCCCATCTTCCATGTTCGGAGTTCATGTTTGATCCAGTCGACTCTGAGGTTGAAGCGCTCAAGAAGGCGTAAGATTTTGTAATTTGTTTTACAGTTAATTTGTGAGTTTTTTTCTCTTATTTGAATTCGTCTACACATTTTCAATGTTTGCAGGCGTCAACTTGGAAGGTAAGGTCTTCAATATCTGATGTTTTAAATCTTTAATTTTGGCTACATTTTTGATGTTTAAAATCTCATTTTTCTTTACTTATCAAAACTATGTATGGATTTTTAATTTTGGCATTATAATAGCCATTTTTAGTTATAATTTGTGGGGTACGAAACATTATAAGCAATAACAAGTTTTTGGGGAGATTTCAAAGTAAAGTATTGATCAAAATTCTTAAAACAAAAAATCGGTAGATATGGTAGATTTTCGGTTCCCTGTTAAAAAGTCAAATATCTTTCATTAAAAAAAAGTCTACCATAAAACGAACACGCTAGAGCAACCAACGATGTTACTCTAGTAAATACAGAAATATATAACTCTTCCATAACACAAATACGATAACTCTACCGTCATTGTACATAAATCTACCAATTTAATACAAATCTACCATCAAATATATAAATCCATCAGTATGCTAATAACACAAATTCGCTGCATTCCAGCAAATAAGTCTATCGCATCACCAAATATATCTACCATATTAATGATAAATCTACCGTCATTGGACGTCAACTAACTTTTTAAGTCAAACATCTACCACAGATTATCGACATGTATTTACAAGAAAACCAACGCGGCTGAAAATCTTCCATCAAAAAGATTATATTTATCATTTTCAAAATAAATCTATTACTCCACATAATATCTTCCACCAAGTTTGCATAAATTTATCAAAATAACTCTACCAAATTTCACACCCTGCAAACAAATCTACGGTAGATTTGTACCGTTGACCAAGAATAATAAGTTTACCATCAAAGTGTTGTATGACATGGCAAGCCAAAAGTAATGGCACTTTCGTTATTACAATTTTTGTCATCAAAAGTCCGAAAGGTATAATCGGTACGCTAGGTTATTTTTGTAATAAAAAAAGTTTTGAATCAAACTAACCAAAAACCCACCTTACAAAATTAGTCTAGTTATCATCCCTAATTTCTAACTACACATTCTTCGTCGTCTTTCGTTTTTCTTCCAAATTGAAGATCACAAGAGAGACAACGATGTTTAATCTTCCGTCGGATCTGATAGAGGAAATACTCTCTAGGATTCCGACGAGAGCACTGTGCCGATGGCTATCTACTTGCAAACGATGGAACAGTTTATTCAAAGACCAGAGATTCACCAAGAAGCACTTTGATAAAGCACCAGAGCAGTTTATGGTTCTCATGTTGGACCAACATAAGGTTTTTCCATTGAGCCTCAACCTCCATGGAATTGAAAACAACATTGCTGCTCCGTTTATAGAGTTTAAAGGTGAACTTGGCCTAAAAGATTCTCATTCTTCTTCTTCTTCAGGACAAGTCGATATATGTTGTGTGTTTCACTGCGGCGGTTTATTGTTATGCACCACCACAAACCGTAGGCTTGTGGTTTGGAACCCATGTACCGGTGAAACCAGGTTCATCAAATCTAGTAATCGTTACTACAAGTACTCTTTGTTTTCTCTCGGATACGAAAACAACAAATCTGGTCGTAGCTACAAAATCTTGAGGTACCGTAGCAATCACTACACAGACCAACAAGTTGTTGAGTTTGAAATCTATGATTTTAGCTCTGGTTCATGGAGGTTTCTTGAGATCACTGCCAAATTCTTGATAGTATCTCGTGGTGTGTCTTTAAAGGGAAATACTTACTGGCTTACTTTCGATCGATTACTATCTACTAAGTTTTGATTTCTCAACAGAGAGACTTGGACGTCTTCATCTTCCGTTTAAAAAGTTTTCTCATTGTGCTACTGTCTCTCTCTATCAGCTGTTAGAGATGAGAAGCTCTCACTGTTACGTCAGTACTATACATCCAAGATGGAGATATGGGTGACGACCAATGATAAGATTGATCAGACCACATTCTCGTCGTGGAGGAAGTTTTTAGCTATAGATTTATCCAAATGGTCAATCTCTCATAAGTTTTCGTCTTGCTCAAGTTTCTTCATCGACGAGGAGAAGAAATTGGTTGTGTTGTGATGGCGGCGGACAAACACTCACAGATTATAACATCAACAACATGGTTTGTGTTATTGGAGAGTGTGGTGTATACAGAGAATTTCAATTTGGAGAACGAGAAATTACAAAGAAATATGGGACAGCAAAAATTTACAATTATGCTCCAAGTTTGGTTCAAATCCAGCAAGGTTAAAGCGAGGATTTATGTTTCGCTTAATTAATTAATGTCGTTTAATTAACTGATCTTCTATTTATTTAATCAAGTCTCAAAGTATTTGCTACTATTTGAGACGAGAAATCAAAGTTTCAAACACATAATATCTTGAGAAATTAAAAGAAAAAAACAGATTACTGCAAAACATCTACCAAAACAATATATATTCTCGTGCGACTAAAAGTATCACCGATCGATCTTGGAAAATTAGCAAATATATAAACTCTATTTTCTTGTTTATGAGTTTAGAGAGTAAAAAGATGATGAGATTCAAAACGTTATCCGCACGCTTCTCTCGGATTCCACCTTACTTGCTGCTCTCATTAAGGGGAAGGTAAACTCCTTCTGCTGCCAACCAAACGTTATCCGCACGCTTCTCTCGGATTCCACAGACCTACGCACCCGAAAAAAAACCCCGCGTTAAATCTTGTTGAATCTCTATCTAAGCATGAGGAGTTTCAAGAGATTGCAATAATCTTTGAGATGAGGCTTAGAATGAGAAATTATGATAGTTTTAGTTACCTCTTGCTGACCACCGGCTATACGTTGGTACTTCTTGTCATGGCTATGGAGGTAGCCACTAGTGTCTATGTGTTGAAGCCGGACTCTTTGGTCCTGTTTCCATGTCTTCCCGCTACCTTCGACTATAAGCCTATGAACGAGATGGTAAAGTGCGTGAGTTTTCGTGTGGATGTGGATAAGACTAATACTTAGATGAATATCAAATTGCTTTTAAGGATTATTACTTCCAGTGATCCCCAGTATCGGAGTTTGAATCATCTCCAAAGCAGCTAACCTGCACCGAGGAAATGGGTTAGCACCAAGAAACCGGCATAGTACTTCAAATTTTCCATAGACCCGCTATTAAAGATCGTGTTACTACTGGATTTCTATATTGATTCCCTAGATCTAGCAGTCTCTCTAGTCTAATTGTTTAAAACTCCACATAGATCTTTCACATCCAAGCTTAGCCGATCAGGGAATACAAAAAAAAGATGTTTCACTTGTTTTAAATTGAAGAAGACACTGACCTCTAAGTTCCCTGATATAGGGGATGCATGTAGGTGACTGTGGAGCCACTTTCTGGTCTTCATGTGCTGCAATCTAATGGTTGCTCCATTCTTGACCGCATCACCTTGCTTGGGTGATGTCCCAGGCACAGGTTTAACAATCTGTCAAAAGGAAAAAATCCATCTGCTCAGTTACTCAGAGCCAAACCCATGGGGTTTAAAGTGTGAGATAAACAGTTTCTTTGGTTCAGGGAACGATCTCGATCCGATGTGTAATCATCTTTCTAGATGTTAAATAAGTGGCTACAATATTTTGACAATTGAATATATTATATGCTAATCAAATGCTGGTTTATGTTTTGTTCTAACATCCAAAGACATTCACTTTTAGTTGCTCCAATCTCATCAAAACGTGTTCCTATGGGATAAACGAGAAATGATTAAAGCACAGTGAGGATCATAAGGCAATACGAAGAAGAAAGTTACCCAGTAGCTGTTGGAATCAACGACGCCTGGAAACCCAGTAACCGATTGCTGACCACTGCCGGATCCGTACGGCACATCGTGAGAATGCAATCGGAATTTAGTCTTCTCGTGCATTAGCTTAATCGCACTACCATAGGTGATCTGCCATATCAGAACGAGAATATGAAGTTAAATATTCTGTATCTGATCAAACTCAAATCCAATTTAGAGCAAAATCAATTCGAATTCGAATTTCAGAAACATAGGGCGTGATTTTGGTATGTGCACGAAATCGAAACAAAAAAAATCCTAATCGCTACAATGTAGGCATAAATCAACGGATTAGAAATTCCGAAAAAGCAATGAAACACACACCTCGACACCTTCTTTACCAGAGGCGGCGGCGGAAGCAGACGTGTAGCCGGAATCCGGATCAAGGCTTAGGTAAAGGAACAGAGCGAGACAGAAAAACCCCAAAGCCATCACAAAAAGCAGACCGATAAACCAGTTCTGCTGCCAAAAGGGAAATTCAGGCCTTGCTTTCCTCGCCGAAGGAGCTCGTGAAGGCGAAGCTGAGGAAGGAGGAGGAGATGAAGAAGACAATGATGATGGCGGCTTCCTTCTCGAGAGAGCTTGTTGTTGCCCGGACGTCGACGCCACCGTGAAGGATCAAATTGAGATCTCGCCGGAGACAGTAGATGGTAGCCGAATTCTGTTAACTTCGCCGATTTCGATCCTCGGCTTATGAGAATGAGAGAGGATCGTCTCTTCTACTACTAGTTCATTAAGTTTTGAAGTTTATGTTGACACGCAGGCTTACGTTCAAGTAACAAATGAGAATTCAACACGTGTACTTTTGATGAGATGGCGCGTTATGAATGGATGCATCAGGTTGCAAAGAGGCGAATCAAAGCTAAATTACTTTTATTTTTTAAAATAGACAAAAACAAAAAATTCGTTTATCTATTGTGTCTGGAGAGTTTTATTATTGATTTCGATTTTCACCCAAAGAGTGAAATGAGGAAAATTTTCCCCTCGGTTGGATCCACTTCATTTACCAATACGTGTAGATGCCTAAAACAGTTAAAAAATTGAGGTAAACTCCTTTTATCTGGATATTATTACTCTCGTCTGTCAATACGATTTTAGTCCAATTTAGTCAATACGTCCGATTTAGTCAATACATCTGACTATTTGTGCTTACCTTTAGATTCTGGTATTAGAGCCAAAGGCTTGTGTTATCGAATAAATCATTATTGATCGAATAAATCATTATTTATGACTGATCGTTTTGAATGTTCTGAAAAACCTTCTCTCAAACATGTCTACTTCTAATCCTGCAACCATAGATTCACAATTCGCAATTTCAACTTTACCTAAATCAAAAAGCAAAAACCAAAATCGTTCATCATCTAGCAGTTCTTCCAACAACATCAACTCTCTTTGCGAAATTGAGTATGTTCCACGTGATCAACTACCTGAAACTACCCTCCCACTGGTGAATCCTTATGAGTATTTCTCCAAAAAGCCTAGCGCTTTCTCGGTCAAGGGAGTTCGAGAACTCATACGACCTTCTTCAAACCGCCGAGTCATGGAATATGTCCAATCCAGCAAATTCTCATCCTGCCAGGTTCCGGCTACCGAAGAAGAACAATTCATTTCTCTAAACATCCCAGAGAATCTACCAAAACTATAGCAACAACATGGGTACACCCACCTACACTTTGGTGTAGTCAGAATCGGCCTAACCCTGCACGCCCGGAAGGGCCTACCGGTTATAGCTCGCATAGCTTTAGTCGACTCGAGACTAAAGTCTTACCAGCAGGCTTGTATCGGAACAGTCCAGACCACATTAAACGCAGGAACAGTATTCGTAACGCTGTTTCCCAACTTTAATGTCTCTCTGCAAGATCCCAATCTCCTGAAGACACTCAAAGTCCAACTGCAACTGATCGGAGCACCAATGCAAGAAAAAAGTGTAGTTGCGACGCTACACCACCAGATTGTCTATCGGATCCAAGATCATGTCCTAGATCTCGTGCTACCTTCCTCTGACGATGCACTATACCTAGAAGTCACATCAGCATCACAAGCGCCCAACTCTATCCAAATTACCCGTGAAGAACTACTATAACGTCTACCCGAATCATGGGTTACGAGTTATGAGAAGATGCACCAAGCGTCTCAAGCGCCAGTACAAATATCTGAGGTCAGTTTCCATTCTCGAAACGATGGAACAACTGAAATCAAATTCGAAAAGCCAAGATCATCATCGTTCCGACGACAACTGTTCACTCAGTTTACTATACAAATCGACGAAAACGACGTTTTTGGGCGACCAACAAGTTCAATGACGCTCCAGCCAATCTCTTTTGGCCAAGATGGATCAGTCCTATATCCATTCAGAGACGAGAACGGACATCAATATCTTGATGTTTGTTCATGCACTGCTTGTCTAGACGCAGAGTACGAAACAGACGACGATATTCGACGAAGACGGAGAAAAAAGAAGGATCCTCTTTACAAAAGGTACCTCGAAGGAGATCCTACTGTCGGACCACTTGGTGACGACAAATACGACTTCATAGTCCAATACTCGGAAAGAAAAGAGGAGCCTCAACAACTCATGATGATGCAGCCAGATGATTTTCCTCCTCCGAAAGATTTCACAAAAGACAACATCGCCCACAGTACGAAAATCCTTACAAGAGCGATAAACTCTTCTGGACCAGATCAGCTAAGTCAAGGGGAAAAGGTCCTCAATTGGCAAACGGAGAACGCACTTGCTCAAAATCGATTATTGACTACTCTCAACCACAAGGTCGATCAAATTGCTGATGGCTATAGCAAAAGGCTAAACTCCCTTCAGGGATCTATAACAGAGATTCATGGTCGACTCCAAAATCTTCATCAAGAAATGATGAACATGGCGCAATACATGATGGTCAACACTTCTCAATTCCGAAGTAAAGAAGCCGAGACGACTAGTCTCAAATACCAGCTAAAAGATCTGCAAAAAAACCTTGAAAGCAAGATAAAAAATCACAACAAGACAGATCCGTACTTCTATCCTTTCGGAAATATGTCATCTAGCATTCCTATGTATCAAGAATCCTACTCGCCAGGATTTCTCGCCGGTTATCAAAGTCAAAGACCCAAAAATCCTCTCCCTGGATTTTTATCATCCGATGAAGCCTTCACGTCCCGTTACGGTACAACTACGACCAGCTACTCCAAAGTAAAGCCAACACGGGCAAAGCCAAAACGACAAAAGGAGTCAGATTTCCCTGCTAATCCTACTAAGAACCAGACTCTCGACTCTTCCTCCAGTCACGAATCCGTTGAAGATTTAAGGCAAAAGGGTCCCGATATTGGGATCATTGAGTTTTCAATGACTAGTTTACTAGATACTTTGGGCAACAACAATGAATCGACATCACCAATCCCAGCAATTCAACACTCGCAGCCGATAACGATGATAAACCATTTCTCGAGCTCAAGCGCAAGTAGCTATGAATCAAGCTCCGACGAAGAGTCTTTACCAAAGCAGTTCGTTATAGGGGAACCTTCCACAATTCCAAAGGAAGAACCAAACATAAATGAAGTTTACTCTAGTGATGAGGAGATGAGATACACAGCCCCGAAACACCAGGAGACACCAACAAAACAGTTTGCTGCAAAAATCATGACGTTCACGTTCGATGACATTCCTTTCGAAAAATGGAATGATCGTCTTGGCGAGTTCCACGCGTGGATGAATTCAGAAGCAATCACATCTCCGATAGAGCTTGTAATACAGCAATTCACAGCACGGCTATCCGGAGCACTCAAGGAATGGTGGACTTCACTCGGTGATTATAGATAACAACAGGTCTATCAAACAACAATACCGTTGCTCCTAGGCGAAATCCACCGAGAATTCATCGGCACCCCAAATCATCTGAAAGAACAACTACAAGAAGAATTTTTCTCAGCAAAATGTTGCTCTTTAAAAAAGCGAGATCTGGCAAAACACTTCGAACGACAAACTCGGAGGTACTATGCTCTCAATGGTCTCAACAATCCCAGCCTAAAACACGTATATCTTTCCTCCATTGACGAATATCTCGGACAACAAACTAAGCTGTATATGAGGGACCAAGGCCAAACAATCGAAGACATCTCCATTGGACAGATCCAACAATATGTCTTCCGAACGCTTGACAAACTCTGCAAGCAAAAGGAGTTTTGGACGGAGTTCATGGATAAATCTAAGAAGCTATCCAAAGTATGTGACAGGCCGGATTTATCCATCAAGTGCTCGAAAACCAAAGACTCTTGCTCCTGCAAATCACGAAGCAAGCCCGAGAATTTCAGAAGACCGTTTCAGAAACGCTTCAACAACAGATTCAAACACAAGCGATTTTTCCGAAAAAAGCAGAGCTTCCGAAAAACATCAAGATGTTTTCTGTGCCGGAAAGAAGGACATTTCACAAAGAACTGCCCAAACCAATCAAAGAAAAAAAGGCAATATCTCATCAACTCGATAGCCAAGATCGCACCAGACATTGACCTCGACAATCATGATCTAGAGTTGGTACTATCATACGATAGCGACGACAAAAATGCCATATGTGGTTACTCAGATACCGACAATTCATCTGAGTCATCATACAACGAAGGAGAAGATGACTGTTATTTCAAAATCACCCAGATGCCACGACAAGATGAGATATAAACTCCACATTTACCAGTGACAATCATCGATCCCTCGCAAAAGGAAGATCCAGTTCATGCTATCGCATTTATCGACACAGGAGCTTACACAACGATCCTAAATCCCAAGATTCTTTCGCCCTCTATGTGGCTCCCACATCAGCAAGAGTTTCGAGTGGCGAATTCTAGCTCATTGACGGTTAAGCTCAAGTCCAAACCGATTACGATCAAAATCTTCCCAGGGTGCCAAGTAACAACAGAAGTCCTTGGTTCGTCTGCACCTGGAAAAGACTTAATTCTGGGATGGGACACTTATCATACTCTGAAGAAAAATTTCGATATCTCAATCGAAACGAGAGGAGTAAAATGGAAAACCCTCTTCAAAGCCTTCACAACGATACCACGTCTATTCGCAATCGAAGGAGCTTTGTCCCCAGTATTCGGCAAGATCAAGGAAGAAATAACGATAGTTTCATGTGCGGACTCACACACGGATTTTCTAAGGAAATGCAACACTCCACTATGGCTCAACTCGGAGTTTTTCGTATCTTTACCCTTCAAGGAAAACGTCCACACTACTCCAACAAAGGCAAGTCATGCCGGAATGTCGTCTACTCTATTGCAACAAGCCAACGAGGAATGTGACCAGCTTGTCGGTCAAGGAATTGTAGAATCAACAAACTCACCATGGGCATGCAAGGCATTTTATGTAAACAATCGAGCAGAACAAGCAAGAGGAAAACTCAGACTAGTCATTGACTACAAACCGCTCAATCAATACCTGCAAGACGTCAAATTTCCCCTACCAAACAAAAGGGCGTTTCTCCAACACCTCCAAGGTGCAACAATATTCTCAAAGTTCGACTTAAAATCGGGATTTTGGCAAATAGGCGTACGCCCAGAAGAAAGGTATAAAACAACATTCTGTCTCCCAAATCGCCATCTACAATGGAAGGTTCTGCCGTTCGGTCTAAAGACAGCACCGTCGCTATTTCAACAAGCCATGTTACGAATATTCAAGCCACTTCTCCACACGGCTTGATATACATAGATGACATCCTCCTATTTTCATCCAATGAAGAAGAGCATATCCAATCCCTCAGGCAACTTCAGAAAATTATTAAAGAATACGGAATAATGCTCTCGGCCCGAAAGATGATCATAGCCCAGCCCAACATCGACTTTTTTGGGATGCAAATAAAAGATGGCCAATTTGCACCACAAGCCCTTCTTGCCACAACACTTGTTGAATTTTCGGATGAAAATCTCACAAAGCGACAAGTCCAACAATTCCTTGGAGTAATCAATTACATATGCGACTTTATACCGCAACTTTCGCAGCTGACAAGACCACTCCAAAAAATGCTGACGAAGAATCCACCCCAATGGACAAAAAGACAAACCGACGCGGCCAAAATCCTAAAGCTAGAGGTACAGAAGCTACCAACTTTAAAGATTCCAACTTCAGGGATACGTATCCTCCAGACAGACGCAAGCGACAAATATTGGGGAGCCATATTATTTGAAGAGATAGAAAGCAAACGTCAAATCTGTGGATATAAAAGTGGATGTTTTAAAGATTCGGAGATGCATTATCATTCCACGTTCAAAGAAATCTTAGCGGTCAAGAAAGCCATCGAGAAGTTCGAGTTTCATCTGATAGGACACAAATTTCGCATCGAAATGGATATGTCTTCTTTTCCGAAGATGTTACAATTCAAGCAAAAAATGGTCCCACATCAGCAGTTACTACGATGGAGTGAATGGTTCTCAAAGTACGATTTTGAGTCCTTCTATTTAAAGGGCACGAAGAATACACTCGCTGATATGCTCAGTAGAAGCACGCCAAAGGAAATCAACATGATGGCAAGCTCCTCTTTAGAAAAGAGCTACTACGACTTCAAAGCCAACATGCCCGAAGATGCACATCAGCTCATCAACAAAAAGACTCTACATGAACATCTCAACGTAAGAATTTTCATGATTCAATCCATCATCCTGTCCAAGAACGGAATCAACTGTCACTACTTAGCGCCAATGGGAATCCACCCAGACTACCCGTTTGCACATCTCTACAAGATCGAAAATCATAATATGCCAGAAGAAGTACTCTGCTTCCTTTGGTACATCTGCTCGGTTCACACCATCGGCATCACATTCGATATACAGTGGTTTTACCAACACATCAATTCCCAGCAAGGTCAAAAGGATTGTCTTTCAGCCTTCTTAACATGGTTCGCACCACTAACCGTCTGGAGCGGAAAATTGAGAAGATCAGCAAAGGCGATAGGCTTGCCATTCAAAAAACTCAAGAACAAAAGAGGTCTCAATCCGTTCTTCAACCCTCATACGATATACTTCTTTTATCGACCAGTGCAAGTCAACGCAAAATCCGGCAAGGTTCACGCCCTGCCGACTCTCATCCACCACAAAGAAATACGTCCAGACTTTAACATCAACGACAATAAGGCGTATGAAGACTTCCAGACTCATGCATTCCGTCTCAACAATGCCAGGCAAACATTTCCCATTCCTTTCATACCACATTGGTCATACTATCCGATCGACTATCAAATGAGCCTCGATGAAGATCTGCAATTCTTCATGATGAAGCAAGAAATTGAGACGGCTGTTCCAAGAGAAGTGAAACAAGAAAACATGTCTCAAACATGTCCACCAGAATACTTTCAAGATGCGCAGCTCCCGGATGATACGATGAACATAGACGAAATCGGAAAAATGTTCAACATCGACGTCAACACAGAAACTCAATCAGAAACTCAGCCTGAATATGAGGAACCGGAGATAGAATACAACTGTCCAGGAGATCATTACGGCTGCTGCGACAAACATATCATCGAGTTCGAAATGGAGCATTAAAATGCTCCGCCAACAATCATTTGTACTCTTTTTTCTTATCCTCGGTTTTTCCCACTGGGTTTTCCAGGAAAGGTTTTAATGAAGCATTTGATCTATGTATAATTATTAATTATGATGTAAGCATGATGTAAGCGATGATGTAATCGCAGAGGCTGAGGTAAGCGCTTATGTCAGCGCGCACTGAACCTCACCTATAAATATGTGTGCACCCCCATTGTAAAATTCACCTCATATTTTCTATAAAAACCTCTCTCTAAGTTTCTCTCTCTAAATGTCTCTCTAAATCCTTTAGTTTTCCAGACTTCTTAACATCTTCATAAGTCTTGATTTCTTTCTTTCATTCGCAAGTCGCGATTCTTTTCCGCTTCTTTAGATAGGCATAGTAGTCGGTCAACACGACGGTCGACTAAGTCAACATGACTTTCGTGGGGAAGTAATAGTCCTAATAGTGGATTAAGCAATCAGTGGCACGAGGCCCGTCTAAACTGAAAATATATATATCCCTTGGAGACAAAGCTTAAAGAGAGAAGCAACAATTTAAACTAAAACACGCCTACAGGGTTTAACAAAGAGAAGGGAGACCAAAGCTCTAAAAGTGAAAAAACTGAACCAAAACCGACCACAACCTAACGCATAGAAATCAGGTAGAGCTGCAACCAGCCAAAAAACTTGAAAACCGAGTTCTCGTAAAGCACTTCTAGCAAGGCACACTTCGAACTCAAACAGCAATTACAACAGCAGCAAGAAGACAGAACAACATAGGAAAAAAGCACAGCAACCACACCTAAACAAAACTCAAAAGAATCGACGAACCGAGCTGAGATTGGACTCAAGGAAACAAAACTTGAAATCGGGAGGAAAAACGACTAAGAGACTCAACAGCTCTTACATGCGAACACTCGTGAACAGGGATGGATCCATGTTACCCAAGAAGTTGCCACTACTACAATAAACAAATTATTAAAGGATTTTTAAAGAAAATAAATTATGCCACCACTAAAAAACATAAAAAACTGCTCCCACAGCCCATTTTTTAATATTTGTAAGCCCAAAATCAATAAAAAATTTTAAATTCAATTGTTTTTAAAGGACAAGCCTATTTTTAAGTAATAAACAAAAATTTAAATGAAAACCCCTAACTTTTGTTCCCTTTTTTTTCCTTACCGAGACACTTCGTTTTTAGCCGACGAAAAGTGGTAATTTTTTGCCTTTTGATTTTTTTTTTTGCCCCCACTAATAATATTTTCTAGATCTGTCTTTGTTCGTGAACCCAACTTTAGCAATCTTCAAATTAAAACTGGTCTCCTTGCAAAAGAAAATCTAAAAAACGAAACTATTGCAACGTTAGAGAGTAAAACCCGGCAACCCAAAGAGCCATCAAAGAAGGACTAGAAATTCATATTTTAATTTATAAGTTCATATTTTCATCAAAAAAATCATAATATTAAAAATTCAAATTTGAAGATAAATAGGTTTTCTAAAAAAAAAGTTTTCCAAATAAATTTTTGTTTGCAAGTGTAATCTTCATTTGTCGAAAATGCAAGAAAATTTGTTCCTTGGTTAAAATCAAAGTGCTCTTCTACTCTTCTCTCATATATCACATCTCTCTCTCTCTCTTCTTCTTAAGTTTTGTTTCGACTCGTTTCGTTCGCCATGGCTCAACGAGCGCATGAAGTCGTTTTGTTTTGGGACGATGAGAACTGTCTGCTTAGTGATGTCAAACGTTTACCAGACCGCATTACCAGAGCTCTTAAAGTCCTTGACCCCATGTATTCTCTTTCTACGACAACTAGTATAGTATTTGGGAGAAAATAATTTTTCAATATCAACGACGAAAATCACCTTTGTAACGGACATTCCCCATTTGAGCCGAAAAGCTCATGAAATAGAAGAAGTAATTTAGTGCTTTTGAGTTTGTTGTTTCATAATAAAAAATAAAATAAAATTTAACACTTATTTTTTCTTTCATTCCTTTTATGTTTGTTGAGTTTTTTTTTGTTTCATGAAGCTTGTAAATCATTTACTGAAACATATCATACGTAATTAATTTAATAACAATTAGCATTGAACTCCTTAGGATTAAACCCAAAACCGAAATGAAATTCTATACTCTACCAAACACTGCCTTTCATTCCTTTTATGTGGCTCAGATTGGAGTGTATTATGGACTCGAATTCTTTGTATTTATTAACAGTGTTCCACTATCAAAAGATTCTTAAACACGTCAATAATTCTACAATTCAATGACCTCCAACAAATCTAAACATTAACCGACAGTTTTATGATACATGTTTCATTTTGGATGAATCAAATTTATCCAAAATCTATACGAATACAATAAGAAACTTCATCAAAAACAAATTAAAACAACTCAACCCAACTCAGTTATAACTTGTAAGTAAATATTATTATGCTAGCTGGATGAATCATATTTCTTGCGATCAAAAGTATTTTCTCTCAAATTTTTAGTCTCTTCATTGCACTACAAAAACTAACAAAATCAAACATTATCAAACCAACTTTAGAACTCTTCACATTAGAGATCGATCTGCGCATTGCACCGAGTTATTTGTTAATTTATTTTTTCGGTTTGGTTCCATCTAGTTTCGGACCGGTTCCAAATATTCGAATTATCCAAAATTTATTTTAAAATATTAAAATATTTTCGTTATTTAGTTAAATTTTGCAAAAAAAAATATTTAATTTTGACAAATATTTCAAATATTTTAATTATTTTGATCTAAACATAACTAATATATTCGGTTTAGAATTATAATTTTGGATATTTATCTAAATATACCAAATATTTTTAAGTATATAATTGTATTTCAAATATATATTCGAATCTGGATTTGATTCAGATTCGATTTTTTGGGTATAGGAGTGTAATATTCATTCGGATATTTAGGACGGTTCCAATTCAATTTGGTAGTTATTGGATCGTGGATTATTTGCCCAGGGATAGGCCCTACATCGCAAAATCAACACGGCAAGCACTCTTTTCTCCAAAAAACAAAAACGGCAAGCAGTCAAAATTAAAGAAGAGTATAAACCGTCACGCTCATCTTTTCCCGTCGATATCGCTCGCCGGGAAAATCCGTCACCTTCACCGATTTGCTTAGCTCTCTACATTTCTGGTGAGTTTCGCGTCTCCTTTTACTTCGCCTTATAACCGGAAACTTTAGCTTAGCGTGGGTTTTTCTCTATGCGTCGTCTTGTCTCGTAACCCCTCAACACAAACATGCTAGAGTTCGATTTGTTGGGAGTATTCTCTTCCTTGTTCAATAGAAACTTAATCCGACAAAATTAGGCGGGAATGAGAAGTGAGAACAAAACCCTAAAACCCCATTTTCATCTATGTATTGAAAGGAACTCAAAAGTAATGGAATCGGAATGTCTGACGCCAGAATGGGGATCTCAGCCTTGTATCATGGGAATCGACGAAGCAGGGAGGGGTCCTGTTCTAGGTTTTCTTCTTCTTCTTCTTCCTTCTCCCTCTTTCTTCTTCTTTGATGATGAGTAGGAGAAGAAAAATCTGATTCGGTTTTGCTGACAAACAGGTCCAATGGTGTATGGATGCTTGTACTGCCCCATTTCGTACCAGTCTTCTCTAGCCTCTCTCCATTTTGCAGGTCAATTACATTCCTTTAACGTTGAAGAACTGATATGTGTTTTGGTGGGTTTTGAGATTCATTGAATAGATTCTGTTTGTAAGTCTAGTAGCCAAAAACCCTTCAACAAATTTCTAACCTTTTCGTTTGGATTGAGTATAGAACCTTAAGTTGTTAGTGTGAGCATGGTACTGAGAAGTTCCTATTTGGGAGGGAAGGAGTAAAGCATGACACATTTGATCACATTTTATAGTCTCTTGCCTCTTTTTGTTCCCCCTAAAGCGTTTTGGTGCTATGCCTGCAGATTCAAAGACTCTAAAAGAGGAGAAAAGAGAAGAACTATATGAGAATTTAAAGCTTGACAAGTCGCTTGGATGGGCTGTTGATGTCATTGGTCCAAGGGAACTCTCGGCTAAAATGCTCGCAAAGTTAGTAACAGTATAATATGTTTTGAAACTAATAGATTGAAAAGGCTTTAAATGGTTCTTATATCATTTAGCTTTGGTTTGGTTTTTCGACAGAAACAAGATCAATTTAAACGAGATCTCGCATAACTCTGCAATGGGGCTCATCAAACAGGTTCTAGACATGGGAGTTCTTCTGACAGAGGTGATTGATTAGCTTTTGATGGAAACATATGCATTATCTTCTGAGAGATAAGGTTTTAGACGCTCTGAATTGCCTTTGCAGGTTTATCTGGATACCGTGGGAGATCCTGAGAAGTACAGGATAAAATTGTGTGAGAGGTTTGCGTCGATTAAGTTTGTAGTTTCGAAGAAAGCTGACAGTCTATATCCTGTTGTTAGTGGGGCAAGTATTGTAGCTAAGGTAAATAACATGGATTCTCTCACTATCTATCTCGAAGCTTTTTATTAGCTAGAAGTCAATAAAACATGCTACCTATTCAGGTGACAAGAGACAGAGCGTTGAGAGAATGGTTGGTAGAGGAAACCGGAGAAGATATAAATAGAAAGTTTGGTTCTGGATATCCTGGAGGTATACTGTTTTTCTCCCCCCAAATCGTTTATGTTTATAGCGAGTGTTACGCACTAATATGTATGTAAATGCAATATAGATCCTGAGACAAAGGCATGGTTAGAGCAACACAAGACTTCTGTGTTTGGATTCCCTTCACTGGTCCGTTTCAGTTGGGGAACTTGCACTACACATTTGAAGGGCGAGGTTGAAGTTGCATGGTTAGTTTTTTTTTTTCTTATTGCTACTATGCTCTATTGAATTTGAATCTTTGATTTATCTCATTCTATGGCAGAATCTTCTCATGTTAAATTTGATGTTTTGTGCCACTTTGAGCAGGGAATCAGATGAAACCGAGGAGAGTGATAATGGAAATAGCAGCAAGCGACAAGCGAAACTAAGCAGATTTGGGTTCACGACATGCGAGAGTAGGAGTGAAGAAATCGAATCGAGCGGCAAAGGGCGTTGCAAATTTTTCCAGGCTCGCAAAATCCAACAAATCACTCAGTTTTAGTCTCAAGAAAAGTCTTAATCCAGCTTCTAGGAGATGTCTTAGCTTATTACTTATCTCTCTAATGTTTATTGTTTTGATTCACTTGATGATTGTTGTTTAGTTTTGTTTTTCTTAGTTTTTTGTCCTTATTGTGAACCTCTCTACATGTTTGTAGGGATGCTATTCATGGGCTTTTTGGCCTGTTTTCAGCCCGGCCCTTTTTTTAACATGCCTCGGTTGAGAGTCAAATTAGTAAAAATATAAAATGAAAGTATTGCAACAATTGTTTGACAAAAAAAAAGAAAGTATTGCAACAATTTCTAATGATCTATGTAAAGAAACTAGAACTAATAAGAGACAGAGAACTCATACTGCACTACTAAGACATCATGAAAAAAATGTGGTGTTATGTTTGAAACAAGGTGTAACGCTCCTATCGGCGAGTCACCCATCCCTCCGTCGGGCTCGTGGGTCTCGCCCCTGTCCGACTGTCGGTGCGTTATTTTTTTCGAGGCCCGATCGACTGATTTACTTGTCCCTACAATCACCACATGACATTTTCTCGTGTTTTGATCTCACTCACACGGTTCCGCAGAGGATTTTCCGGAAGGTCACCCATCTTAGTGCTACTCGAGCATAAGCACACTTAACTTTGGAGTTTTTTTAGGGTAAGTGACCGGAAAAGGTAAGTGCACTTTGATAACATAGGTAGTCAAATCAATCCATTTAAACTTATTCAAATAGGCTGGGTCCGGGTCGTTACACAAGGCTTTTTCCACAAAAAAATATTAATTAGAATGAATTAAGACCTAAATAGAAACTAGAGTGAGTTAAGACCTAAACAGGGTTTGCTTAAAAATATTAAAAGTGTTTGCATTGTTCGTTCTTACAATTTTCTGCCAAAACAAATAACGTCTGCCAAAAAATGTGGTGTTATGTTTGAAACAAGGCTTCTTCCACAAAAGGAGATTAATTAGAGTGAATTAAGACCTAAATAGAAACTAGAGATACCTAAATAGAAACTAGAGTGGATTAAGACCTAACTAGAAACTAGAGTGAGTTAAGACCTAAACAGGGCTTGCTTAAAAATATTAAAAGTGTTTGCATTGTTCGTTCTTACAATTTTCTTTTTTTTCAAATGTTAAGTCATTATGTTTATACTGAAATTAAGATAATAATAATAACTAGGTTTTTTTAAAAAAAACATTCGTCGCAAAAGCAAACAATATTTACATTGCGTTGAAAAACATTTACATAATATTTACAGATCATTGAAAAACATAAAATCTTGGTTTATATTGAATATATACATAATACTTCTTGTGTTTCACAATAAATATCATTTTAAAAAAATTCACATGTATTCGAAAAAATTTATTAAAAAAAATTATTAATATATTTCTAAAAAACCAAGTTGGTTATTAGTAATTTTTAGTTTAGATTTGAAGTTAATATCAAATTTACATTGAAACTCTATAATAACACTTTATTAAAAAGAAAAAATAATCCAAACACTTAATTTGAAACAAAAAAAAATATATATTATTTAACAACAAATTACATACGTCAGCGTAGAGAAAAACAAAACAATCAATAAGTCATGGCCACTAAGAAAATGGAGAAAACAAGGAAAGGTCTCTTCTAAAAGTGACATATCCAACGGCAGGGAATTAATGTCTCAAATCGACGGTTAGAATGATACATGCGACTCTCTGGTTTAGTGTGAAACCACGTCACTTTAATATGACCCGTCCAATAAAAGCCAGCAAATTTCTCTTATTTTTTTTCTTTCGATAAAGCTTCACTACTTTATCTTTATTTTTGTTATTTTATTGGTGTATTCGAGACATATTCCAGTGAATCTATTCTTTACCCATTCCTTTATCTAGATAACTTATTTTATATTCCAAATGGCTTTGATTTAGATTGAGTCGATAGAACTTTTTCATATGCGATCACGATTCTACAAAATGTGACCGGAATGTCAATGTACAGAGATAATATTCGATGTTCTATATCTTTAGACATTCTAGAAAAACATACCGAGAGTGGAACAAAATTAAAATATATTCTCTATGTTATTCTCGTTTATCTTTTTATTAATACACGAAACAAATTTTTTTTTTTTTAATTAATACATTAATATATAATTAAAAATTAATACTTTGATATAAAAAATTAATACTTTAAAATAAAACTTTTTATAAAACGGAGGAAATATTTTTTAGAGAAAACATTCTACTAAAACAAGTTTTCTGAGTCTTGGTTGTTCTTCTTTAATTATCATAACCAAAGACCAATAAGCTAAAACAGAAAAAAACAGTTTACTAATTAAATACCTAATCAGAATAAATTATAAAACTTAAAACACTTTATATTATTTTATTTTATTTTTAAAATTGATATTTAAAATTTTTGCATGAAAACAACTATTTTTATTTTTATTATCTATGTAAACATAATTTAACTAATAATAACAAATGGTAAAATATAAATAGTCATAAAATATAAAAAACTAATAAATTTTAAATTAAAAGTTGGAAACATTATATAATTCGAGATAAATTTGATTAAAAAAATTATCATACAACATCATCCCTTTCTCATAAAAAAACTTAAAATCTCTTTTGCAAAAAAAAAAAAAAAAACCTTAAATCAATCATGATTTTTTTTTTTACGGAAATCAATCATGATTAAAGAAAAACATTACTGAAAGAAAACACTAAAATCAATTATTATTAAAACAAAACAGTACTGAGATATATAAATGTTTGGATTAAATATCATTTTTAATTTAGACGAATTATAGTGTTTACGTTACATGTTATTAGATTTAATGATTCTTAATATCATTACGTAACTTTTTTTTTTTGAAACGATCATTACGTAACTTTACTTTTTTTTTTAAAGAACCAAGTTCACATACTTCGAAAAAATTCTTGTATTATCTTTAATTTAAATCTATCAAAAATATTATCTGGAATTTTGACAAAATAAAATAAAGTTTTGATTGATAATCGAAACCATATAATTAAAAACCCGTGTTTTAAGCATGAAATACTTAAAACAAAAGAATTTAGCTTTTCGGTGTTAACTTAGATAATTTTGCAATATTTTTAGGGCTTGTTTTTCTCCAAAAAAAAAAAACAAATATTTTAGGGCTTGGTGGTGTTGGTCTTCCGCCAACAAAGGAAAGCGAAGAGACTAAATGAAAATACTAATTAAATTAAAGGTCAGAATAAATTAATGCAAATTATCAATAATCATATTATAAGGCAAATTTATTGGCAAAATTGAGAGGAAGAAAAGGCAAACTTGTTCCCAATCTTTATATATAGCCCCATCACCAAGACCATTCATATTCACTCTCAAATTTGAAGATCTTTGGAGTCTTGTGGGTTACCATTTTTAGCTCATGAGACGACCTAATTAGTTATGACTCTATATATTTTTTTTGGTCAAATGAGATGAAACTCTATAAATTAAAATGCTCTGTTCAATTCAATGCCTTGCCAGACATCTGTTCCCTTTGCATGTAAGAGAGATAAAGAAAGCGACAAAAGCCATAAAGAAAGGTAAGACTCTTTGAATGAGAGATAGAAGTTCTCTTATCTTCTCATTCAGATCTTTGTTTCTTCTTCCCCTTTTCTTTTCTTTTTTTGGTTATGTTTTTTCTCGATTTAGACAAAAACCCTAGACTTGATCTTCCGAAGGGTGTCTTAAATAGAATCTCTTTCCTCTTTTCATATTTGTATTCTTTCTTTCTCTGGTTCTTTGCCCTCTTTAGTTATAACTCAGATCTAACCTTTAATTCTTGTTAATTATCCTTTCACTGATCTCATGATTCTTGTTCTTGTTTCATCTTGTAGATCTCTGAAGTTGGATGGTTTGTGAGTGAATGAGTTGGGACAAAAGAAACACAAAGAAACTGACAGAAGAGAGTGAGCACACAAAGGCTTTGCATATGTTTGTGTCCGATCTCGCTGCATTTGCTTCTCTTGCGTGCTCACTGCTCTTTCTGTCAGATTCCGGTGCTGATCTCTTTAGCCTGTCCTTGTTCTCTTTGTCTCAATCTCTCTCTTCACATACACAATCTCTCTCTTTCTTGTCCATCTCCAAATTAAGGTAAGAAGATACGATCTAAACGATGGCTTGTTCTTGTGTATAGATTTGGTTCGATCTATTTGCATGCGGGGTGGGAGCTTTAGGATTTAATCATTCATTATAGTTTGAGGTATGGGTAGTATCGAAAAAGCTTAATCTATGAGTTAACGCGTGGTTAAATGAAATTAGCATGGTAACCTAGTTTTTAATAGGCTGGTCCTTAATTTTCTCGATTCATGTATATATTATATGGTTTCTTTTTTCCCTTTGTCTCTCTCGAGGCTTTTTTAATCCCTAGTTCCGTTGAATATACTCATATATCTATGATATCATGCGATCATATCATCTCATTTTGCGTGTATAAAATTGTTGCAAGAGTACTTGGTCATGATATTTGCATTATAAGAATGAGTCGCGTTGGTTTCTTGGTTATTTAAATCGTACATTTTGATTCCATGTGGTACACAATTAGCTTATTATTTAAAGAATTATGTTAGTCTATACTTTTTTAACAAGAAACAATTATATATGTTGGTGTATAAATTAGTTGTACTTACATTTTTGTAAAGATATATATTTGATTCCATGTAATATTGTTATATTTGTTTAACATGAATGCTGTGAGAATATTCATGTGAATGGTTTGTTTTCTTAGATTAATTTGAGAATATGTTCCTTTTTCATCTGTTTCCCAAAACACACATTTTGTGTGCAACGAATAGAGCCTATAATGTATGAGTTTGTTGTATAGCTGCCACATGTTGATGTGTCATGTCTTTCCGCTTTTGTACTGTTAATGCTGTTGAAAAATATTGTTGTTTTGTCGACAAAATATCAATACTAGTATTTAATTTTTGGTCATACTGTTACAACTTCTATATTTTTTGGGTAAGTGATGTGAGTCGTTGGCTAAAACCATGATGATGCCGTTGAAAATTCTTTAGTCAAATGCGTGTGTAACCTCTAGGAATCGATCTTAGTCTCTGTTGAGGTTGTATAATTATGCTTCCATCTTAATTACCGATTTGTGAAGTATATATGGGAGAGAACCTGGAATTCACATTGTGTGTCTTGCACAACTAAGTGTGAACCGTCAAAGCCCGACTATGAAGTGAAACCATGAATTCCGGACTGAAGAAACTACTTCCTACATAAACTCTCAAGAATACAAATTCATGTCTTTTTAAAAACGTTTTAACTAATCGATCTATATTTGTAAATTGTAAATGGAAGACCTTTTTTTTTTTTTTTACTAAAAGGCTAAAGGTGGTTTGGATATTTGAGAAAAAAATCCATGTTACATGTAGATGCAAATTCCAACCGCAAAAGCAAAAACAAAACAATTATTTAGCAAATAAGGCATGCTCAATTCGATCTCCGGTGCTAGGCAAACCGTATATACATGGTCTAATTAATGACTAGTTGCATGAAAACGTTTATTATCATCTATGGATTGTGTCCAACAGCAACAACTTTGACATCATGTACACTTCATGCATATATATTGGTTAGGTTCTAACACCAATTTTTGTAAAGATAAGGGCTGGTCCTCTCACCGGGTACGTAGTTAAAGTTTTAACATTTTTAGATTCTTAAACTTCTGAACAATTTGATAAATTCGTTTTAAACCCATATGCGATGCAATGATCGCTTATTTAATTAATGGATAGAGAAATTGGCTAAACTTTTTCATTCTTTAGGGCTTATCACGATGAACTACGTACTGCTTAGAGTTTGATTGATTAATGCGCTGCGAACATTCATGGCACTGTCAGACTTTGACGACCTAATTAGATATGAGTCTATATTTGCATCTAGCAAGTAGCAACTAGCCACATAAAAATGCAATATGTTGAGATCTTACATATTTACTCCTTTTTTCCACTATATAATTCTATTAGACCTAAACTATAGGTCTATATGTTGATATTAATCGTGGGTCCAAAAATCTTTGACATATATAAAATACATCACAAAGTTTCTTGGACTTGTTATGTCCGTTAAAATCTGCTTTATCATTCAAATTGGTCATAAACTCTGAATTCCACTCATTTTTCGGTATTTATATCATTGGAAAATTAATGAGTGGTGGTTCTTGTTGACATTGACATAAAATCAAGTGTGTTTGGTGAAAGTAGCATTTTTTTTCTAATAACCTCTAAATATGTTATTTTGGTGTGTGTACTTGTGCGGTTGTACCGTATATATAGATACCTCTGCTCTTCTTTTATCAATTGCGAAAATGATCTCCGATTCTGTGTCATAAAGTCCAAAAAGGAAATTATTCTTTTAATTATTTCGCGGCACCAAAATTTGGTCGCCAGATTCACCACTTAATTCACGTGAATTAGAGATTATCAATATCCGATAAAATCGTCCCAAGAGAGTGGAAGCTTTTATCGAGCAAAAAAAAAGAGGTGGTTTTCTTTCATATTATTAAAAAATAATTAAAGGTTTTCTACGTTTAAAAAACAAAAACAAAAACCAGAAAAGGAAAAGTCAAGAAATTCTTTTAAAAAGTATTTAAGGGACAAGTAGAAAAAGGTCACATCTTGCCTTACCTAAAAAAGACATTTCATTGAAATCTTATCGGGACAAGTTACTATTTTTAACTAATGCGTATCCACTTCAAATCATGCTCAGCATTAACGGTGATTACACCTCAATTCACGTCGTCCACTATTTTTGTTTAGTGTAAGATTTTTTTAGTGTTTTTTAGTGTAAGATTTTTCTGCAAAGAATTTTTTTATTTATCAGATTTAACTCTATTTTAGTATAAATAAAACTTCAAAAACTTCTTACATGAATACATTTGTAATAAATGTGAGTGAACAAAAACTGTCAGGGTACTCGCTTTCCATGAATTTAACGTTTGACATCTAAATAAATATTTTGTTGAGTGTAATTGTATTGAAAAACTAATGGTCTACATGATTGTTGTTATATACTTCAACAAAAAGAATGATTGTTTTGTATTGATAATTATAAATATATGATAGGCTACATCGTTATTAAAGATTTAATGTTGTTCTGCCGGCTATGTATTTCTCAATTATATTTTTCAATGTTTATAATAAAAATTTCAGATGACAAAAAAAAAAAAATGGGCTACATCGTTTTAAAACCGGTCACAATTAGACCAGCTGAATATAAATAGAACGACTCATGGACTGATTAAAGTTTAATTTCAATTTTCGAATCTAATTCTTTTGTTCATCCCTAATCCCAATTTTGATTTGCCAGATCTTATGCACATCACTTTTTGTTTTGGATAAGATTAAGACAGAACGTTTCTTTCTACAACTTCACTTAGTCGTCGCATATTAAACAAAGTAAATTAACTTCATTAATATAATCATTTTGAAATCTCTGTGTTTATGTATATAACAAACTACAAATTTTCACATAATTATTATCCTAACTAACCTCACATTATATACTTTGAGACAAAAAGTTCACAAACAAATGGAGGAATCTTGCCGTAGTGTCGTCTTCGACAAATACGAGATCGGAAAACTTCTCGGAACCGGTAACTTCGCCAAGGTTTACCACGGAACGGAGATCTCCACCGGCGATGACGTGGCAATCAAGGTCATTAAAAAAGACCACGTGTCGAGACGTTGAGGCATGACGGAGCAAATCGAGAGAGAGATCTCCGTCATGCGTCTCCTTCGTCACCCAAACGTCGTCGAGCTCCGTGAAGTGATGGCCACAAAGAGGAAGATCTTCTTCGTCATGGAGTACGTCGACGGCGGAGAGCTTTTCGAGATGCTTGACAGAGACGGGAAGCTCCCGGAGGATCTTGCGCGGAAATATTTCCAGCAACTGATCTCCGCCGTAGATTTTTGCCACAGCCGCGGCGTTTTCCACCGCGATATCAAGCCTGAGAATCTGTTGCTCGACGGAGACGGCGATCTCAAGGTTTCGGATTTCGGACTTTCGGCGTTGATGATGCCGGAGGAGCTCGGTGGTCGACGTGGCAGCAGCGACGATCTTCTCCATACGCGGTGCGGGACTCCGGCTTACGTGGCGCCGGAGGTTCTTAGGAATAAAGGATACGACGGAGCTATGGCGGATATTTGGTCGTGCGGCATCGTTTTGTATGCTCTTCTTGCTGGCTTCTTGCCTTTCATCGACGAAAACGTCATGACCTTGTACACGTAAGTCTTAAACCGGTTAACCAATCCAAACCGTAGTTGGAACCAGGTCGTACCACCTTTTTTTTTTTAGTTGTAATTTGGAAGCCATTTGTATTGTAGAAGTTTAAAAGAAATATTTTTTTAGTTTCAAGAAAAAACTGGCTCTTTTTTTAATAAATTTGTAGATGTTAAAATAACTATCCATATGAAATGATTTAATATATTTAATAAATACGAGAATGGGTCGAATTTTGAACATAGTTTTCATTTTATCTGTTAAATAATTTAAAATGTTAATATTATTAAATTTTTTAAATTTTAACCTTATCTGCATTAGTGAGAATTTGAATTGTAATTTAAATACTCAAATATTTCTGAATTCAATACGCTATTTAAAATTCTCGTCTCATATTTTACTGAATATATTTTCATTTATAATGTTTTAAAATACCCAAATTCTGCTAAAAAACAAAACAATACCCAAATTATTTGAAAAGGGAATATCTTGTGAATTAAGGCTTGCTAAACCCTAGTTAAAAATGACGTGTTATCAAACCGGGTCGTTGGTTTTGTTGAACCAGATATCAAAAATCTCGGTATTGTTTATGGTTTGACTGAAGCTTTCGTGCATTCTATGAACAGGAAGATCTTCAAGGCGGAAATCGAATTCCCGCCATGGTTTTCCCGAGAATCGAAGGAAATGATCTCAATGTTGCTCGTGGCTGATCCTGAACAACGAATTACAATGTCAGAGATCAAACGTATCCCATGGTTCCGGAAGAATTTTACGCCGCCGGTAGCCTTCTCAATCGACGAGACGATCGCTTCTCCGCCGGAGCCACCAGCAAAGAAGAAGAAGAAAGACAAGAACGCGGTGGCGGAAGACCACGACGGAGTTTCTCCGAGATCCTTCAACGCATTCCAACTAATCTCGTCGATGTCTTCAGGTTTCGACCTCTCAAGCCTCTTCGAGATCAAACGGAAGCCGAAATGGATGTTCACGTCGAAGCTACCGGCGATATCGGTGAAGGAGAGGCTGGAGACGGCGGCACGTGAGATGAACATGAGGGTGAAACACGTGAAAGACTGCAAGATGAAGCTGCAGACGAAAACGGAAGGGAGGAAAGGGAGGCTCTCGGTGACGGCGGAGGTTTTCGAAGTCGCTCCTGAAGTCTCCGTCGTCGAGTTCTGCAAATCCTCCGGCGATACTTTGGAGTATTACTTGTTCTGCGAGGATGACGTCAGGCCAGCTCTTAAAGACATCGTCTGGTCATGGCAAGGTGATGATGACGACGACGATGATAATGTTAACAGTAATGACAATGCAATAAATAATAATAATACTTCATGAGCTGTAATATTTCAATTTTTTCTTTTTGGCATTGTATGCGAGAGCGACGAGATTGTCCTATATTGTGAAATCACATAATTTACATTATAATAAAAATATATAACATTACCATTACACGCAAATAATTTAATTAGTACAATGTATACAAACCATAAACCGGCAAAATTGAGTTTAATTACCGGTTATTTCACAATCAGTCTCTATGTTGCCTCTCTTCATGAGAAAAAAGTTTTTTCAAGCAGCAAGCAACTTCTTGATGTCTTTCTGCAAAACAGCAGAAACAAAAATGTTTGGTTACAGACCGGGAAATCAAACCGATATGAACCGAACCGGAAGTAGTCAAGAGTTAAACCGTACCTCGATTTGGAAAGGGGATGTGGTTGGAGGGTACCTCTCAACGACCTTTCCCTTTTTATCAATCAAGAACTTCTCAAAGTTCCATTTAACGAGACCACCCAAGAATCCTCCTGCGTTTGATTTCAAGAACTGGTAGATCGGCGCAGTGCTCGGTCCATTCACATCGACCTGTGGGGAATTTCACACTTATTCCAAATCTGCAAACCTTAAAAGAATGATGAATGTTTTGGATCATTTAGTACCTTGTCGAATATAGGGAACTCGGCTTTAAACCGGGTGCAAGCGAATTGTTTGATCTCGGGGTTTGAACCGGGCTCTTGGCCACCAAACTGGTTGCAGGGAAATGCTAGAATCTCAAATCCTGTAATCAGAACAACAACAAAGGCTTGTGATGTGTAAACTACAAAGATCGATTTGTTGTCCCCCTAAATGCTTAAAGAAAAGATCTTGCATCTAAATGATTTTGACAGTTCTTTTAGCTACGAAGAACGAATAAGTTGAGATCATCAACAATCCAACAAAGATACTGAATTTGATAGCTATTCAAAAGATAGTAACACTGCCTTGCAAGTAGCAACAATAGGACCGAAACATATCGACACCGATAATGATATCAAGATCTAGAAACACAATGCAGTGATCAAGCAATGAATTTTCAGACAGCAACAAACACTAAAATGTCCCAAAAGGCACGGAACATGTAAAAGAACCATCACAACGGGATGATGCAAATATGAAATATGAACGAGAGACCATCATCTGGTTGCAAATCAATTGTAGCGAACAGATCAATGTGATAACTTCACTAGACTTATGAGGGAGCTAATTAAAAGTATAAAACACACCTTGGCTCTTGTATTTCTCGTACAGATGTGAAAGCTCTGAGTAATTTGATGATGTCAAACCACTGCGAGTTCGTCAAAACACAGTCTTGAAGATCAGAAACATCTTACATGAACTATCAACAGAAGCAATTTCTAAATCACATCAAGGGGATAAAGAAAGATAAAGGTTTACCATCTTGAAGCGACATTGACGATCAACATAACTTTCCCCTTGAATTTGTTCAAGGAAACATCGTTCCCATCAATGTCCTGCCTCACAAAAAAATATAAAAGTTTTCAAATTTCAGTTTGTCTCCAACTGAAATCACTAACCTAAGTGTATATACACTTCGAAATTCAGTAAGAACACGAATCTGTAAGATGAAATACTTGAGCTTCATCACAATCTGAAGATTCCCCAATAAGATTAAAAACCCTAGCTTGATTGGGTTAAAAGAATAAAGACCGAACCTTTACGGTGAAATCATGAACGGTCTTTTCTGCAGCAGCTCTAGCTTGAACATTGAAATTCCGGGATTTGAAGAGAAACCCAGGATTAATCGGAGATTTGAGAGAGAACCCATTGCTCAGATTCGCAAAATTCGATACGACGGTGGAGAATTTCAAGGAAGGGACGAGAAAAGCTGCAGGTGGATTAGGTCTGGAACCGTTGAAGATTGCAGAGAATGGTGCGTAAGAAGAAGAAGAAGCCATGGAAGCCATTGTGGACCACGAGATTTGTGGTTACAGGAGCACGAGATTATCAAATTTGTGGTTACAGGAGCACGAGATTATCTTCTTCTGTACTTTCGAGCAACTTACTAGAGAAACTGGGAGTTGAAGTCAGAGCAATTTATATATATCATGCCCAAAACATTTTTGTCATAGATAACATAATACAAAACCAAAAAAAAAATAAAAAAAAATCTTAATAGTACTTTTATAAAAAAAGTTTTTTAGCCATAAAATGAATATTTTTTTAAGAAAAAAATGTGGTCCTAATAAAAGGACATTTTTGATATTTTCTCCACATTTTTTTTTCTTTCAAATTTTGATAATCAAGAATTAGATTCATTTAAAAAAATTAAAAAAATAGCAATCCAAAATATAAAAGAATGAATCTAAAGAATTAACTTTTGATCCATAATTTTCTTCAAGTATTCGAAGTCAATTTTTAAAATATTCCGATCTTCATCTCAAAAACAATTTAAATCCCGGATACAAAGAAACCAACATGGTCACCATCAGTTTTGTATGAATCTAAAGTTGAGTGGTGCAAAATCTAAATCTGTCATCGTTCATTTTCTTGAGCATGTTGGAATTTTTTATTTGAGGCCCATTTGGTGTTCTGAAGAAATTTATTTTTTTATACTCAGTTGTCAATTCCTTTGGCAGATCCCTATCCTAATTATCTGGCTCTCGGTTCGAATATGTTTATATGTTGTACTCGAATGAATAGTTGTAACTTCCAACGGGTGGCAATGCCCCTTATCCATTATGTTTTATTTTATTTTTATAATACACTAGAATAGGATCCGCATATATGCGGGTTTTTAATCAAATATTTTAAATTCGTAAAAATAAATTGAAAATAAAATCGGATAATCTACAAGGAAAAAAATAAAATATTTTTTTATTAATATTTCTAAATATATATAGTTTAATATTCTTATATCAATTATATTTATTTCTAATGTCTTATATATATATGATTATTTATCAAAAATTTAACAAATTATTTATCCTAATTTTTCATAATTAAAATATATATTAGGATCCTCGTATACGTAGATTTATAATAATAAATTTAAAACCCGCTAAAATATTTTTTTAAAAAATATAAAACAAAATCCGATAACTATTGAAAAAAAATATATGAAAAACACAAAGTCTAAATCTAAGAGTTATTTATTTATTTTAATTCTTATTTATTTTTATTTAAAACATTCAGAACACAGAATATGTTGCGGCTCCTAAGCAACATTAAACATACTTCTCACATAACTTACACACATTATCAACTATATTTTTCTCTTCTGCTGCGTTAAAAAATTGGGTATACAATTCGAATCTTTCGAGTATATTAACGATCTCCCATTAACTCTTTTAAAGCAATTAAAATCTCTTTTTCACATTCTTCTTCCATATATGATATATGTGCTCTTTAGAGAAGTTATACTTCTCAGAACTCGCATCAAAAAGATCTTTACATTTTTATTGCTATCTTTCTCTCCATTGAGCTCATCATCGTCTAATTTCATATCATTAGCATGTAGAATATTTTTTAATTGAAAGTTTCTATTTTCCTTAAATTGAAATAGATCCTTTTGTTTTATTTTTATTTCTTAAATTAAAATATATTCTAGTTAATTTAATTTTATTTTTAATCTAAATCAATAAATTTGACATTTTTATTTTTTATTTTTTTTATTTTTTGAATTTTTTTTTTCTTTAAAAATAATATTTTATCGAGACACATGTAAAATCTAAATCGATAAACTTGACACGTGTCAAAATCTTATTGATTAATTTGCCACATGTCACAATCATATTAATAACTAACTTTTATGTTTATTTCTTTTAGTAAAATTTGAATATCTTATTTACTTTTGTTTTTATTTTCTTTTTCTTAATTGAAATATGTTTTTTTCCTTTTCTTTAATTTATTTCTCTTTTAAAAATAGTAGTATTTTCCTTTTTCTTTTATGATTAGTATACTTTTTATTTGTAATATATTTTAATCAAAACACGTGTTTAAATCTTATCTATTAACTTGTCATGTGTCACGATCATGTGAATTAACCTATTTTTATCATAATTAGATCTATCATAATCTTATTATGATAATCTAATTGGTTGAATTTTTTAACACGTGTCGAAATCTAATTGATTAACTCGCCACGTGTCGCAATCATGTTAATTAGCAACTTTGACGCATCGTACTTTATATAATAAGATAGATTAGGATCCGCGTTAACGCGGGTTTGTAATAGCAAAATTTTAAACACGTTAAAATGATTTAAAAAAAAAATAGAAAACAAAATCGGATCAATATTTTAAAAAAATATATATTAAAAACACAAAATCGAAACGTAAGAGTTGTTTATTTATTTTAATTTCATATTTTTTCAATTAAAATATTCAAAACACATAATCTTTTGCGGATCATAAGCAACATTAACCCTACTTCTTTTGTAGTTCACACATTTGATCAACTACATCTTTTTCTGTTCTGCTTCATTAAAAACTTGGTTATGCAATTCGAGTCATTCGAGTATGTTAACGATCTCCCTCATTAACTCTCTCCAAGCAAACAAAGTCTTTTTTTCTCTTGATAGTCATCTTCCGTATATGATCTATCTACTCTCTATATCATAGTTAATCTTATTAGAAATATAACATAATTAATCTTATTTACTTTTTTTTCTCTTTTCTTAAATTCTAATAGATATTTTTCATAGTTAATATAAATTCTAATATTTTTCGAGACATAGTTAATTTTATTTACTTTTTTCTCTTTTCTTAAATTCTAATAGATCCTTTTCAATGTTAATATAAATTTTAATATTTTATCGGAACACGTGTCAGAATCTGAATCGAATGAAGCGCCACGTGTCGCGATCAAGTTAATTAGCAATCTTATTTACTTTATTTTTTATTTTCATTTTTTTAAATTGAAATAAATACTTTTTATTTTCCATTTCTTAAATTGAAATAAATACTTTTTTTAGATATATACTTATGACACGTGCCAAAATTCGATTGATTAACTTGACATATATGCGGGTTTTTAATAAGATATTTTAAATTCGTAAAAATAAATTGAAAACAAAATCTGATAATCTATAAAGAAAAAAAATTTAATTTTATTAATATTTCTAAATATTTATGTTTACTTCTAATGTCTTATCTATATATAGATAATACGATTTATTCTAAAATTTTAACGAATTATTTATCCTACTTTTATCATAATTAAAATCTATATTACGATCCGCGTATACGTAAGTTTATAATAATAAAATTTTAAACCCATTAAAATAATTTTGTAAAAGAAAATAAAACAAATCGGATCACTACTGAAAAAATATATAAGAAACACAAAATCTACATTTAAGAGTTATTTATTTATTTATTTTAATTCTCATTTATTTTGAATTAAAATATTCAAAACACAGAATCTGTTGCGGGTTTACACACAACATTAACCATAGTTCTCATATAGTTCACACACTTTATCAACTATCTTTTTTCTGTTCCGGTGCGTTAAAAACTTGGGTATACCATTCGAATATTTCGAGTATGTTAACGATCTCCCCATTAACTCTCTTCAAGCAAAAAAAAGTCTTTCTTTCTCTTCACATTTCATCTCCCTTACATGATCTCTTTGCTCTCTAAAGAAGTTATGCTTCTCAATACCCGCATCAAAAGCCTCTCTACATGATTCTTGATATCCTCCTCCTCATTGAGCTTATCATCGTCTAATGTCATATCATTAGCATCTAAAATTTTCTTTCGTCCTCCTCATTGAGCCTATAATCGTTTAATGCCATATCATTAGCATCTATAATTTTTTTTTTATTTTAATTTTTTCTTATTTATTTTATTTTTTTTTTTGTTTTTAATTTAATTTTTTTGTTTCTTCCGTATATGATCTATTTGTTCTCTATAGAAGTTATGCTTCTCAAGACTCGCATCAAAATCTTCTCTACACAATTCACTACACAATTCTTGCTATCCTCCTCCTCATTGAGCTCATCATCGTCTAATGGCATATCATTAGCATCTAGAATTTTTTTTTTAATTGAAATATATCTTAGTTAATCTAATTTACGTTTTTTTCTTTTTTAAAATAGTTGTATTTTCTTTTATCTTTTAGAATTATTTTATTTATTTTTCTTTTAAAATTAATATTATTTTTCTTTTTCTTTTTAAAATAGTAGTATTTTCTTTTTTTCTTTTAGGATTATTTTATTTATTTCTCTTTTAAAATTAATATTATTTTCCTTTTTCTTTTAGGATTAGTAGATTTTGTGTTTATAATATATTTTAATCAAAATACGTGTCGAATCAAAATATGTGTCAAAATCTTATCGATTAACTCGCCACGTGTCACGATCATGTTAATTAGCAACTTTGACGCATCCTACTTTATATAATAAGATAATTGGGATGCTGGATCACAAATAAAATAAGATGTGACAGCCAACTTTTTCTTGTACTCTTTTTTTTCAGTAGTAAATTATTAAAAGCTGGCTCTCCTCTACGTCTCCCTATAATATCGATCGGATGTAATTACTGACAGTATTAATGGACAATGCAAGAACATCTTCAATACAGAGCTGATTAGAGGTTTTTAGATTTAAAAATAAAGAAAAAAATAAAAAAAGAATGACGTGTAGAAACTTTGGAAAAGAATCGGTTCTCTGCGCAGAGGTCCAAGAAGCGGTTTTTCGGCCACGTGGCATAACATGGTTCGCCGATTTTTTTTTTTTTTTTTTTTTTTTAGAAAATCATTTATTTATTATTATTTTTTTAATATTAAATAATGTTTAAGAACTTAATCTTAAACCTGTCTCTTATACACATCTAGATGTGTATAAGAGACAGTTCAAATACTGATGCTCTAATGGTCGAATAAGCGGTGCAAAATTAAGATAATAAACATTTAACATTCATGAGTTCGTCCTAGTCGCTAGAGAGAGAGAAAAAAACGATCCTTCATGTACCTCTCTGATGTCTAGTGGTTCTCGCTGGCATTCTGAGAGGGTGGTTCCACTTGTTTTACTTTTCTTTGTTAGGATTGTCTTTGTGTTGATTTTAGGATCGATTTGATAGCTTGATTTGTTTTGTAATATTAAGAGAAGGAAGACACAAGACAATTGATTACCTAAAGTTCATCACAAAGGCTACGTCTCTAGAGTGGGAAACGGTATCCCACAACTTCACTATCAAGTAAGGATTAACACAACGTACTAACGACGTCTTTTTTGTGTTACAGGAACAAACTCACAGAAAAAGAACTAAAGAAAGAAGAAGACTTGAATAAGAACACACGACTAGAAGACTCGAACTTCTCTTGGTTGCTCTCTCTATTTCTCTCTTCTCTCTTATACGTTTTCTTTTTCAGTCTCTATTGTTCTTCTTGTTGATGATCTTTAGGCTGTGAACATCCCCTTCTTTTATAGCCAAAGACGTGCTTCTTTATTTCTTTTTTACCTATGTGATTTGTTTTTTCTCATATTTTTTTTTGTTTAAAGACGATTTTGAAACCATTGGAATGGCCAATATATCGATCCTTCTCAGATTATATATACCGGCTAAGGACCAACTTCGAGAGCTGCGAGTTTGTTTTAGAGCAGACAGCAGCAAACACAATTGCCCGGGACATTGCTAAGAGTGTCACAAGGGAGGGAATATTTTAATCATATCTCGCACTTGAAGGCCCGGCTTGGCTTCATGATAGAATATATCGAGAAGCTTCTCAATGCATCTAATTATCCTTACTATTAGGAGTTTGATGCAAGTTTTTTAAAGGGGTTTTTACTATCTTTGTAATGGATTGTTCCGGTTTCCTACTATTGAAAAACATCTCAGACGATTCAACAAAAAAGGAAACAACACATATTTATGAATTTGGGCCAAAAACAAATTTGAGTGAGGCCCGTTTATTCACATTCTCCACCTTGAGCCCAGACCAAAACTTTCTCTCTCTCAATCCATCTCTTTCACGATGAAAAACACTTTGACGCCTCCGATCCTCTCTTGACAGTGAAACCATGCGATTTCTTGCTGAAGCACCGTCGCATATATGGTCTTGCCTTTTGACGCCATCTCTGAAATCATCTCAAGGTACTCCATCTCCGAAATCAGCTCAAGGTACCTCCTGATTGACTCAACCACTCTTGATTTTGGTTTGGTAAATCGTACCTCTCTGATTTCTTCCTGCGAAAACCCTAAGTCTCCGACTTTGCAATCTGCAGCTTTTCCGGCGAGCTCATGAGCTCTTATGCTGCACATATAAACTTGGATGATGCTTCAAATCCCAATTTTACCAAAACCTTATCGCTTTTCAACCCTCTTTAACCTCTGATTCTCGAAACTAGACCCATCTAATTGATTTCTCATCTCAGTTCAAAGACTCCACCTGAAACTGAACACTTCTGCGTTTCAGCTCCACCAGCTTCACGGGTAACTCACTTTTCCATTTCAATATATATTTTTTATTTTGCCAACAGTTCAGAAAATCAAGTAAACTTGTTTCCTGTTTTTGCGAGAGGTACTTCTGGCAATTGAGTTACCCAGAGTTTCCAAGCTTCTTAGGCAATGTTAACAAAATCGCAGCAGAGTTCAAACTTTGGCCCACGTAAGGCTTTAGTTAGAAAATCAGCTGGATTCTTGCTTGTGTGAATCTTGGATAGGGTAACATCTCCTTCTCCCACTATGTCTCGATTGTGATGATATTTAGTAGTTATGTGCTTGGTTCTTTCATGAAACACATAGTTCTTTGCAAGTGTGAATGCACTCTCTGAATCACAATGGATTTTAACACTTCTTGTATTAAATCCCAATTCATCACATATCCCTTTTAACCAGATGGCTTCCTTCACGGCTGAAGAAAGAGCCATATACTCGGCTTCAGTTGTTGATAAAGCCACTACATATTATAAATTTGATCTCCAGCTAACTGTGTTTCCCCAAACTTTGAAAACATGTCCGGTAACTAATCTTCTTCTATCTAAATCTGTAACATAGTCTGAATCACATAACCTATCAATACTGAAACCTGAGCCTTTAATGACAGTAAAATTTGCCTTTGATGCTCCTTTTAGGTACCTTAAAACCCATTTAACAGCTGCCCAATGATCCCTTTCAGGTTTAAACATGAACATGCTAATGACTCCGACTGCGTAAGCCAAGTCTGGTCTTGAACCAATCATAGCATACATTAGACTTCCAACCGCGCTAGCATAAGAGATACTTTCCATATGCTCAACTCCTGTCTTCCTTTCTTCCTTGGTTAAACTCTTTAATTTGAATTGAGATGCCAATGGAGTAGTAGTCGGTTTTGACTCAAACATTCCAAAACTCTTGAGAACCTTCTCGATGTAATTTTCTTGAGACAAAATCAGAATAACTTTCTCTTTATCCCTGATAATATCCATTCTCAGAATCCGTGAAGATTTTCCCAGGTCCTTCATTTCAAATTCTCTGCTTAAACTCTCTTTCATTTTTCCGATCTCGGACATATTCCCTGAAGCAATCAACATGTCGTCTACTTATAGAAGTAGATATATTGCTTGAGCCTTTTGCAAGTTTCTCATGTAAACACACATATCAAAGCTACTCCCTGAGAATTTCTGTCTTCATGAAGCTGCCAAACCTCATATTCCACTGTCTAGGTGACTGTTTTAACATGTAAAGAGACTTCCTTAGTAGACACACTTTATTCTCATCTCCCTTCTTGATGAATCCCTCTGGTTGACCCGTCAAAATCCTTTCATCCAAATTCTCATGTAGAAAGGCTGTCTTGACGTCTAGTTGTTCTAACTCATAATCCAAGTTCACTACAAAAGATAGCATTATCCCTATGGATACGTGTTTTACAACTGGAGAGAATATCTCATTGTAATCAACACCTTCCTTTTGAGAAAATCCTTTGGCTATAAGCCTTGTCTTGTACCTTTGTTTCTCAACCCCTGGAATTCTTGACTTTAGTTTGAAGATCCATTTACATCCCACCAATTTAGCATTTTTTGGCTTGTCTATAAGATCCCAAGTGTGATTCTTAGCCAGCGAATCAATCTCATCTGTGGCTGTATTGTTCCAATGCCTCCACTTCTTGTTTCTTTCAGCTTCCTCCAAGGTTTTTGGTTCTTCAGACTCCAAATCTTCTGCAACAGATAATGCATATGCTACAAAGTTTGGATCAGCATACCTTGAAGGTAGTTTGACATTCTCTCTTCTATGTCGATCTCTGGCAAGCAAATAGGTGTATGTCTCATTCTGACCTTATGTGACTTCCTCCTGGATAGTCAAACCCTCTGACTCAAGCTCATCATCAGAATATTTTGAACTTCCTAAATCACCCGAACCTTTTGTACCATATGAACCGTTATACCCTTATGAACCAGCAGAATCTCCTGATTCACTTTTAGTAACAACTTCTCCACCTGAAGATGAAGTCTCCCCATGTTCAAAACTCGATGACGCATGTCCTCGAATTAACTCAATATTGAACTCCCTTTGTTGACTTCTTCTTCTGCTGAACAATTCCATCTGATTCTTCAACACCTTTACCTTTCAAGGTGTCTCGGTATATCTCATCTTCACGAAACACCACATTTCTGCTTGTTGTGCACTTCCCATCTTCTGGAATCCAAACCCGATAACCTTTTACTCCAAAAGCATATCCTACAAAAAAATCCTTTTACAGCTCTAGGACTTGTCTTCTCCTGAATTTTGTGCACATACGCTGAACATCCAAATCTCCTTAGATGTGATAAGTCTGGCTCATGACCTGACCACATTTCTTCTGGTAGCTTAAACCCAATAAAAGAATTTGGTATTCTATTAACCAGATATACCGCTGTTGAAATACCTTCAGCACAGAATTCCTGACCCAATCTTGTTGCTGCCAACATACTTCGAACCTTGTCCATAATGGTTATGTTCATTCTTTCAGATACTCCATTATGCTGAGGTGTGTAGATGCATGTAAGATGCCTCTTAATGCCAGATGTCTTACACAAGTTGTCAAACTGTGTGTTGCAGAATTCAAGACCATTGTTCGTTCTTAGGCACTTGATCTTCTTCTCTGTGTGTTGTTCCACTAATTCTTTCCATTCCTTGAACTTCATAAAAGCTTCATCCTTGGTTTTCAGGAAATAGACCCAAACTTTCTTTGAATAGTCATCTATGAAACTTATAAAGTCCGAGTGAACGTACTCTAGGATGCCTTTAGTTGTGTGTTTTGCTGTAGGAAAACTTTGCTTATGAGATTTCCGAAGTATACAACTCTCACAGAATCCTAATTCACCAACTTCTGTTTTAGGCAAATAGTCATTCTTGACTAGAACTTCCATGTTCTTTGAGCCCATGTGACCAAGTCGTGAATGTCATAGACTTGTCATCTTACTTATAGTCTCACTGAGATTAACTTCTCCTTTAATCACTTCTCCCTCTAGATAGTACAACCCTTCGTTGTATTTCCCATAAATGACCTTTTGTCAATCTTTGTAGAAAGTGACTGTGAAGTCTCCACCTTCGTATTTGCATCCTGCTTTTTCAAGCATTCCATAAGATATGAGGTTCCTACTCATTCCAGGCATGTATCATACATCTGTAAGAATAACCACATCTCCATTAAGATTTGTGATTCTTATCTTACATATTCCCTTAACCTCGCTATAAGTGTTATTCGCCATTAACACTTTTCCTCCATCAACCTTCTTAAAATCAAACAGCAACTCCTTATTTGGAGTAATGTGGAACGTGCATCCAGAGTCCATTACCCACTCATTCTGCGAGTCTTGAATGCTTGCTGTGAGTACAAACGGTTGCTTAACCTCTGACGCAACATTGGCTGCAGAATAGCCATTCTGCTTCCGTCCTTTGTTTGGACATTCTCTCTTCCAATGACCTTCCTTGCCACAGTGAAAACAAGTATTTTTATCTGATTTGTTATACTTGTTCTTTGATTTTCCTCTACCATCGCGACTCTTTGACCTTCCGTTCTTACTTGAACCTTGCTTATTTCCACTTTCAGACCTCTTGTCAGACCTTCCACGTGATTCAACATACATACCTTCTGATGGAGCCTTTCACTTGCCAAGGAGACCTTTTGATCTTAATTCAGCTTCTTTGGAATATGCAGATGTGACAACTTCATTCACGTTGAGTGTCTCCTTTCGTGCTCCATACTGAAGTGTGTGAGTTAGCTGGTAATCCTAATAATAACTGTATTGCTTGATTTTCATCTGATATAGTCACTTTTAGACTTGTCAAATCTGTAATTAATTTTAAGAAAACGTCAACACTCTTATATTGACTTCGCTTCTTCCATCTTGTAGCAGGAGAATTGTTTCTTCAAGTAAATCATGTTTGGAAGAGACTTCTTTTGCTAATGTTTCTCTAGAGCCTTCCATTGTCCCAAGGCAGTAGGTTCATGCATGATCTTCCTCAAGATTGTATCGGTGAGACATGTTCCGAGCAAGCTTCGTACTCTTCGATCAAGCTTCGTACTCTTCGATCCCTTTCCAATTTACTGGGATTAACCATCATTGCTGATATTCCTTCTTCTGTTTTTCCAGTATGAGTCAAGATTGTGTAATCGTCTGACACAATGTCGAGAAAACCTTGAATATTAAGTTGACCAAGGAACTAGTATTTCCACATACCAAAGTCGCCTTTCCGGTCAAACTTGTCCATCTCAAACCTTCCCTGAGTAGGTTCCATAGCTGACTTGATACGCTGACTTTCTTACAGGTACCACAGACTTTGAACCTTCTCACTGAAAATTTAGCAACGAGATACGTAGCGGAAACAGCAAACCAAGAAGGCCTCCTTTAACTCTGATCAAACTATCCTTCTCTCTCAACCCGAGAGCTCTGATACCAATTGTTGATTTTCAATCGATTTGAGTTTAATTTGATAGCTTGATTTGTTTTGTAAGATTAAGAGAAGCAAGACACAAGACAATTGATTACCCATAGTTCACCACAAAGGCTACGTGTCTGGGATGGGAAACAATATCCCACAACTTCACTAACAACCAAGGACTAACACAACGTACTAACGACGTCTTCTTTGTGTTACATGAACAAACTCACAGAAAAAGAACTAAAGGAAGAAGAAGACTTGAATAAGAACACACGACTACAAGACTCGGACTTCTCTTGGTTGCTCTCTCTATTTCTCTCTTCTCTTTTAGACGTTTTCTTTTTCTGTCTCTATTGTTCTTCTTGTTGATGATCTTTAGGCTGTGAACATCCCCTTCTTTTATAGCCAAAGACGTGATTCTCTATTTCATTTTTACTTATGTGATTTGCCTTTTTCTCATATTTCCTTTTGTTTAAAGGAAACAACACATCTGCTGGGCTATTTAGGAATTTGGGGCAGAGACAAATTTGACTGAGGCCATTTATTCACACTTTGATTTTGTTTGGCTCAAGTGTTTTTCCTCGGCGAGAAGGTAACATGAGTTTTCATCTTCAATCTGGTTTTGGCTTTCTTCGACGGCTTCGGTTTCAGGCGGTGGCCTGCGGAGGGGTGGCTAGGTGGAGGTGTGTCTCCGGTTTCGGTGGTGATTTGATGTCAGATCTGGTTTTCTTGAAATGGTGCGAGTTCTGTTTCGACAGATCTGCGGCGTCGATGAGAAGCATGAATCGAAGCATGTGTTTGTCGCCGTTCATCTCTTGTCGCCTACAAGGTTGGTTGTTTTCTTTGATTAGTGGTGCGTCCTTGCAGGCGGATTCTGAAACCCAATCATGGGTCAGAGCGGTTTCCGAGTGGTGTTACGGATCTGTGTTCTCATAGCTTCAATAGATTGGGAGATCCCAAATTTCCTAAGCTTATTAATGGAGAGGAAGTTTTTTTCTTATCATTTTCATCAACCGCTGGTGTGCTTCATTCCTATAAGTTTTATTTGGTTTCAATCTTGTGTATTTTTTGTTTTTAGTTCGTTGGTTTTTGGTGTATTAGTATGTGTTCTCCGATGTTTCGGGCTTTGGTCTCTGGGATTTCCATTCCTTTGTGAAATCGCTGGATAAAAGTGCATCTATCCTCTGTATTTCTCCTTGTATCCTTTGAAGTTTTTAATAATAACAGATAACAAAAAAACATTTAACATTCGAATAATGGATTTTTTTTATTTCATATAGAATAACAATGGCCGAATCTTTTGCCAGTAGATGGATAAAATTGGGTTTCACGAGTATCTGCATATACAATTGAATGGTCCTTTTGACGTTTGGCCTATTTGGAGTTTCAAGATCTGTGCTTTGTACCAGTTTTGTCTCGTGGGTCGAGGTTTCTTCGAGTTGTCGTGGTTGAAGTAGTTTCTGGATTTGCTCTCGCTTCCTTTCCATGTTCTTTTTTGCCGGTGTTGTTGCTTTTTGGGTTCGAGGTAGGTCGGTCTTTGGATCGAAGCCTCTCACTCCTCATATCTCTGAGTTCAACTCAGGCGCCTTGTTGCGTGACTCCAGTTTTAGCATGTTTTGATTCTTTAGCATTTCAAGCAATCTTTTTTCTTTTTGTAGTTCTTAAATGTCTCTGAAGAAAACATGTATTATGTCGGTTATAATTTTATTCCTTGTATCCGTTAAGTTTTAAATATTATAAATCCTGTTGAAAAAAAAGAATAACAATGGCCGATAAGTTAACTCGTACAATATTTTCAACTTGTTTTTAAACTGAAAAATCAAATATCCACATTTTAAATGAATGGTAATTGTTTTGTTTTTGTTATAACTAAGAAATGGTATGATCTTTTAACATCTGAATAATCTTCAAGCTAATGTAATCCTCGAATAGTATATTTACCGAAATTTCTAATTGGTTTCAAATATGATCATTTTTCATTTCAACAGCTGGTCCAATAAAAGGGGGAGTTATTGGTAGAGAGATTTATAATGATTGTTAAAATTTTGAGATTCCATTGTTATTGGTAGATGAATTCTGACATTCTTACTAAAATCCACTATTATTGGTGTGAAGATTTTCAAATTCCATACAAAATCCATTGTTATTCAAAAAGTTTTGTTTTTAATGATTCTATCAATCTGTTAGAATCTTTGTTATTGAGACATGGATTATTAACAATTTAACTCATAAAAAAAAACTTTCAAAATACTATCTATATCTATTGGATTCTCAAAATCATTATAGAAAAAGATTTTGATAGATTTTCAAAATACACATAACTCTTTATAAATCTAACAAACTCTTTACAAATTTAACAAATCTCTCAACTCTTAAAATCATCACAACTCTCAATAAATCCTACTCCCACTAACCTCCCCAAAGTGAAAGTATGGCTCTAACTGGTGTTAGCTGAATTGAGTAATTCATGGAAAAGCAGCTTAATTTTTCATATGCGTTACGAGTTGACTACGATGAAATTCCTCCAAAAAGTTATTTTTCACTTTTTTCTAGAAATATTTAGTGAAATGTTAACGTTGTATTTTATAACTTTAAGTATATCATATTTTTTATGTATATGCAAAAATGCATGATTAATTTTTCTTTTTCGTAATAATAAAACCAAAAGTTTTTTAAAGAGTAACTGTTAACCGGGTAATGACGAATTAAGTTGAGTTTTTGCTGAAAAAAGTAGTTACAAGTTGAATGAAAAGAAATTGGTTATATGAAATTATGTATTTTTTCAAGAAGAATTATAATTATATGGTAATTAATTTTAAATGCATTTTAATGATTTTATGGTTTGTACAATTATGTAAGATAAAAGTTTCGGGTAAAATATTGGATAATCAAATACGGTCAAATAAATATAATTAGGATAACAAAATTATATTCAAGAAGTATCTTTTTAAGAAACACATCATATAATATGGATAGTATATCGAATATGATTAATTTAGATATATAAATTTCAATATTAATTTAAAAGATTAAATTTAGATATATATTAACATTTTATATTTTAATTTTGATGATATTTTCCAAGATAACGCAATTCCACGAGAATACTTTCCAATATTCAATATATTAAATTTTAATTACTATATCAAATTGTTTTTATTATTCCAGAAACTAATTTTTTCAGTTTTTTGGTGAACAAAATAAAAAAACTATTTTCAGTTATTTTGCTAATATCTAGGATCCATTAATAATTATCCAAAAAGTTAAAAATTACAAAAATCCAAAATACGACTAAAAATATGCTCCAAAATTTTGGATACATGGGAGGAATCAGATATGGATCCGAATAGTAAATTTGATCATCATGATCAGATCTAGATCCAAATATATTGGTTTTAAACTTGTATTGAAGAAATATTTTATTTCTTTACATGAAAGAATCTAATAAAAATAAATGTGATGTTCCGAAAACACGATGGAAGAGTGTTTTATGATGACTGTCTGACGGTCAAATCAGTTAAAAGTTAAAGAATTTTTAAGGACTCGAAAAAAACTATTAATTTTAAATAACTAAATTTTTTTGTTATTTTAAAAATAGAATACTTATAACTTTATAAATTTTAAATTGAAATTTATAACATGATAAGTAAATACTGAAGTGGAAATTTTAAACTTTGACAATATATTTTATTTATTTCGTAACTACCTTATAAATATTTTCAGTTTTTCAGCTAAATTCCTCGGTTACCATTTGAATTTATAGTTATTCAGTCAGATTCTATCAAAAAGAATAAAAAAATTTAGCCATATTCCTCATTCAGCAAAATTGATGCGTTACCATTTGAACCCTATGTTAATATAAATCGAACTTAGCAGAGAGCGAGTTTACACCATGTTTCTGGACTTTTTATCACTAAGCGCCACTACAATTTGATTATAAATGAACGAATGATAATTATTTTGTATTAAAATTCTATTCGATTAACTATATATTATTTTTTGGATACATATCTTCAATCGCTCTAAACATGAACGTTATCACTTACCTGAACGATTCCACATATGAATCGGTTTACTTAAATTTGAATTATTTATTGCCGCGATAATTTCTTGAATGGAAAGTTGTATTCCCATGAATAATTTAATTAATTTGAAAGGTTAGAAACAAACTAGGTTTGTAAAGTATTCAACGGATATATTAATTCACACTATTAGTATTAGGCCTGGACATTTTAACCGGATCTGAAGAACCGAATTGAATTAAAGGATATCGAACCGAACCGGCGTAATAATCCGAATGGGTCCTACACTTCTATACCCGAATAACCAAATTCGAACCAGATCGAACCGAGAACCGAATGAGTACCCGAAAAACTCAAATACAATTATATACCTAAAAATATTATTTATAGTTAAACTCGAATAACTAAAATATTCAAAACTATAATTTTAAATCAAATATATTAGTTAATTTTAGACTAAAATAATCATAATCTCGAAAAATCTTTAGTTATATTTGTTAAAATAATTTAGTTTTTGCAAAATTCAACAAATAACTGAAATATATCAAATATTTGAGTTTTTTAAAAAATATTAAAATAATTTTTGAGTGATTCAGATATTCGAAACCGACTCAAATCCGGATGGAACCGAACCGAACCCGAATCGGAAAAAAAATAATACACGAATGGGTCATAACTCCAAAAACCAAAAAACCTAAAACCCGAAAAATCGAACTGAACCCGAATAGATATCCGAATATCCAGGCCTGATTATTATAAAACCTGGAAAAGGTCCATACTTACCCTCATCCCCCAAAACTTTTTGAAGAAATAAATCATTTTGAGGAGATTAAAACAAGAACAAGATGCCAAGTGTGGATGACTATTGAATGCCAAGTGTGGATGACTATTGAATACCAACAACCGGACGACAAATCATCGTGGTAGAAACAAAATGCCAATAAAAGAGTCTGTTACCTCTTAATTTGGAGATGCTTGCTTTAGGTTGGACCATGTCAAACATTAGATTTAGTTTGGACCATGTCAAACATTATCCTTAGGGATTGACTGTTCTGACTTCAAATCCCCTAATGAGTGGGGGATATCTTCTTTTATCTAGTGGACGAGCTAATGTTGATCTGTGGTAGTTTTTGTAATTTATTTTTTTTGTTTGTTTATTCCATGTAAATTAAGTTTTATAATAAGTTTGATTCGTTACCTCCAACCGCTTTTAAAGTTATCAATCAAAAGGGTGGTTGGGAAAAAAATATAAGTGGTTGCAAAACGCTAAAAAAAACAAAACGATTTGGCCAATCTTCCGGCGGTTGGATTTTTTGGGTTTTTCAAAAAGAAATTTTTTTAAAAAATATATTCATTTATGTTATACTCTATTATGCTTTAAAAAGAAATTTAAAATAAAAGTAAAATTTGTTAAAATTTTATTTTATATTATCTTTTAATAACAATTTTTTACCAATTCAATCGTTTGTTCCCGATCATAACTATTATTTAACGACTTTATTTAAGCCAACCGCATTCTCTCTTCCATTATCTCTAACCGTCTTCTTCACAACCGCCATAATTCATTTAACCGCCTAATTTAAATAAAGTAACCAATCAAACTAGATTTTGTTTAATCCGTTTATTTCGAATTAAATTTTGTACTTTTTTTTTAAAACAAATTTTGTACTTTTTATACCAATCATTATGTTATTTTTTAATTTAAATGTATGATAGAAAAAAAAAAGAACTAACTAATGAAAATAATAAAAGAGGCCAATCATTCTATAATATGATGAGTTTTAATTGGCTCTTTTTTTTATTTTATTTTAACACCATTAGCTTTTAAATTTTTTTATTTGCATCGTAAAAATATGTTCCCCATTTATTCTCAAATATATATATTTTTTAGAATTTTCACATAAATTGAGAAATAATAAATGTTTAGTTATAAATGCACATTTTCTCATACTAAACATTTTCAATAACACTGAAATAATTCAATAAATTTAAATATTATTAATTTATATTTTTTTGAATTTACAATTTATTAATATTATTTACTCAAAAATGCATTGAGAATCGAAAAAATAAATCTGTATGGGAACATGGAAGAAAACCTAAAAAAGTCAAACTTTGTAGGAACAAATGGAGTAAGTAAATTATTATTTTGGTCTAATATTATTTTCTGTTTTTAAAATTCAAGACACAGAGATTCAGGCAACGCCAAAACCGTGAATATGAAAAGGTAAGATGGACAAATACTACACCGAGCAAATCCACAATTAGCTAAAAAATCTTCTCTATTCTGAAGCTGTGATGATGGCGAAAAGAAGCTTTAACAGCTGTAAAGAAGATTTACACATATCGAGTTTTTAGTTAAGTAGTTATAATGAAAGAAGTAACAAGAAAAGGGTGAAAAAAGTTGAAACCTTTCGTTGTATTTCGGCGAAAAAAAAAACACTTTTTTTTTTGTTTGCCTTTATGGATTTGTACATCTCTGATCTCAAGTAGTTTCAAGTTGGTTGGTCTTTTTTCCCTTTCTCGTCCCGATCGAGTTTCTTCTCCTAACTCCAGAAATTTGGTGTTGAGGATCTCGAAAAAGGGCTTTCCTTTTTCTTCTTCTACCTAGAGATGTAAGTTGCTTAGCTTTCTTCAATTAACTTTATATTATCTGAATCTTTTTTTTTCCGATTGAAATAGTCAAAATATCCGCATCTAGGTCTTTCTTTTTGGTCGAATCGATGTCTTTGTCATGAGTAGTAGTTCTTGTTTGGTCGAATCAACTCAAACCCCCTTGTGTCTTGGTCTCTGTCCTGAGTAAGTTCTTAGTTGATTTAAGGGTCTATTGTGAATCCTTATGAGGTCGAAATTGGATTCTGATTGGTTCAAGCGAGCTTCTTTCTTGATTTGGTTATCTTGATTTTGATTATAGAGAGAATGGATTGTGTTATATTCTGATTGTTTCTTTGCAGAAAGAGATGGGTACATACCTAAGCTCTCCAAAAACGGATAAGTTATCAGAAGAAGGTGAGAATGATAAGCTGAGATATGGTTTGTCGTCTATGCAAGGTTGGCGTGCCACCATGGAAGATGCGGTGAGTCAAAACATAATTTATCAAGAGCCATATGGTTTTTCATATGTTTGCTCCAAGTTGATCTTATGAAACTTATTCAAAGTTGGAATCTTGGTTTTTAGTTCCCGGACTGATGATCCTATCTCTTTCTTGATAACTGGTTTGATTTTTGCTAGCATGCTGCGATTCTTGATCTGGATGATAAGACATCTTTCTTCGGTGTTTACGATGGCCATGGAGGTAAGGAACTACTCTGCCTTTTACTTCTAAATCATAATCTAGTTCAGGTGACTTTTGTTTTAGAGTCTTTTTAAGTTGTGTTACAAAAGAAAGACTTAAGCTAGTCAAAGTACTTAGGGAAAGGAAGTTCTTGAGGTTCTTGACCGTTGCAAACACTTAGAACTTCTGCTTACATCTGTGTATGTACTTTCAAAGTTTCGCTCTTTACATCCCTTTTGGATATTTACTAAATGGTGTAGGTAAAGTTGTAGCAAAGTTCTGTGCCAAGTATCTACACCAGCAGGTTCTAAGTAATGAAGCATATGGAGCTGGAGACATAGAAACATCTCTTCAAAGAGCATTCTTTAGGTTTCGGTTTTCTCTTTCGCATTCTTGTTATGTTTGGCTTTCTTGCATACTCCAAAAGAGGGTTCCACTTAAAAAGTGTTCGTTGTGAATATTGTAGAATGGATGACATGATGCAAGGACAGAGAGGATGGCGAGAGTTAGCTGTGCTCGGTGACAAGATGAATAAATTTAGCGGCATGATAGAAGGATTTATATGGTCACCAAGAAGCGGTGACGTCAATAACCAGCCCGATAATTGGCCTTTTGAGGATGTAAGCTTTGATGTTTGCGATTTCTTAGTCTCACTTCTTCCGTATTCTTGGAGAAGATTGAATCGAGATCTCTAAAGGCTTAAAACACGCGCTTTTGTTCATGTACAGGGCCCTCATTCTGATTTCCCGGGACCTACTTCCGGGTGTACAGCATGTGTAGCTCTTATTAAAGATAAGAAGCTCTTTGTTGCGAATGCTGGTGATTCGCGTTGTGTGATATCGAGGAAGGGTCAGGCTTACAATCTTTCTAAAGATCACAAGCCTGATCTTGAAGCTGAAAAAGAAAGGATACTGAAAGCTGGTGGTTTTATTCACGCCGGGAGAATCAATGGAAGCTTGAACCTGACAAGAGCCATTGGTAAGCTTTCATTTTCTTGGAGCTTCAGAATTTTTTTACATGTAATCTTGATTTTGAACTTGAAGCATCGGTTCTGCTTCTTTACAGGTGACATGGAATTCAAGCAGAATAAGTTCTTACCATCTGAAAAGCAAATGGTTACTGCCGATCCAGATATAAACACTGTAAGAATCTAACTAACATTTTACTATTTTGCGTTCGATTTTGTGTTTTTTTTAAAGCTGATCTGTTATTGTCTTCTCTCATCAGATTGATCTATGTGATGATGATGACTTTCTTGTTGTTGCATGCGATGGAATCTGGTAAAGCAAAAAACCTAATCGTTTCATTTTCTACATGGTATGAGTTTAGTTTCTTAATGATATAAATGTGATTTGATCTCATCTTCCTCAGGGATTGTATGTCAAGCCAACAACTGGTGGATTTTATCCATGAACAGTTAAAAACTGTAAGTTAAAATCCTTTTTTCCTTCTCTATCACAGTTTTTGTCTTCTTCAGGTCTGTGACGTTTGGTGAAAACTTTCAGGAAACAAAACTTTCGGCTGTATGCGAAAAAGTTGTTGATAGATGTTTGGCTCCAGACACTGCGAGTGGTGAAGGTTGTGATAATATGACCATCATCTTGGTTCAGTTCAAGAAGCCTAACCCTTCCGATACCAAGACCGAACCCGAAGAAGAAACCAAAGCAGAACCAAGCCAGGACGAGCCGAGCTCATCAAGCTAGATGTCCCATAAAGAGCCAAGAAGAAGATTTGAAAGTCTTATCTTTGGTTCATTTAGACTTTGGTTCAGCATTGTAAATGCTTTTGGCTCAAGAGAAGCAGAAGCTGGCGTTTATTGGGATTTCAGTTCTTAACTCGGCTTTTCCAGCTTCTCTCTACTCACACATCCTCTGGTTTCATCGGTTCCTGTAATCAAAAAACGACTTTGTATAGTTGTATTTGTGATTTATGGGAAAATGTTGTTAGGGTATTTTCATATTCTGTACACAACACAAACCAAAACAATGAGATTTAAAGAATGTGTTTCTCTATCCTGCATCTACTTAATAGCTGACAAACATATTTCACAATCTCTTTCATTTTTCTTATATTTTTTTTGACCAAATTTATGCATTACAATCTTGAAATATTTCTAAACTTTTTTTTGTTATATTTCTTGTATTGCCGGAAAATTTTGAAATATTTCTTAACTTTTTTGGCTGAGACAATCATTACAATAATCTCTATGGAAATATGTAGTTTTGAATTTCACCAAAAGGTTTTAGAGAGAATAAAATTTAAAACAAATGATCATTTTCTGGCGATCTTGATAAATAATAAATTAAATTTAGTATTAAAAATAACAGAGAGGAACCGAGGATAACAAAGATCTCTCTAGCCAAACAACATGTAATCATAGAAATGAAACTCAAAAGAGAAAAAGCTTTTTGAAACAAAAAGCTCATCAGAAAAAAGCAAAACCCACATGGTTCCAAATCAGAACCAAGCCCATAGACCAAGAACAAGACCTAACACAGCATAGCCACCACCAAGCCTAGCTGAGCCGCTGGTTGGAGCTGGAGCCACGGATGGACCATCTTCAAACTCAACCGGAGAAGGAGCCGGAGAAAAAGCCGGAGAAGGAGCCTTGTGATGAGGACTGATTACGACAAGGCTCAGCTTCTGACCTTTCTCACAGTGACCATCGGCTCCACTAATGAAGTAAAATGGACCAGATCGGTCCAATTTCACCTTGGTCTCTCCATCGGTGTAGCTAGCCAAAGGGTTCGTGGTGTTGCAGCTCTTGTAAGCATCGCTAGTTACTTCCAAAACCGAGTCTTTACCAGCTTCGTACCGGAAAACTGAAGAAAAAAGACAGATGTTTGTGTAAGAAACTGAGCATTTAATAGAAAAACAGAGTATCTAGTAAAAAACAGAGTATTAAAGAAAATTAAATTCAGAAGCTGAGAAGAAGGAGTTTAAATGGTGGATACCGATAAAGTCGCGACTTTGAAACGAGCTTTTTGAGCCCATTCGGTGAATGAGTAAGAAGAGGAAGGAGGGATCTTCCAGTCGCCGGATTTTCCACCGACGGTGACTTCATTTGCAGCGGCGAGAGAGCATAAGAAGATGAAGGAGAAGATGATAGCCATGGGAATCGAAGAAGGAGCCATAGATTCAGAGCGAACGAAGAGAGCGTATTTAAAATAGTTAACTAATTAAAGAAAAAAGTAGAAAATCTAGTGGTTGGATTTAGTGTTACGAATGTGGTGGAGATGTTGTTGAGTGTTGAGGAGGAGGAGCTCTTGTGATGTTTTTATAGTGGTGAAAATTCGAAAACTAGCCGTTGGATTTATTTACTTTTTGTTTTATGAAAGAAAATAATTTTAGAGGAGAAATAATGTTACTGTAGCCGTTGGGAAGCTGCGAAGATGTAACGGTTACAGAAATTTTGAAAATTCGGAATAATGGTTACTGACATTATTTGTGTCAGTCAAACCATGAGTGTTTCTCGTTTTTCGCTTTTATATTTGACAAAACAAATAGTAATTTTCAGGAGAAATAAACGTAATAAAAAGTAAAAACAGTCATTTTTTCATCTTATACTATACTTCATCTCTCACATTATATAAGTTTTTTTAATCTAAAACCGTGTAGATTAAGAAATTAATTTTTTAACAAAATATCATTTAGTAATTAGTTAAATGCACAATTCAACCAATCATAAAAAGATTATAAAATTTAAAGAGTCCAAAGTATATCAAATAACATTAAAATTTGCATAAAAATTGTAAAACATCATATGAAAAATGGAAGAGATAGAGTGTTTAAATTTGTTTGAGAAAGTTACCTACACTTTCTCGAAAGATCAAAATCTATGGTTCAATTGAGAAGTTAATTGAGAGAAAATGGGTTTGTTTTTAAACATCTTAAATTTAATTTTTTTTATCGAATAATTTTTTATATTTGCCACAAAATGATGTTTTTGAGTCCAAAATGACAGACCTAAAACTCTTCCAAACTTAACATTTCTCATTTGTTGATTTTCGATTTGGCCTTTGCTTAAACACGAAAACAAAACCAAAAATATCATTCTCTTTCGCACAACAACGATGGCAAAAAGCAACATAATTCCCAAAAAGCAAAAGCAACGAAGACAACCACGACGACAACAACAACGATGACGACAAAGACGACGACGGCCACATCCATCAATTAGGTACTCTCTTCCACGTTCTGCGACTATATGTTCTCCCGACTCTATCCGATGTAAAATCGACTTCAAAATTAAGATTTTTGCATGATTTATGATAGGGTTTAGTCATTTCCAAATGACTTGGCACTGCTTATTGGATGGATGATATAAGCAACTGATATGCGTCCTTTCCCAGGGATAATTCATCAGTATATTCATATGCTGAGCTTTCTCTACGTTTGATGTCAGAAACTTAGTAGTCTTGAATCTCGTCAACAGGATGGTCTCTATCAATAACAACATCCCTAGGGTAAACTTCTCATCATATGCGTCCTTGTCAGTGTTTAGCATCATGTCAACCAGATCTTCAGGTGTATGACCATATCCCATCAGGTCACTCCAATCATACTGATTGTGTTCAAGGTAAGATTATGGTTCCCAATTTGTACATCTCAAACCGGTCAGCATATGAATATATGTTCAAAGCCTAGAAGAGATACTAAACCATATCCTAAATCATACACAAATCTCAATGCTCTTTCTATAATCTATCTACATTTCCTTTTTTACAATAATGTTTTTTTCTTCTCTATTCCACTCCTCCTTCTTTTATATTATTATATTATGTTCTATTTAACTAATTTTTTTTTTTTTTTTGTTTTTAAATCAAAATTTATCCTCCTTCTATTTTCATTGTCGAATCATAACACTCTCACCATTGAATTTCAAGCTTTAAGTTTAAAGTCAACTGACCTTCTCATGGGTTCCTTTGAATCTTAACTTTCCAAATTGCAACCAAACATATGCTTCTCACTGGACTGAGATACCAACTGATTTTGGTATCTGAAAATAAGGTAGAGTGAAAGGGAAAGTATAGTTTAGACGTGGAAGTGGAAATGGGGTCTGGAATGCAGAAGGAGACAATGCTTGGGAAGAATTGGATGGTCTGTTGGCAGTTTTCGAAGTGAAAGTCAGAGAAGCCTTTGATGTCGAGTAATAAGTATTGTTGGAGACTGAAGAGAATGCCAAAGGAAACATGAATGGAGAATGAGAATGAGGCCACACTGGAGATCGTGAGCTAAGGCATCACCGCCTGAGCGGAATTGTTGGAAGCCTCGTCAAAAGGCAAGGCGAACGCCGGATGAGTATCTCCTCAAGATTTGTGCCTCGAAAGCCAAAGGTAGAGGAGGAGGACCATGATGACCGTAAAATACGAAGGATAAATAGAAGGATCACAACTGTCAACATGGAAAAGCTTTTCGTCGGAGTCATTGTCATTCTATGTTGTAGGGAACCTATAAGCTATTGAGCGGCGAATAAGAAAACCTTTAATTGGTTTCTTTGTCTTTATGGGAAAATGGATAACGAACCCAATTTTTTATTATTAATGAGATGTTAAACATTATAGAGGTCCTTTCATATTTTATATATTAGATATTTGAATTTATATTTACCGCCGCAAAATATATAAAACACAAAGTACATTTTAGCACATTATTTCTATTTTATTTTGAAAGAAAACTATTTATCTAAAAATTAAAGAAAAATATATACAGTATTGCCAAAAAGGATATGTAGAAGATATATTCAATTGTTATCATGTTAAAATTTTGAATAGAACGGTGTAAAATTAACTAATAGTGAGTATAAAACTATAGTATAAAAAATATGTTTTTGAATTTTGACGAACAAATAAATTAAGAGGAAAAATACAACTTATGACAAATATTTATAAAAATCTAAGAAAAGTATAAAATTTTGAAAAAATATCGTTCAAAATTACGACACTTCAAATCTAAGAAGGTGATTGATAAAAATATTTTCTTTTCATATATATATATATATATATATATGTGTGTGTGTATGTTAATTACATGTCTAATGGGGCTTTTTGATTGGTGAGGGATGAAATGGGCTTAGTTTTAATGTATAGTAGGTTTTTTTTGATGTCCATAGAGCTATTGATGCAAACCTTATGGCTCAGCAAGGTCAATTTTGCAGCTGAATCCAAAGAGTTGATTGGGGCTGTCACTCGTCCTCTGGCATGGCCCTCTTTCAAGTTCCAATCATCGGAAATTAGAAATGATTTTGTAGGTTTTTTGGATTGACGCTTATCCTTCGAATTCAGGCAGCCTAACTTAGATGTTTCTCTAATATCTCAGATGATTATTGGCAATCATATGTAGTAATGGGCTACCTACTTTGGCTTAAGGAGATTTTTGCTCCTGCAAAAAATATTATCTCGGTGTAATACTTGTTTTAGTTGTTGTGGTTTGATTTCCATTGATCCCTCTTTGATAGAGTTTTGTAACTTTTTATTCTATTAATCAAATATCCTATTCAGTGAAAAAAAATGTTACATGTCATCTAGTTTGCACTGTTGTCATATCTTGTCAATTCCTAATTATTTGTAAATCATATTTTGTATGTTTGTCATTCTGTAGCCTTGGGACATCAAAAAAGCGTTTTTCTAAAAATTATTTGGAGAACCGCACAGTTGCAGCCAATCACAAAGCTATCTTCAATTTGCGTTTAAAAAAAAAAAAAAAAACCAAATGCGTTTTTGTCCAAAGGATAAATGAAAGAACCACACTTCAAAATCTGAGACAGTCATTTACCCAGCGGTCCAACCAAAACCGCAGGTGATTTAATCTTTTTCGTTTTTTTATTTTGAATATTTTTAATTTATAATTTCTCTATATATATTAAAGTGTCTTGCTCATAACACAACACAACACAACGAAATCAAAAAAAAAAAAAACTCTCACTCACCTCACTTTCTTCATCTCAGGTATTTGTAATTAATTTCTGTTAAGAGTATAAATTAATAATTATAAAATATTTAAGAAATTAAAATTATTCATCATTTTAATATAGTTATATGTTTAATTTATTTATTTGTTATAATTTTAGAAAACCTTATTTTGTAAATATTTAGGTTAATACTCTATGTATGTATAATTATGTAGTTTAAATAAATATTTAGCAAATTTTTATAGAAATTTTGATTTACTTATCACTTATTTCTAAAACAAAAATAGAAGTATTTTTGTAAGTGTATTTTTTTAACATGATTAGTTTATTTAATTCAAACTATATTATTATAATTGCTTACATATTTCATCATATTGTAAATGCATTGATAAAACTATCCTACATAAGAAAATATTAGTATATTAAATATATATCTCGTAGATTTATTAGTATACACATATAACATATATATATATTAGTTTTTTTAACATAAATAATTATTTGATACAAAATTATTATAATTATTGTTAAATATATTGTACAAATAAATATATACGTTTGATTTTTTATGTAAGGATTTATGTCTACCATATTATAAGATTTATCGACAAACTGGTTAAAAAATTAAAGAATCATTTATTTGGTTTTTTGAATATCAAGTAAATTTTGATATAAAAATTAGAACTAATTAATCTATTTCATATCAATTAAGTTAACAAAATATATATAGATAATTATATGTAAATATAATATAGTTTTATGTTTGATTTATTTATTTGTTATAATTTTAGAAAACCTTATTTTGTAAATATTTAGGCTAATACTCTATGTATGTATAATTATCTAGTTTAAATAAATATTTAGCAAATTTTTATAGAAAATTTGATTTACTTATCACTTATTTCTAAAAACAAAAATAGAAGTATTTTTGTAAGTGTTTTTTTTTTAACATGATTAGTTTACTTAATTCAAACTATATTATTATAATAACTTACATATTTCATCATATTGTAAATGCATTGATAAAATTATCGTACATAAGAAAATATTAGTATATTAAATATAGATATATATATATATATATATATATATATATTTCGTAGATTTATTAGTATACACATATAACATGTATATATATATCAATGTTTTAACTTAAATAATTATTTGATACAAAATGATTATAATTATTGTTAAATATATTGTACAAACAAATAAATATATACGTTTGATTTTTTTATGTAAAGATTCTTGTCTACCATATTATAAGATATATCGACAAACTGATTATAAAAGTAAAGAATCATTTATTTGGTTTTTGAATATCAAGTAAATTTTGATATAAAAATTAGAACTAATTAATCTATTTCATATCAATTAAGTTAACAAAAATATATATAGATAATTATATGTAAATATAATATATATGCATTATAACATTATAGTATATTTATATTTATATATGTTTACATATCTAAACATATATTGAAATTTTAAATATTCATATATTGATTGGTGTGAAGCATAAAAAATAAAAATTGTTTTGCAGATTCAATTGAAATTTTGTTATTCACATTTTTATTAGTTTTTAAAAAATTAATATTGTTGCTTAATTTTATTAAAATTAGATATGACGTCTAATCGTCGACGAGGCACAAATTCTTCTAGGCGAACTGATCCGCCTCCTGTAGAAACTCCAACTCCTGCCAATGAAACAACTATAAGGGTAAACATAATTTTTTTTCTTTAATATTAAAAATATAATAAAATAGTTAACATTATAATTTTTTAAATTTGTAGAATAAAGACAAAGAGAAATACAAATGGTCCTACATTATGGAAAAAACATTAATTGAGTTGTTCGTTGAAGCAATTGTGATGAATAATTACACTACTAAGAATCCTAATCCTTTTGGAAGAGAGTATATGGTTGAGAAGTTTAACGTAGCCTTCAACATGAATATAACTTATGATTATTTCAAAAACGAGCTTGATGAATTGAAAAAAAATTACAAGAGATGGAAAGCTCTTATGAGTTTCACTGGTATTTCGGTGGATCCTGACGCATCCATGATATATGCATCTGACGCATGGTGGAAGGAACGTGAAATTGTAAGTACACATAATCTTTATAATCATAAAAATATGTATAAAATTTTAGGTACCAAATAATCAGATCGACTTAATTTATAGGGATGCAAATTAACAAAGGCTTTCAACCGAAAGCCACCTGATTTTTGGGATGTGATGGTGCGATTTTTTGTATTACATGATGTGCAATCACAATCTCAACATTCAGCGGCACAAAGAAGAAGAGATTTGATAAATGAGCGTCAAGACTGACTTCAAGGCTCATACACTGATAGTTGTGACATGCAAGAAACATAAGTTTATGAGATGCAAGAAGAAGATGAAGTGTATCGTGTAATAATTGATGACGAAACTCGTCCTACCAATGAAGCGGTCCAAAATCCCGCTCGCAGAGGCCATCAACGAGGGAGGTTAAATTTGCAGTCAAGCGCTAGACGGGGGAGTACTTCAGAAAGATTAGGTGTAATATCCCGACCTTCTATTGGTGGTGTTTCACGAGTAGGTCGGAGAAGACAATCATTTGAGACAACCATACAAGACACCATCGCTGGATATACAGAGTTCCAACGACAAAGTTTGCAACAACTCCGCCCAGTTGCTTTTGACCAAAATGACTATGACGAATGGAAAAAAGCAGAAGCTATATTCCTTGATTTAGAAATTTCAAATGGAAATTTCTATTGGGTAAGCCTAAATACACTTAAAGAGTTAGTATTTTGGCGTAAGTACTTTATTGATATAGCTGGAAGCAATGACGAGGATAAGCTACAACTGTTAGAAGCTATGACTGGTGTTTCACGAAACAACGAAGAGATTCCTAAACTGTTAGGCTCGGGCCAATCATATGGGAGTTCACATTCAGGAGGACTATCATCTGGCAGTCCATCTTCTGTGGGTAACAATATAGGAGGACAAAATTTACGAGGAGTATGGACACCAACTTCTCAACCCTGGGGTACACCACCAAACGCTCAGCAATGGGGGACACCACCAAATGCTCATCAATGGGGAACACCACCAAATGCTCAACAATGGAGTTCATCCCAACCTCCTCCACAGTGGGGCACACCACCAAACGTTCAACAACGGGGCACACCACCAAACACTAAAAAATGGGGCACACCACCAAACGCTCAACAATGGGGAACACCACCAAATGCTCAACAAAGGGGCTCATCCCAACCTCCTCCACAATGGGGATCATCACCAAGTACACAACCATGAAGCACACCCCCAAATGCTCAACAATGGGGCACACCACCAAATGTTTCACAATGGGGGCTTTCACCAAACTTTCACATGGGACGCCAGAAACAAAATGATCACCAAGGCAGCTCATCAGGAATTCCTCCGACCAATGTTCAATATGGATTTTCAGTTGGAAGTCAAGAAGAAAGTATGAGGAATACTCAACAAGACATTTCAGATTGTGCAGCTGTGCCAACAAATGTTCCACAAACATCATCACACGGTCTTGATTTCACAAATTATTTTGAACCTGCCAATCTTTCACAAACACATAGACCCGGAGGACTATTCAACATATGGGGAACCTCGAGAGGAACATATATAAATATATATGAAGGTCATAAAAGTGATACAGAAGACGAAGACTAGTTTGTGATAGTCGTGTTTTATCATTCTCATTAATAAAATAATTTATGTTTTGATTATTAAGTTTCAACATTTTATGTAACTGTTTAATATAAGTTTGAATTTGCTTAATGGATTGTTTTATCTTATGTTCAAATTTCAGGCTTTTCATTTATGTTAATTGCGAGCACAAGAAATCTATAACCTAAGCTACGAAGAGAGAATTGAAATGTGGAATTTGGAAAATGAGCAATTTTTCGAGTTAATAATTCAACCAACATTTACTTACTATCAGCGATATTTTGAAAGAGCACCAGTACAAACTGAAGGAGGTTTGGGATGGAGGAATATTTGGCGTCGACTACAACAAGATGATGCTGCTTGTCTTCAGTTACTACGAATGTCATTGCCATGTTTCACAACATTGTGTGATACGCTACAAACAACTTATGGTCTACAACCAACATTAAATATAAGCGTTGAAGAAAGTGTTGCTATGTTTCTACGAATATGTGGGCACAATGAAGTTCAAAGAGATGTTGGTTTGAGATTTAGCCGAAATCAGGAGACTGTGCAGAGAAAGTTTATTGAAGTTCTTACGGCGACTGAATTACTGGCATGTGATTATATTAGAACTCCAACAAGACAAGATCTACACCGGATTCCCGAACGACTTTTTGTAGATCGAACCTATTATCCATTTTTTAATGGATTCGTTGGCGCTATGGATGGGACTCATGTATGTGTAAAAGTGAAGCCTGAGTTACAAGGAATGTATTGGAATTGACACGATCATCCATATTTGAACATCATGGCAATATGTGATATGAATATGTTATTCACATATATTTAGAATGGAGCACCGGGGTCATGCCACGATACAGCTGTTCTGGCAATGGCACAACAAAGCGATTCTGAGTTCCCTTTACCTCCAATAGAGAAATATTATCTCGTTGATTCTGGCTATCCAAACAAACAAGGATTTTTATCTCTCTATAGATCATCACGAAATGGAGTTGTGAGATATCATATGTCGCAGTTCAATTCTGGTCCAGCTCCGAGGAATAAACAAGAATTGTTCAATCGATATCATGCGTTTTTGCGTTCTGTTATCGAGAGGACTTTTGGAGTTTGGAAGAAAAAATGGAGGATTCTTTCTGACTTTCCAAGATATGGTATAAACTTACAAAATAAAGTAGTAATGGCTACAATGGGACTACATAATTTTATCAAAATTTCAAATTTTTCAGATACAGATTTTGCATATGTATTGACAGAGACGGGAATAAACAACCAAGATTCTGAACCTCAATTAGAGGATATGGATGCAGCTGAGGTAGCAGATAGAGAACATATGGCGCAGATAAGAGACAATATTGCAAATTTGTTATGGGAAAATCAAACTACTCGATAGTATTTTTTGTTGTAATGTACTTACTTTTTTATTAAGTAATGTTGTATTTAATATATAAATATATATAATTAAACTTTTATTTCAAATATATTTTGGTATTAAAATTTGATACAATCTATTAAAATATATATATTTTAATACTATCCAAATATTTTTAATTTATAATGATAATATTATTGTTTTATATTTATATTTATTTACAATTTGTATTCCGCACCGCTTGTTGGTTTTTTCACCAATCAATCGTTATTTTGTNCTTGTCAATTCCTAATTATTTGTAATCATATTTTGTATGTTTCTCGTTTGGCTATATATTGTTGATCAATAAGATCAAATCCCATGTTGAGAAATTCAATAACATCAAATCTCATGTTGAGAAAATTCATCATCTTTCAGTCACATCATTCTTTTAGATCCTAACTTAAGTTAATCTATAATTATGTTTCTCTTTTAATTACTTTAAGAAACTTGGGTGTATCTAACTATGTACTTATTCAAAGATTAATCTAATTTTTAAATGAAGTCATTTGCAAAAAGCCGAAGAAAAATAATTAATATATATCCGTGTTTAGTTTAGGGAAAGTAAAGAAAGCAAATCTTAAATAACTGAAAAAAGAATATTGAAGACATGTATCATAGTCCTAAGAAAGTAACAAGATCCTTTGGGTCCTCCTCGATCTTTTTTTTCTCTTCTATCCCAAAATCGGACATCCTCAATCTCTGTCTCAAATTCGCCATAGCTATCATCTTCTCGCTCTTGAATTAGAGAATAAAAAAGCCCTAGTTTATCTCTCTACACGATAACCTAACTCTCTCTCTCTCTGCATCATTCTTCTTCCTCTTCGCATGTGCAAAAGCTATCAACATCTGTTTTGATTGAAAGCTAAGTTTCCTTCCAATCCAAAACGGAAGAAAAGTTGAAAGTGTGTATGTGAAGACAAACCACCAAACTACAAAGGAACAAAACACACACACACCGTATTGTTCCTTAAAGACCCAGCAAGAAGATAATTTCACGCTTTTTTTCTTCTTCTCCCTGACATTTTCCTCGTTTTTGTTTTGTGGTGATTTGGGGTTATTGTTTCACATTTGGTGGCGATGGTGATTATTTCTAGGGATTGTGGTTTGCTTTTTTGGTAAGCATATAAAGAAGAGAAAAGAAACTCTCAATGGCGTTGTTTAGAAAGTTCTTCTACAGAAAGCCTCCTGAAGGGTTAGTGGAGATCTCAGAGAGGGTTTACGGTAACGCTCTTCGTTCTCTAATTTCTCTCTTCAGCTCCCAAATTCTCTGCGTTTTTTAAGTGTTGGGTTTTTAGAAAGTTTGAGTCTTTGGGTCTTAAAAATCAGAACTTTATTCCAAGTTATGGAAATCTAAAGTTGAAAGTGCAATGTCCTGTTTTCGTTTCTAGTTCTTCTCTGGCTCATTGGTTGAACTGATCCAACATTTGATAGCTTAAGATGTCATCATTCTTGATGGTTGAGATTTAGCTCATGGATTCTGTAATAAAGTAGAGATTTGTTAGGACAACAGTTTCTTTTGTATGTTCACAATTGCTCTCCTCGCTCTTTAATTGCTCTCTTCAGCTCCCAATTCTCTGCGTTGTAAGTGTTGGGTTTTCAGAAAGTTTGAGTCTTTGGGTCTTAAAAATCAGATTTTTTTTCGAAGTTATGGCAACTAAAGTTGAAAGTGCAGTGTCCTGTTTTCGCTTCTAGTTTTTCTCTGACCCATTCGTTGAACTGATCTAACATTAGATAGCTTAAGATGTCTCATTCTTGATGGTTGAGATTTAGCTCATGGATTCTGTAATAAAGTAGAGATTTCTTAGGAAAAACAGTTTCTTTTGTATGTTCACTGGGTTGCATAGACCTTTCAGTGACATAGATTTCTCTTTAAGTTTGCTGATCTTTGATGTCTATATTTCCAGTCTTTGATTGCTGCTTAACCACGGATATGTTGGAAGAGGAAGGGTATAGAGTCTACGTGGGACGCATAATGAGTCAGCTACGAGAACAGTTTCCGGGTGCATCGTTCATGGTGTTTAATTTCCGGGAAGGAGAAAGCAGAAGCCTGATGGAGAGTGTGCTCTCTGAGTATGACATGACCATCATGGACTATCCTCGTCACTATGAAGGTTGCCCTTTGCTTACAATGGAAACGGTCCATCACTTTCTTAAATCAAGTGAAAACTGGTTATTGCTAAGTCGACAGAACATCTTACTGTCGCACTGTGAGCGAGGCGGCTGGCCGGTTTTAGCGTTTATGCTTGCTTCGCTCTTGTTATACCGCAAACAGTTCAGCGGAGAACAGAAAACGCTAGAGATGATGTATAAGCAGGCTCCCCGCGAGTTGTTGCAGCTAACGTCTCCACTGAATCCTCTGCCTTCTCAGTTGAGGTTTCTTCAGTATGTTTCGAGTAGGAATGTTGGCTCACAGTGGCCACCGCTAGACCGGGCCCTTACATTAGACTGTATCAACCTTAGACTGATTCCTGATTTTGATGGTGAGGGTGGTTGCCGACCCATATTTAGGATATATGGTCAAGATCCTTTTATGGCTTCGGATCGGACTTCGAAAGTCCTTTTCTCGATGCCCAAAAGAAGCAAAGCTGTTCGGCATTATAAGCAGGTGATACCGAGAATCTCTTTTCATCAGTGTGTTTGTTCATCCAGTCTCTTCCCATTATGCTTCATGATAGTCCTAACTTTTTGTCTACTGTTGCAGGCAGATTGTGAGATGGTAAAGATTGACATCCATTGCCATATTCTCGGTGATGTCGTGCTTGAGTGCATTACCCTAGATAGTGATCATGAGAGGGAAGAGATGATGTTCCGGGTTGTGTTCAATACTGCATTTCTCAGATCAAACATTCTGATACTTAACCGTGATGAGATTGATGTACTGTGGAACACAACGGACCGGTTTCCAAAGGATTTCAGAGCTGAGGTGATTAATTATCTTATCTTTCCTTGATAATTATACGAGTTTTTTGTTTCCAACTATTGATAGAAGTATTTTGTGTAAGACTTCTTTCTGAGTCAAGAATATACATTTGGTTTTCCAATTAAAGTTTTCACCTTTTTTTTCCAAGCCGTTAAAGATCTATTCTAGTGAGTTTAATTTGAGACTAGCATTTCTTTTAGAAGCATTCTATGTGATACATAACTAATTATCTATCTAAGTCAAGAAAGGAGTAACATTATGTGTGTTTGTTCAGGTTATATTTTCGGAGATGGATGCTGGTAACAATCTTGTCTATGTTGATTTGCCTCACATGGAGGAAAAAGATGGTCTACCTATGGAAGCATTTGCTAAGGTCCAGGAGATTTTTAGTGATGGTGAATGGTTGGATCCGAATTCTGATGTTGCTGTGACTGTTTTTAACCAAATAACAGCAGCAAATATCCTTCAAGAAAGCTTGGACTCAAGTTCTCCTCGGAGCCCTGATTCACGCAGCCTTTTGGAATCGGCTCTTGAGAAAGTTAGGGAGAAAACCAAGCTGATGATATCGGAGAATGTTGCTGTAAGTCCTGATGCATTCTCTCCTGAGTGGAAAGAGAAAGATAAATCTTACGCAGATCCGAATTCACTCATTAAGAAGGTTGATGAACCGCATGGACTTCGAGTTTCAGTCCAAAGAAAAGCTCACTCGAAGATAATTTCACCTCGAATGGTCCAAAGTCCAGTAACATCACCAGTGTTGAAACATAGCCCCAAAGGATCACCTGCTTCAGTATCAAGATTTCACAGCTCCCCCTCTAACCTTGGGATAACTTCAATATTACACGATCATGGTACATGTAAAGGTGAAGAGGCTACTTCATCATCACCAAGCTCACCTTCAACCTCGTTTCTACAAACATTGCATCCACTGAAACCATCGCTACTTAAAGCTTCTCCACAACAGTCGTCCACGCCTGTTCCTTCAAATGGCCCTCCTCCAGTAGAAGCAGCAGTGATGCCACCACCATTGCCACTGTTGAAGCCACTTAAGATTCCGTCTCCTCCTCCTCCTCCACCTCCACCACAACCTCAACTTTCTTCACAGTCATCTTTTCCTATGCCACCACCGTTACCTCCAAAGAAATTGGTAGCTACAACTAACGCTCCACCTCCACCGCCACAACCATTGCGTTCTAATTCTCTATCCGGATCTGTACCACTTCGAACAGGCCCACCGAATTCTTTGGTGGTGAAATCCCCTCCTGTTCCTCCTCCACCAGCCCCTGCACCACTGTCTCGTTCTCATTGTAATGGAAATGGAAATATTCCTCCAGTCCCTGGACCACCATTGGGATTAAAGGGGCGTGGGCTTTCACAGATGAATCTTAGAGGTCAGGGTCAAACGAAAAAGGCCAACTTGAAACCGTATCATTGGTTGAAGCTTACAAGGGCAGTGCAAGGAAGTTTATGGGCTGAAGCGCAGAAACCTGATGAAGCGGCTACGTATGACTATTTCTTTGATTCTTCCTTTATATAAATTTGTGGTTTTTTTCTTTCTCCAGGTTTTTCTAATTGTGTTTCTTCAATTCTAGTGCTCCAGAGTTCGACATCTCTGAGCTTGAGAAACTCTTCTCAGCAGCAAATCCTAGCTCCGACAATGACAGTAAAGGTGGGAAATCAGGTCGACGTGCCCGGCCTAAAGTTGAGAAAGTGCAGCTGGTAATTGATTGAAATGAGTATTCTTCTGTTCTCGAACTTTAATTTTCCAAGTTGAGCATGAAATAAATATCTATTAGTTTTGCAGATTGATCTCAGACGAGCATACAACTGTGAGATCATGCTTTCTAAAGTTAAAATACCTTTGCCTGATTTGATGGTAAGCACACAGATTTTTCTTGCAATATTGCTTGGCGAGTTCTTAACTTATTCTCTATTTTAAGCTCCACTCGGTCAATGCAAAATTTAATCTGCCCTCGTCTTGTTATGCAAGAGATGTTTAAAACCTATATTTTCTTACATGAATGATCTTGGGTTACAGAGTTCTGTTCTTGCATTGGATGAGTCGGTGATAGATGTTGATCAAGTTGACAATCTAATCAAGTTCTGTCCAACAAAAGAAGAAGCAGAATTGCTCAAGGTATTTTTATTTCTGGTTCTTATCTAAAAATTTTCTGCTTCTGTATCACTAAAGTTTACAAGTTATTATCATCCGGTAATAGCTTCTTTTGTGAGTACACTGATGCTACATCTCCTGTCCTGGTTTTCTTGCTTTTCGTAGGGCTACACTGGAAATAAGGAAACTTTAGGACGGTGTGAGCAGGTTGGTCCGGTGCATCCACTTTCATATTTGAACAATCTTCACTCTCCTCTCAACTCCGTACTGACAGCAATTTTCTGACTTTTCTTGTGATAGTTCTTTTTGGAATTGCTGAAAGTTCCTCGAGTGGAGACCAAGCTAAGGGTTTTCTCATTCAAGATTCAGTTCCACTCCCAGGTAGGAGAATCGACTGGAGTTTGTATTTTTTTGTAATGCTTTCTGGTTTCTAAAATCTTGGGATCTTATTTCTGTAAATGGTTGTTTTCCTTCAGGTTACTGATCTTAGAAGAGGTTTGAATATCATACATAGTGCAGCCAATGAGGCAAGTCGATTTTTTTTCGTGCAAATAGTTTGTGAACCACACGGATTCATGTTGGTGATTTTCAACTCTTGAGTCTATTGCATGTTACACTTTCCAGGTTAGAGGCTCGGCTAAACTAAAAAGAATCATGCAAACTATACTTTCCTTGGGCAATGCCTTGAACCATGGAACTGCAAGGGGTGAGTGACATTGGTTCTATTCAAGAATTTGTATTTTCCCTTCGCATTGTCTTTTATATTTTTCTTCTCTTTTGACAGGCTCAGCTATTGGATTTCGCTTGGATAGTCTTCTGAAACTCACAGACACTAGATCCCGCAACAGTAAAATGACTCTGATGCACTATCTCTGTAAGGTAGGAGATTTTTCAATCGGTTCCCACTCTTTCTTTCTTTTTTTGGTGTAATGTTAAGATCTCTTTGTTCTTAACTAGTATACTATATTCTTGACATGCATTAGTCTTTATATTTGTATGTTATGCTAACGTTTTCTTCTCACAAAAACGTTTTCATGCATGTATTTACAGGTGCTCACCGAAAAACTTCCGGAGCTACTTGATTTTCCAAAAGACCTGGTGAGCTTGGAGGCTGCAACAAAGGTAACTTTCCTTTTCTTAAAGAAAAACACCCCTTCGAGTCTTCAGTGATAATCTCTCTGAAAATATACTTTTGATGGCAGATTCAACTAAAATATCTAGCAGAGGAGATGCAAGCAATTAACAAAGGGTTGGAGAAAGTTGTACAAGAATTGACTGCATCTGAAACCGATGGTCCAATATCAAAACACTTTCGTATGGTAAGCTAAATCAGATATTTGAGAAGGTTGTTCAGCTAGTGATTGCTCTTGTTTTATCATCTGCTTAACCTTGTACTTGTTTATGCAGAACTTGAAAGAGTTTCTTAGTTTTGCTGAGGGAGAAGTTAGGTCCTTGGCTTCTCTTTATTCAACTGTGGTAGGACTCCCTTCTTTATTGCTTCTTTCTGAAGCACTTTACTTTCAACATTTAAGAAGCTTGACGCTATTAATCATGGATGTCTTAGGGTGGAAGCGCTGATGCTTTGGCCTTATATTTTGGAGAGGATCCAGCTCGTGTACCATTTGAGCAAGGTAATAACATTTCGATGCAAACTCAACAACCAATTTAGTTTCTTTTCCTCTTATGTCTTGTCTTCTATGCATATTCTCTCCATTGGGGGTTTTGGAGTTGTGTTCTTTGGCTTGACCTATGAGAAACAAATTCCTTGTGTTTGATTGTGAATCTGCAGTTGTATCCACTCTGCACAACTTTGTTAGAATATTTGTGCGGTCACACGAGGAAAACTGCAAGCAAGTTGAGTTTGAGAAGAAGAGAGCACAGAAGGAAGCAGAGAACGAGAAACTTAAGAGAGGTGTGTACAATGAGAATTGAAACACAACTGCTGCATTCACAAAGGTTCTTGTTCTCTACTCTCTCTCTGGACCTCCTTGTGTTGCTCTTTGGCAGCAGTCCTGGGAATCGGAAACTACATGCTACGGCTCCTAGTTTGGGGATTTTACCCATTCTTTGACTTAAAAGTTAAAGAATTTTCCATTTAGTTCATCAGAAGACAAAACAGTAGCTTTGGATTTAGTCTTTTAGATTAGAAGAAAAAGGAGGAAACTTTGTTCCTCTGGTTAGGTTACAGAAAACAGCTGGAATCTGGCAAGTAGCTAATGAAGAAGAAGTGAAGATTCAGCTTTGTGATTTGATGGAAATAGTATTAGATAGAGACTTATGCAGGAGCTTTTGAGTCACTCCCTGGTTTAATACAGAAACAGAAATGTAACTTCTTGTGTATAAAGTTTTTGGAGGGATAAGGAGATATGTAAATATTGAGTGAGTGAGTGTGTGTGTGTCTCTTATCAACATTTACGATTTTTACAATCCAATGAAATATTCAGGCTTGTTTCGTTTCTCCAATGACGTATTTAGGATTTTCATATTTGTTGCATTATCTCTAAACTTATACATTGCTACGGAAAGTTCAAATTTGAAAGAGAGATACATAACTCAAAATGATATTTTCCGGTAAGTACTAGTAAGTTAATCTTTTGGCAATATATATATATATATGTACTTATTGAAACATAACCAAGATAAGTCAAGAAAAACACACCAAAAAAAAAAAAAAAGGAAAATGACCAAGAATTAAGAAAAACTCGAGGTTGCAACGTTGTCACCTCTTTTTCTTTCTACCTCCATGTCACTGGATTTGAATCAAACTAGGAACATAATTAAACAAACGTGGAAAACAACCATTTTCTCCAAAAACCACTTCCTTAACTTTATCGTCCTCCCCAAAAATGCACACCATCCCTCTACGGAGACTTCTCCGTACCTCACAACACACGAGGACTTTCTTCTCCTCGTCTACCAAAAACGAAATCACTGCAACACAAACATCACCTTCCGGGTAGTCCAATGCCAAGATCTTGTTCCACGACACCAAAACCTTATTTGTTACCCATATCCAGTGGCGGTCCCAGAAAATATTTTTATCTGGGTCATAAACTAAGTAAATGATGTATAATTATATTATTAATATAAAATAAAACAGAAAACTCTAACATTTGTGCAATGAGGGATGCATATTATGTGAGCCATCTAAAAGCATTAGACACATCAGACATGCCATCAGACGTGACATCAGGAGGCAAAGATTTATGAAAAGTATATATTCAAAACTAAAGTTTAAAGATATTTGGAAGATTTAATGGGATATGGAAGTATTACTTTGATTAGAATAAATCAAAAAAGAATTTTCCCCCTTAGTTTTAGGAAACTTGTTAGGATGGTAACTTGGAGAATTAAGTACAAAATTATTTAACTTTAAGGTTCCGAGGGCTTAGAAAAAGGGCTCTTGAGACGTGATAATCAGTTGGACAAGTGTTATAGCCGTTTGGCACCTTTGAGTGAAAATGGTGAGAGAGTCAGAGTCCTGGGTATAGATTAGTGTGGCTAATCTTAGGGATCTCATAGTGAGTTAAGAATAGATTGGGGTCGAACAAAGATGTTGTTATTAGTGTCGGGTAATTCCAAATTGGATACTAACTGTATTTGTATTCAAAAAGATTTGAGGTTGTGGCACTTGCCAACTCTTGGTGCATTTTGTGTGTCTTGCGAGTTCTATGCATTTACAATTGGTATCAGAGCCTAACCTAGGCAGAAGAAGAAATTCTATTTTAGAGTACGATCATGCAGAGAACACAATGACACAAACAATGATTTTCGGCGCAGCAAAAGCGTTGGGTTTGGGGTAAAAAAACTATGGTTAGTGGAAGGTGAAGATAATGCATGAGCTGAAAGGAATTCATGAGGATGTATGCACAATGGCTGAATCTGGATGGGAACAACCAAAACAAGCTGTTGCAAACTCTGATGCAGTTGCTGTTTCAAAGCCAAAATCATAATGGTCAAAACAGGAGAAACAGATGTCTAGATTTAATGCTTTGGCATTTTCAACAATATATCGTGCTGTTTCAGAAGATCACTTCAAGATGATTCAAGGTTGTACTTCAGCGAATGAGGTGTGGGATACTCCGCATAATATCTTTGAAGGAACATCAAGTCTCAAATGCACAAAGTTAGATATTCTTGCTTCTGAATTTGAACGTCTTAAGATAGATGATTGTGAGGATATTGCTGGATTTAGTGGTAAAATATGTTTCATGGTACATGAAGCACGTGTTCTTGGGAAGATATACAAGAATAAGAATTTGGTCAAGAAGCTGTTGCGAGGTTTACCTCAGAGATTTCATGTGATATAGACAGTGATGGAAGCCGCTCTTGATATATATAGTATGTCTTTTGATGAGGTAGTTGGAAGGTTGCAGATTTATGTGTTGGGTTTACCTTCTGATGGATCAAACAACTCACCAGGGATATGAAAGTATTACTTTGATTAAGAAAAATCAAAAAGGAATATTTCCACTTGGTTTAGAAAACTTGTTAAGATGGTAACTTGAAAAGTTAAGCATGAAATTCTTTAAGTTAAGGTTTTAATGGCTTAGAAAAAGGCCCTTGAGACGTGAGAATCAGTTGGACAAGTGTTGTAGCCGTTTGACACTTTTGAGTGAAAAGGATGAGAGTTCATCAGTCAGAGTCATGAGTGTAGATTAGTGTGATTAATTTTAGAGATCTCATAGTGAGTTGAAGATAGTTTGGAGTCGAGCTAAGAGGTTCTTAGTGTCTGGTAATTATAAATTGAATATTAACTGTACTTGTATTTAAGAAGATTCTTAATAAAGATTTGAGGTTGTGACACTTGCCAAATCTGGTATATTTTGTGTGTCTCGCAAGTTGTCTGCAGCTAAAACTCTCTTATTGTTGTTATCAATGTCCGTAAGTCTTAACAATAAAACTCTCTAATTTTTCTCTAGACATCTGTTATTAGCTTCTCCTCTCTGTACGATAGTAAAGAAATATGATTTGATCATAAAACTTGAAACATCTGATAATTCTCATCGGGGCATGACCAAGATAAATTAAGAAAAACACACACACAAAAAAAAAAAAAAAAAGGAGAAAGGAAAATGACCAAAAATTAAGAGAAACTCAAGGTTGCAGTAGCTTATTTAATCACCTCTTTTGCTGTTGCTTCGAGGTCACTAAATTTGAATCAAACTTGAAGCATAATTAACCAGACGTGGCCAACAATAACCAACGTCTTTAAAATCCCCTTCTGTGACTTTATCATCCTCCCCAATAATGTGTAACATGGCTCTAGAACTTTTCCGTAGATCACAACACACGAGGAGTTTCTTCTCCTCGTCTACCAAAAAACCAATCACTGAAAGACGAATATAACGTTCTGGGTAATCCAATGCCAAGAGCTTGATCCACGACACCGCTTCGGTCTGGTCATGATGATCAATCTTATTTGATACCCATATCTCTTTCCCCAATGGCTGCGAGCGTTCTAGTAACAAGCAAAGTTTCTCTTCTCCAACAGCGCATAGAGCCATTCTTGATCGAACATCAATAGGAAACTCAAACGGAAGATCCATAAGTTCAAATCTTTCTCGTGTATAACTAAAACTGACTAACAACAGCTGATTTTCTTCTTCATCTAAACCAAACCAGTAACTCTTACCCTTCAAGGATACGGTCATATCAACAAGTAACTTGCACTAAGAGTGAAATCAAGAACCCTCCATGAATTAGAGTTAATCTCACAGATTTCGAATGTTATGTCGTCATAACGGCTGATGCGCAATATTTTGTAGCCATTGCTGTGGGATTTGTTGTCTTGGTAGGATCCAAGATGATAGGTATCTCCATTCTCACGAGACGTACTTGGTGTGATCCACTTGGTTTGACCAGTACAAGGGTTCCAAACCACGATTCCTCCGTTGATGCATAACAATAAGCCGTCGCAGTAAGAGACTTGATATATATAACTGTTACGAATTGAATTAAGATGTGGATCATTTAGGCCAAGCACTCTTATTTCCTTTATAGATGGAGTTCCAAGGAGATTGACGCTTATCGAACAAAGCCTATTCATTATCAATGCTAGAGTCAGAAACTGCTTTGGGGCTTTATCCAAGTGATTTCTTGCGAATATGCTATCGTTGAATAAACGGTCCCATCGTTTGCAAGTAGATCGCAACCGTTTCAGACACGTGGCCGGGACGCGACAGAGAATCTCCTCTATCCAATCTCCGGGAAGGACCGGCATCACCATTGTCGAGAAAGAAAGTGCCGCTGGCTTTTGATTATTGTTTACTTAGGGTTATTGTTTGTTTAGGGGTTTCGTATTTTACGCGTTCTTAATCTTTTGGCAATATATATCAGGCTCGGTTAGAATTCGGTTTTGTTCGGTTTGATTCGGTTTTGATAAACACTCAACCAAAATTTATTTAGTTTGGTTCGGTTTTAGTTTAGTTTAGAAAAATCATAAAACTAAAAACTCATCATCAATTCATCACTATATAATTAATATATAAATATAAACTATAATAAGAAGATATATATATTTTTTTTGATCGAAATCATATTATTATATTGAATTGTTGTAATCAGAAAACAAAATGTTTGTAAGCCAATTTGACGGGAAATAAGATCCAGAGTGAAAGACTCTGTTTGGGGGACCATATCTAGCTAGCATATGTGCTGCTACATTACAATCTCTTTTAACATGGGAAATATCTATGTGCTTGCTGAAATTTCGAAACCGATATTCTAATGTCATCTAACAAATTACAAATGCTAATATATTGGTCTTCATTATGTAATAATAAGAAGTTATATATAAACTTAATAATTAATACAAAACATCTATGAGGATCTATACTAAAATATTTTAATCATATTAACACTACCATTAATTTTTAAAAAGTAAAATCAAAATGAATAATTATTTTTCAGATTGGAACACACATTTAAAACAAAATTGGACAATTAGAATTAATCAGATTTTCCTTCTGCTTTCTCTCCCGAAACCTAAAATCGCATCCCACTCAGAAAAGGAGCTGCCGTCTTGTCTCTTACCGGCTCCGGTGGCTTCTTCAGCATCGGAGTCGTGATTTCTTCTTCTTTCTATGTTTTATTCTAGTTCTCTTTTGTCTACTCCTCTGTGTGGTGGAACTTTTTCATGTTTTTGGCTTTTGTAAGTTTTTTTCTGTCCAGACCTGGTCGGATCTTGGTTGAGGCGGGGATGGAGGCGCCGGTTCCTTTCGATCTACGGTGCTGATTCGCTGCTAACGTCTTGGTTCTCGGGTTTCATTCTAGATCTATTTTCTAGATCTGGTTTTCATTGGTCTTAGTTCTATGTGGTGTTAGGGTTACCGAAAATTCAAGACAAAGATGTGTTCCCGGTTGAGTCTTCTCGGAGGATTGGCGTGGGTTCTAAGAGATTCGAGGGAACGTGTTTTGCTTCATAGCCGACGGGCTTTTGGAGGTATTAACAGTCTGGATGATTGCTATTTCTTAAGTTTGGTATGGGCTTCTGAAAGCATGTAAAGTCATAGAGTAACAAGAGTGAAGAAACTTTTTGTGGATGCTGTGAATTGTAGCTAAGATTCGTCAAATTCGTCGAATTTTTCGTCATAGAGCTGGTGAGGCAGTGCCGGTGGATTGAGTGGTTTAACTGTGTTAATCCTTATCTTGATTAGGATTAGTTTTGGGCTTTATTATCTTTGTGTTGTAATTCCGTTACCATTGTACTTGGCCTTTTAGGCCTTTAATGAAATAGATGACAAAAAAAAAACACATTTAAAAGAATGATATAATCAACGTAGTAGAATAAACTCGTTGGTTTAAACTAAATCAACCGAACCATTTGGGTTGAGAAATGATTTAAATGAATGGTTTTGACTATTCCATCTGTCCCATTTTAAGTGATTTTCTAGCCAAAAGCACAAAGATTAAAAAAAACTATTTTTTTAAAGAAATTGTCATTTAATAAAAAAATTGAAAACAATAAAAATAATAAAAAGTTAAAAAAACTCTTTAAATTCTTTAACTAAAACTTTTTTACTTAATGTATTAGATTAAAATAAATTAAAATTTTGCATAGATAAGTGGGAAAATCACTTAAAATGGGACAAAATAAAAATCTTTGAAAATCACTTATAATATGACAGAGGGAGTATAATATAACCTTTTTTGCCCACTTTATACATGTATATCTAACCATTTAATCAACCAAAAAAAAGAAGAAAATCAAACAAATTATTAGTCTTCTTTTTTCTTATTTTCCTACGATATATATATGCGTACGAAAGAATACATATTTTGCACATAACATTTTTTTGTTTGGTAAACTAGCGCACATAAACTTCTTAATGAAAATATCGATTCATTTAGTTGATACATGAACCAAACTGAACCATAGAGAGCCCTACAAGTGGGCCGTGGCTCATCCGCCGAGAACCGGTACTAACCGGATTCAAACCACGGTTCATGCGTCTTGTGTCTAAACATAATTGAAAAATAAACTAGTGACTAAGCGAGATTATTGCGGATGGCATTAACGACATTAGGTAGAACAGTTTTGTACGCTTTTTCAGAAGGATGGGCAAAGTCCCAGAACACGTGATTAGACGAATTTAAGCATGGAATCGGAGTCATCACCGAGCAACAACATGGTTTTGCCATAGTAAAACCTGAAAATTTATTTAAAAAATTTATAAAATGAGCACCCTCGTTTTTTTTTTTTTATTGATATTCAAAATTAGCAAGAGGTAAATGAAGTTACCACATTCCTTAGGATTATTGACGACATGAATGAGTGGATTATACAAATCGATGTAGACTAACTTCGCATCGGGGAGATTTTGGCTGAATTTATTGACCATGGTCGATACCTTTTGATTATATATTCTAGCAGCATAGTTTACAGTCGGATTACATACAAAATCTTCGCTCACTTGTCTCGTTCCTGGTAAACACCCTATAGGCATCGTTCCAAGAACCGCAAATTTTCTCACTCCCAAATTATAGAGATTCTGTTATCATATAAGAAAACAAATTAGTTATTCATAACTATAACATAATATTATTTAGAAAATTTAGAAATTAAAAACTATTTGTGGTTACATTTTTTCAGCACCACTACTTGTTATTACTTTTAAAAATAGTAAAATCTTTATAAACTAGCTTATAAAATTTATAAACTTTGTACGTTTCCAAACTACTCGATACGACTTTTAAAAAAAACTTAAAACAATTTTATAAAATTTATTAGAAAAGTTCAATTATTAATGTTTAATAATATGTTTTTGTCAATGTTTGATATAATGTTATATTTCTTAAAATAAAATTATATAATTAATTTTTTTTTTACTGTTTTTAGTAAAAATACAATAGTTTTAAATTTTATAGCTGTTTTATAAGACTTTATAAAGCGTATAACCATTTTAAAACATGATTTGTAATCGACTTTGTAAATTTTTATCAAACTGCATGTTATGAGGTGAATTAGCAATCTTATGAAATTTGGTATTTTTTTTTTTTGAAAAATGGACAGCAAGTACTAGTATTTTTGAATAGTGATCTTTTGAAAATGGTATTTTCTCATGTGGTGTAGAAAAAGAGAGAAACAAAAATTGTTTGAAAAAGTTATAGCAATTAAAAAAAGAAGATTATAAAGTTTATAAACTGAGTAACCAAACAAAATTATATATACCTTAATGAAGACAGTTTTCCAACCGATGAGCATATCAGTGTATGTTTCGATATTGTTACTCATTCTCCTAGCCGAAGTTGCATAATATGTGATGGCAATATCATTATTTCCAGCAGAGATTAGAATCACTGCATTGGCTATAATCTCTTTGACTTTAGCAGCATCTCCAACTTCTTCATTTAACTTTCCTATGTATTTTTGGAAGTCTTTCACTTGATCTTCTACCCATATAACTCCCTATATAATATATACATTTTTAACCAAGATTAATTATAGGCAAATGTAATCAAGATTTGTTTCTTTATATGTATATATTGAAAGTAATAATTAACATGTAATTACCAGTATCGTTGCAGTAAGTTTATCTAATCCTGAACCACCGGACGCAAAGCAAACTCCGGTAGAAAGTTCACTTGTCTTAAGAAATGGGCTACGGAAAGCTGGTAAAAGATATTTTATCCCTAAACTTGACGCTGCATATACATATATAACATTTCTCATTTTAGAACTATTTGATTACTCATATGGTTAAATAATGTGAAGAAAACTTTTGATTGGTATGCATGTCGTATAAAGAGAAACATACCAACTAAATCCGATAGAACTTTTCCGTTCCCGAATCTTCCGGTAGGGATATGGTGAGGAAAATCACGTCCATATGGCACAAAATTGGATTTTATCATTGTCATGAGAAGATTGTTGTTACCGGTATCAAGAATCGAATCTCCAAACGCAAGAATAGCCTGAAATCCTCCATTTTGTATAGCTTGAACACATGAAAGCCACAAAGATAACAAGAATACTACTACAACTTTGATGGCTGTATAATCCATATCAACGAGATGATGAGTATGCTTTTTTTGAATTATTTTTTTCAACTTCTTTAGCTTCAATAGTTATGCTTTAGTTTTTTTTTTAGTTAAGTGAATTCTTACTCTATCGGCTTCACGTAGATTTATTATACTTTGGTGAAGGGTTGAGAGAGTTCATCGAGTCCCTTAAACAATGGTTTGAAACTTATACATTTTTGTGGTTAAACGAACACTCCACTTCTATCATTAGACTGATTTTATATTTAGCCAATCTAGTAAGATTAAGTCTTACCACTCATTTTGATTCATATTTTAGACTGCTTTACCCTACAAGTTTTATTACATGTTATATATTTGATTACTACAAAGCAACAATATTATTTTTCTTCACTAAATGTATACCAGCTAGGATTAAGAATAAGGCTTATATATAGATATTTAATCACTAAGTAAATACCCGCGCCAAGGAGCTTATTTTTTGTATTAAAATTTTTTTTATTGATTTGATAAATGTGATTATCACAATAACAATACTGTCTTCTTCTCCCCATTCAAGGTCGTAATTACTAATTTGTATTCACTTATTTTTGTTCGTAATTTAATTTGACGTAACAAATTGATGTGAACCTAGAGTCATCATCAGCCAAGGAGCACGGATCTAGGAGTCATGAAGTGGAGAACATGAAGCTGAGGAGAGCTAAAGAGGCATGCGAGTGGAGTTCAGCTCAAACGGAGGTTGATATCAAGCATTAAAACTCAACCAACACTTGGAGAGCATACTCAACTCATCCAGAGTTCACCAAGAAGAAGAATCATACAAAAAAGAGTCCATATGAAGAAGATATTGAAGATACAAGTTGGCAGATGTTCATTGGACCCGATGGAGACATGCGACTACTAATTAAATCATTCCGGCCAAACCACGGTGAATCAAGCAACGAGACCGGATGTTCTGGAAACTTAACTCATCAGGAAACCGAGGCGAATTGGATTCATGCCAAAATGAATTACGGTTTAAAAGTTATTCAACTTTTAAACCGGAGGATGCTCTGCTTGCCTTATTTGGAAGTTGGCGAGTTTAACCACTTGCAAACCAAACTTTGGCGACCAGGAGATACATCTAAGCATTCAGGAGACACATCTAACAATCCAGGAGAGTCAGGAAACATCTTCCAATGCACCAGCACCCACATGATCAGGCGGATCATGTCATACTCCTACTTACCATATATGGAAGCATTTACACTTGCCTCCATAACTCACCAACGGCTAGTTCTCTTCATGAACCAAGATAAGCAAGACTTGGGGAGATTATTCATCATCAAGATATCAAGATACAAGTCAAGAAATCCCCTTCTTTAAGCCTTTTGCTCATCTCTCATTAAATGGGTCAAAAATCCCTTTATTCTCTCTTTTTGATCTTTCTTTGATTTTTGATTGATTCTCTCTTTAGAGTTAATGCCTAGGACGTGTACTGAGCCTATATAAGCTCATGTCTGTTTTATTTGTAAGACACCACTTTTATCTAAGAAAATATAAATCTTTTGTTCTTTTTATTCAAAGAGTGTTCTTTGCATAAACAACTTTGTCTTTAGATTCAATTGATTCTTTTGTTTCTAGTGATTCTTGGAATAGATCTGTTTGTGTGATTCAGGCAAAGCTAGTTCCAACGGCTGAGTGAGTCAGCCATCCCACCGACTGAGCGAGTCAGTCAACCCACCGATTGAGCGAGTCAATCACAACTTCCACCACGTTCCATCCGACCGGCTGAAAGAGAGTGACTTCAGTCCAGCTTTCAGCCTCCATCATCCACCCAAGCAAGACTCAGCCTCTGAGGATTGCATCACAAATGGTGAGATAACTTATATATTGATTTGATTCGTATGTTTTCATCTCATGGTTTGTAATAGCATTTGTAGAAGGAATGATAAATCCTTCCCCAACACCAATTATTCTCTTTAAGAAGAAGTTTATGACTAGATTCAGAGTTTAGTTTGAGACAATATCGAGATTATGATATGCCACTTGTACTGGAGACACATTATTAAATGTTTAACAAATGTGTTCCCCATTTGCTCTTGCCGGCAAAATATAATCATCCATACGTGGTAGAAGACAGAGCACTAACGTTATGATGAATCTACAAAAGATAGAACAAAGACTTCTTAACGATAAACCAAAACGTCTAGCTTTGTTTTTATGATCAAGCTACCATTTCTTCAACCTGAGCATTAAGCTCCAGCTTCTTGATGACCAGTTTGTTGTTTGTCTGGTCAACATCGAGAAGGATAGTGTCTTCCTCTGCAAAATCTCCCTTCAAAAGCTTTAAGGAGATCTCTGATTTCTGAAGATTCGATTGTGGAATACCGGTCCACTTGCTTACTATCTCTGCTATGTCAAGATCAGTTACCTCTTCTCGAAGTAGTGACTGTTCAGACTCTCGGAAGTTCGTGAGATTCTTCTCAGCTTCTTCTAACTGGCCTTCGAGGGACATAAGTGTTTCACGTTTAGCGGATTTACTTCTGTGGTTCACTTTCACTCTATCGATCTGTAAAACATAAAACATGTTTAGGAGGACTTCAAGGTTGTTAAGATGAAACAGCGTTTATCTGTTCTCCTATTTTAAGAATAAACTAAAATGCATCTCAGCTCACCTCGTCCAAGCATTGGTTTCAAAAGGTTGCTCGCATCCATCGCTCCATCAATAGCTCCTACACAAGAGAAACAATATTAACCTAAACTTTACTGGCAAAGCAATGTTCTTTACACATAGAATAAGTAGATCCAGATCTTTCCACAGCCTAACTGGCAAAGCAATGTTCTTCTGTAAGTAAAAAGCATGTAAACATGCATACTTATTACTATATTATGTATAAAAAGATCATCAATGTTTATAGTCTGTGGGTTAAAAATAAAAGAAAGAATTACCCAGATATTACACAAAAGTTAGAATATTACTAGAATATTATACATTTTTAAAAAATTATTCAGATATTTTGTACCCTTGTGTAATTACAATTAACAACTTTCATTAATTTGATTTTTTTTAATTTGAAAATGATTAAACAAAAATTAGTTTAATCCACCTCATTAACAATTAATCCACCTCATTAACATGAAAAAACTAAATCCACGTCATGAGTAACAGTTACGGAAAAAAACCTCTCTCACTCGCCTAATTCCGCCGTCGTATCGTCTCTTCCGGCCGCTTCTCTTATCTCCGTCTCATTTCGTCTCCTTTTTCAAGAACTCGAATGGGGACTCTTCGTTTTCTCGAAGGGACTCTTCGTTTTCTCGGCTAAAAATCTCTCCTTTTTCTCAAACAAACTTGCTCCGGTAAGTTCGAATCTTTTTTTGAGTTTAACCGTTTAATTGCAAGTGATTCCCGTGATTTAAACCATTTTCCGAAAACTATCGCGGTGATATTAAGGGTTTTTATCGATGCTTATTACGACTGATTTTCGGTTTATCAATGCATCTGTGGCTGAGTTTGTTTTATGTTACGGCTGAGTTATGATTTACTTTACGGCTGATTTATGGTTTATCAATGCATCTGTGGCTGAGTTTGTTTTATGTTACGGCTGAATTATGATTTACTTTATGGCTGAGTTATGGTTTATCAATGCATATGTGGCTGAGTTTGTTTTATGTTGCGGCTGAGTTACGGTTTACTTTACGGTTGATTTATGGTTTATCAATGCATCTGTGGCTGAGTTTGTTTTATGTTACGGCTGAGTTATGATTTACTTTACGGCTGATTTATGGTTTATCAATGCATATGTGGCTGAGTTTGTTTTATGTTGCGGCTGAGTTACGGTTTCCCAAGTTTCCTCTGCTCCAAATCCAGAATTGAGGATCCATTAACCACAATTTTAAGATGTCAGATCTCCCTGGGATTAGAGAATCAATAGGTCAAGATGTGTGGGATCAAATGAAGGAGTTACCTATTGGAATAGTTGCTAAGCTATCTGACCGCCATTTCACGTGGTCTGGTAAGACTGTACACTATCTTCAATGTAGACAGTTGAGAATACATAAGAAGGAGATTTGGTGTCTCGTTGGTGGTCAACCTATCAGGTTTGGCTTGAATGAATTTGGTCGTATCACGGGTTTAAACACAGATCCAATGCCTACAAAATTTTTTGAACCTGAAGCTAACATAACGTTCTTCAGAGAGTTGAATGTGCCTGGTGGGGAAGGACCAAAGTTAGATGAACTTAGGGCAGGATTATTAGTGTGCCGGACATGGCCTCCTCAAAAGCGTAAATGGTTGGGGCTGTTGCTTCTACAAGCCATTGGTATTTATGGATTGCATCATAATTCTAGAATACCATTCGAAAGTGCAAAAATAGTTTTTGATGATGAAGCCATGAAGACTTATCCATGGGGTCGGTCAGCATTTGAAACTCTTGTTGATGCTATAAAGATGTTGAGTCCTATAGGAAAGTCGTACACTATTAGCGGTATGGTTACGTGTTACAGGCTTGGGCGTATGATTCAGTCAAATGCTTTAGAGAGCGATTTGGGAACATAGTCAATAATGATGAGATACCGTTGTTTCGATGGGGTGGAAACCGTACACGTTCAACAATGGAATCGATCATTGCTGAAGAGATCAGAACGTATGGTGAGGTAAGGTTCTGGCTGTGTTATAATAGTTAATGGCTGAGTTATGTTTAATAATGGCTGAGTTATAGTTTAGTGATGGTTGAGTTATAATTTTGGATGGCTGAGTTATAGTTTAGTGATGGCTGATGTATGGTTTAGTGATGGCTGAGTTATGGTTTATTAGTGGTTGAGTTATGCAATAGTAATGTCTGAGTTATACCTATTGATGATCTCTTATGTTATAGGTGCGTGTGAGTAAAATGGTTATGAAGGATGATGTAAGAGAGCTATTTCATACGTGGCCAGATCAAGCAGAAGACCCAGCACTTGAACACTTGTTCCAAGAAATACATGAGGATAAGTTTGTCAAAGGTTTTTGGGATGTGACGAGGAATGAGAAGAAGAAAAAAGTAAATGCTAAAGCAGCGGTTGAGTCTGAATCTCCCGCAAAGAAGGAGAAAGTCCAGAAGGTCTTGAAAACCATGGAAGTGATCAACAGTGAGGGTGGTGAACCTGGTGAAGGAGATGCACATAAGAAGAAGAAGAAGAAGAAAGAATCAAAGGTAAGTGATATGGTATATAGTGAGTTTATATTTTATGTAACGTTTGGTTAGTTTTTTTATGCGTTTTTGTGTATGTGTTGCAGGGTGTTAGTGAGGAGGACGATGTGTCGGTTAGAACAGTCGTGGATATGGTGTCTAAATTTAACTAAAGGTTTGACACCGTTGATAGAACCATTGGAGAAATGTCTTCAAATCTGGAGAAGGTGATTGGAGATAGAGTAGAAGCGAGGATGGATGCAAGGTTTGTCCCAAGGATGACTGGCGTTGAAATCAGGCTTGAATCTATTGAGGATGAATTGAAACAGATGAAAGAGCACCTGAATGCCATGGGGGTAGGGCAAACTGGCCAAAACGATGACGATTTCGTCTCAGATTTCAAAATTAAGGATCTGGTCAAGAAGAAGAAGCCACAACTACCGACACCTCAAGTTCCACGGAAAGTGCCACAAAACAACTCTGTTACTAGTCTTATGGTAAGCTAACAGTGGCATACATACGGCTGAAATATCAATACATTGCGGCTGAATTATGAATACTTTACGACTAAGTTTTCGTATAAGTTGCGGCCGAATTATGTTTAATGTATAGCTGAGTGGTCTTAACGTTGTGGCTGAGTTATCGTTATCTAATTTTATTCGCTATGTTATACAGCCGAAGAATTTTGTCGACGTAGAGAAGGACAGTGTTGTTGGTGGGGTCAATAAGAATCTGTATAAGGAATTTGTTAAGGCCACTGATCGAAAAGATGATCCTATAGATTTCATTGAGCAGTCTCCTGCTAATAGATTACGCCCCATAAATAAAACAAACCAAGCGTCCAAAGAAGCAGAGGTACAGATGCCGGCCAAAGATAATAAGCCAAATAGTAGAGGTAGAAAGGATAAAACGGTGGCCAAAGAAGCAGAGGTACAGAAGACAGAAGTCGAAGATAAGAGCAAACAGATGCCGGCAGAAGATAATCAGCCAAAGAAAAGAGGTAGAAAGCCTGCAGCGGTGAGGAAGCTGAAAATAAAATTACCAGCTACGAAAGAAGCTGATGAAGTCTTGAAAAAAGCTGATGAAGTCCTGAAAAAAGCTGACAATAACGACCCGAAGGAAGGTGACAGTGACATATGGGATGTCACAGACCAGTTTGTCGCTGAAAACAGCCGCATGTTGCCTGAGTCTGATGATGAGGACGAGGAAAAGATTAGGATGGATAGAATTAAAGCTTTAAGGACGGAGAGTGCATTGAATCCACAAAAAGATCATCCATCAAGGGTTTTTCCTTATATTGGAGACAACAGACTGACGTGCATGAGGAAGAATTGTGTACCTTCACGTGGAATATATGATCCTCTGGCACCGGTTGATCCGACCAAATTGCAGAAACTTACGGATTACCTAAAGCTATTCGAGTATGACCCTTTAGACCTTATTAACTTGTTAATTACAGCTTGTTAACACTATTTGTGTATATTAACTTGTGTTTATCTGTTAGGCATATCCCATTGGCCAGGGCAACAGACGAAGTTGATTTCTATAGGATTATCATCGCCGAAAGAAAGCATTGGCCAGATAGCAAATATGGATGGTTGTACGATCTGGTAAGTATTACTTTATGTATGAGTTATTGTTGTTTACAGCTGAGTTATGAGATAATATTATATCTGAGTTATTGTTGTTTACGGCTGAGTTATGATACAATATTATGTATGAGTTATTGTTGTTTACGGCTGAGTTATGAGACAATAATATGTCTGAGTAATTGTTTTTTTACGGCTGAGTTATGAGACAATATTATGTCTGAGTTATTGTTGTTTACGGCTGAGTTATGGTACAATATTATGTCTGAGTTATTGTTGTTTACGGCTGAGTTATGAGACAATATTATGTCTGAGTTATTGTTGTTTACGGCTGATTAATGCTATATCATGTCTCACTTATTACAGCATGTCTATGCGTTCCTGAGGAACAGGTTCAAGCGAGATCCCTACCCATTCCACAACAAACGCATTGCATTTATAGACTCGTGGTTCGTCGCTGAACAGTTCAAGATAAAACCGAAGAGGTTTAAATTCAAAGACATTCCGTATGAGAACGTTGTTAACGGTTTGCTTCCAGTTGATCAACCGACAAATATGAAGTTGATACAAGATGTGGATCACTTGTATATTATTCCACAAACCGGAGGCAATCACTGGGTGGCGCTGCACGTGGACTTGCGTAAGGGGCATATTGATTGCTATGATAGCATCATGGGACAAGTAACCCCAGAAAGTGAATATAAAATTCTGGAAAGTTGTAGGCCTTTTACGCGGATGATTCCAGCAATGATGAACGTTCTAGTTCCTGTCACAATCCGTGAACCTAGCTTTGAGCAGTTTACCTTCAGAAGGAGGAATGTCTCCAGGGTCCCTCAAAACGTACAAGTTGGGAACTGTGGCGTGTACGCGTGTAAATTTGTCGAATGTCTAGCGCTTGGTTTAACTTTCGACGACATCTGTGATCAAAATATCCAGGCTATACGGGTTAAGATGGCAGCATATATCTACGATGAGGCACCTGATATGCTTGCACAGTTTCAATGATATATTCTGTTTTCGTTGATACCTATTATGATAATCGTTTATGGCTAATTTAAGGATTTTACAAAACATACTTACCGACTGATTTATAACTTACCTTAAAGTGTTGTTTGTGGCTGATTTAAGGATTTTGAACATAATCGTTTGTGGCTGATTTAAGAATTTTACAAACATACTTACCGGCTGATTTATAGTTAGTTACGGCTGGTTTGATAATATCATCAACAACAGTGTTACGGCTTAGTTACGAAACGAACCAAACCTTACGGCTTAGTTAAATATATTTGAAAATTTTGAAATTGTAATTTTTTATATTATTTGATGCTTATTCAAAGTTTATAGTTCATCAATTGTTTATGATTAAGAATTAGAGTTTTAGTTTGACGGCTGAGTTATAATACTTAACAGAAGTATACTTATAATAACTCAGCCAAACCACGAACGAATCTGTGTTAAGTCAGCCGTGTCGTTAGAATAACTCAGCCATGTCGTTAGAATAACTCAGCCAAACCACGAATATGGCATAACTCGGCAAAACCACGAATATGGCAGATAACCACAAATATTTTTGTAGCAAATTACTCACAAAATGATAACAAATTTATAGTGGAAATACAGACACAAAAAATATAAATCCCCAAATACAAATTCTAAACCCTAAACCTTTAATTCTTAATCATAAACGGTTTATTAACTATAAACTTTGAATAAACATCAAATGATATAAAGAATTACAACACATGTAACTAATTTCAAAATTTTCAAATATATTTATTTAGTGTAGACAACAAAAAACTTGCTTCTCATTGGTTAATTCTTAGAAACAAGGATCATGTTTTATTTTATTATCAACCATTGATAAAACTAAATCCAACGGACAAGAATCTCCTCTTTTGTGCTTTCTCATTTTCTTCTCTCTCCAAATGTTCTTCAGATAAATCTTGTTTTTTTTTCAGATTCGGTCACCACCAACACTTTGCCGTCAGATTCTGGGTTGGGTTCGTTTCGTAACTCAACCGTGCGTTATTCTAACGACATGGCTGAGTGTTAGTCATGTTACGGCTGATTTATAGTCAAGAAAAGACGATAATAGATAGATAAAACACCATTACATAGAAGTTCATAGAGAAGACGACAGTAAAAACAAGTTTAACAATTGAATTCACGTACTGAAACCGACATCATCTGGGCCAAATTCCTCAAACATATCGAGCAAATTATTCCACACTATCCTATTAATCCACTCGGGCTTATCGCCACCACGCGCCCATATCCTCTTCAACGCACGCATCTGGTCTCGGAATAACGTTCTAGCACACGAATTAAACTGCGTCCAAACCGTTGAAGTATGTTTTGGATCTCACGTGTATTTACGCTACAAATTAAGAAAAGAAAATAAGTTATAGAGTATAGAACCATATTAGGGTTTTTGTTTTATTGTGCTTTATATCAAAGATTGGTGCTTACCGCGAGGAGGAAAAACCATCGTGTCTTATAATTGACGGGAATCAAGCGGTATGTCGGCCACTCATGGTGCCAGTTGTGTTGAAGGATCTCTCCGATCGCGACATAGAGAAGGTGATTGAACTTGAACCACGTAACAGTGGTTTTGTCAATCAAGTCACCCGCACCATGGTATAGAACGGGAAGATTCTCCCGATCAGCAGCGTTAAGGATCGCTTCAACATCTCTGAGAAACTGTCCTGTGATGGGAGGAACAACGTTGATATATCATGGTTTTTACCGGTTTTTGACCATGATATAAGTCCATTTTATAGAGTCTTTTGGTATTTTTAGAGTTCTATTAGAGTCTTTACAGGATGGAGTGCATTTGGAGCTTAATAGAAGATTTTGGAGCTTATTTGAGTATTTTGGAGAAGCAGCCGAAGTGATGAAGTCGGAGCTGAATTACACGAAGAGTGTTGATCGACACTAACCCTTGGTGTCGATTGACACCAATGAAGGTGGCCAAGTTTCGCGACTTCCATCGAGAAAAGGAAATTGTCTCAAGTTTTCATGATTTACAAGATTGCCCCTGACGCAAATTTACCTCTATAAATAGTTTTGAAGGCATTGTTTAGCCAGGACCTTATCATTATTTTCTGTTTTTGAGACTTAGAGAGAGATTGATCCTGAGCTTTTGGGGAGACAATTCTGTACTCTTCCGAGAAGTTTTCGAACCCTTGTATCATATTCTTTTCTTATTTTGTGCAATTTATTTCAGTCATGATTTGTGCTTTCATCTCTATGTCTGATTAGTTTGCTAGTTAGGTTATGGTGATTTAGGGTTGATGATGAGTTTGTAGAATTATTAAGCTGTTAGGAAAAATCAATTGGATCTTCATCTTGATTTGTGCTTATATTGATTTCTTAATTGATCACTTAAAAATCAAACGCTAGGTTGTTTAATAGATGCGAGAGCATTATTAATAACTTGAGCTAATCATAGATGAGCAAAATATATATTCACAAAGAGTTTGGTTTAGAGATTTTGTGAACAATCGAACCTGTTTTTAATGCTTGCCTTAATTGTTTGAATTTGCAAAAAGATTTGGAATTCTGGAATTTAGGCATAGATAACTTCAGCAACGAGAGTTGATTAGTTTTAAATTAGTGTTTCGAGTTCTAGACGGTTCTTAATATTTTCCTGACAGCTTATTTTCTGCATTCTTGGATTCAACCTGATAATTACCCTTGCCTAGCGCCTTAGTCTCCTGAACTTTAATCCCTTTTAATTCTGTTTATTGATTGCTTAGTAGTTTACTTTATTTTAATTAATTGATCTAGCATAATTTGAACATAGAAACCATAGTGTAGCATAAACTTCCTTTCTGATTCGATAACCCCTTATACTTCAATTGCATTGTTGTGCACTTGCAGTGTTGATTTATTTGGGTAAAACTTTGACCCTATCAAACGTCCATGTCGAAAGGTTGAGATGGAATATAAGATTTAGGAGAATCTGATATAATGAGAAAAAAGAGATAGGAAGACGAAAGGTTGCCTAGACTAACTTAGGGTTTCGAGGCAAATTTATGTTTCACGGCTGAGTTATAATACTTCATGGAAGACGAAAGGTTACGTAGGTTAAGTTATGGTTTCGCGCCAAATTTACATTTAACGGCTGAGTGATGATACTTCACGGCTGAGTTATAATACTTCATGGAAGACGAAAGGTTACATAGGTTAACTTATGGTTTCACGCCAAATTTACATTTCACGGCTGAGTTATGGTACTTCACGGATGAGTTATAATACTTCACGGCTGAGTTATTATACTTCACGGCTGAGTTATGATATTTCACGGCTGAGTTATTATACTTCACGGATGAGTTATAATACTTCACGGCTGAGTTATGGTACTTCACGGCTGAGTTATGATACTTCACGGCTGAGTTATGATACTTCACGACTGAGTTATGATACTTCACAGCTGAGTTATAATACTTCACGGCTGAGTTATGATACTTCACGGCTGAGTTATGATACTTCACGGCTGAGTTATGATACTTCACGACTGAGTTATGATACTTCACAGCTGAGTTATAATACTTCACGGCTGAGTTATGATACTTCACGGCTGAGTTATGATACTTCACGGAAGATGAAAGGTTGCGTAGATTAACAAATTAGGGTTTCGCGGCTGAGTTATAATGCTTCACATAAACATAAAACACATAAACCAACAGTCTTGTTCGCTATTACCAAATAGGAAAAAGAAAATATATGCAAACAATACTACGCCAGACAAGTTTTCACATTATGCCCAAATTGTTTACATCGAGAACATGCGTGTTGCTTCCTAGGGCGTTTATTTCCAAAGGCAACTTAATCCTAATTTTCTTGGGTCTTCCTGGCTGGTTTACAACAATCGGAGGCAAGCACAGTTGGATAGTTACAATTTCAGGAACAGGTAGCGCTGTATCTGAAGGCATGATTGAATCGGCGTATGCGTTAAGCAAAAAACCGCCCTTATAGTAAGGACTGCGCAGGGATATACGAGACACACCCATATGCTCTGCAGCTGCGATTGCATGGACGCATGGTATTTTTTCGTGGTTGAAACGACGGCATGTGCATCTTTTTGCATCCACATTTACAACATGCAAATATGTTCCATATGTTACCTCTACACGTAAAGCATCAATCGTTTATACATCCATTAGTCTTGCTGCGGTGACACGGACCTATTTGAGAGAAGAACCAAAATAAAATAAAAAACGTTAAGGCTGATTTATCAAAATAATGTCTGGTTTACGAGCATTTGACGACTAACTTATTTAAACGATTACAGCTGAGTTACCTGTAACAGTTTTTCAACACCTCGTGAGAGCGTTGTTAGCTGCGATTTCGCTTCCTCTCTCCGTTCAGCAAACCATCTGGTTATCATAGTCCGTATCGATTCTAACAGTCGAACTATGGGAAGACTTCTAGCATTTGACAGTGCTTTGTTCATTGATTGCGCAATATTCGTAGTCATTAAATTGTACCTTTCACCCGGGAAATGAACACGCGCCCACATTCGGACACCAGCTCTTTGGAGGTATCCATGTAGTTCAGGATGAAGCGCTTCAATCTCATTGAACGCCTCAGTAAAATCAGCCAACCTAAAACACCTTGCCGCTTTTTTCACCAAGATGAACAAATGTTTTCCTTTGAATTTCGCCAAAATGTTCTTATACAAATGGTAAGTGCAAATTCCACGAGAAGCCAACGGATACACATTACCAATTGCTTTCCCTATTGACTTATGTCTGTCCGAGATTATCGCAAGATCCTTATCGTCAGGAATAACAACTTTGAGTTGCGTAAAAAACCAACGCGAAGAATCATCATTTTCAGTGTCAACAACACCGAAAGCTATTGGGAAAATCTGAAAATTACCATCTTGTGCTAGGGCTGTTAGAAGCTTCCCTTTGTAACTACCTTGGAGAAACGTACCTTCGACAACAACAACTTTGCGCATGAAAGGAAACCCAGCAACACTCGCACCAAAAGCAATGAACACATACTTGAATCTTCCACACTCATCAATTTGAAGACGCGTGACTGTACCCGGATTTGCCCGTCTTATCATGTATAGGTAAGAAGGCAATTCTTTAAAACTACTCTCAGGAGTCCCCAGATGGATCTGCCTTGCAAACTTTAGCGTCCTATGTGACTTCCAATAATCCATCTGTTGACACAAACATATTAATAAATCAGCCGAAATGAGAATAACCCATCCGTATCGTAACAATAAGTTAGCCATAAACAACCTTTAAGTAAGCCGTCAACAATCTATAAGTCAGCCGTCAAAAATCTATAAGTCAGCCGTCAACAAGCTATAAGTCAGCCGTGAACAAGCTATAAGTCAGCCGGAGTGTATTAATAAATCAATAAGTCAGCCATAAAACAATATATAAGTTAGCCGCAATCAATCTATTACCTTTATACTAAAATGCTTATTGATAATTATTCCGACACTGCGAGGTTTAATGGACGGACCAACGTCACCAAGAAAGTCCCTGTAAAGAGCTCCCAAAATTCAGGTGTTGCTTGTCGGGATCGATTAGAACGTTCCTTCACAGAAAATGTGTGTTCCCAATCGTATATACGAACATAAAAATGTGGCTCATCCCTTTGTTTAGATGCACGAACTCTCCAACAACATCCATCCACCCAGCACTTAAAAATCACTGTACTCGGATTTGATACTGGTACATCAAAATCAAATCCATCCCTTACCAAAAGAAGTTTCAGTCGTTTCTCCAACTCGTCTTTGCTCCCGTATTGTTGTCCTACATCGAGGTTTATCGAAGGCATCTCCAACCTTAAAGCCTCCGAGTTCCCAATCGATCCGGTCGTTTAAATGTTCTAAAGTCTCTTCTTAGGAGGCAGAGTCGGTGAATCTTCGTCTTTATTCTGAGGCTCGCCGAATACAGTAAAGTTGTCATCATCAGATGACGCACCATCGGAGTCGTCGAAAACATCAAATCGGCTTGAAAATTCATCATCTTCTTCTTCACCACCTGCTTCTTCGACATCTTCAACGTCTTCTTCGTCTTGGTTTTTACTATAATCATAACATAAACCATCAAATCCCCCACCGTAATCTTCGTATCTAGATTCTACTTTTGTGTCAGAACTGATTGGCCGTTTCATCCTTCGTCTCGATCGATCCTTCCGACTAATTTTGCTAGACTCTTTCTCCGTAAACTCCACACTGAGACGTAGCCGATCGATTTTCCATAGGCTTAGAAAACATTGCAACTCTCGATCATTGGGTGGAGTATCATGCGACATATTTTTAATAGCCTTGTTCGAGAACATGTAGCTCAACTTTACCTGATGGCTCAACTCCTTCAATCCGTAGTCATCGAGAACCAACTTCACAAGCTAGTCGTGCATTGTTTCCGCATCTATCGGAACAACTCTACACCCTCTATCGTCGGTGTTAAATACATATTTGTGTTTCTTTACCCAATTACGAGAAACTACAAATACCAAAACCGGATCCATCATATATTCGGAGAAGGATGAACGAAAATGAAGAAGAAGGAGGAAGACGATGATGAACAGATCTGTTGATGTGAAGAACAAGGTGAAGAACAACGACGGCGATAAAAATGATGACCACGACGAGGAAGACAAAGAAGACGATGACGACGTTTCGTATTTCTCTGTTGATGATGACATGGAAATATGCATCCGATGAAGTGGCAAGTAAGCCACCAAACGAACACGTAAATCAACTGTCTTAAACCAGCCATAAAACAAAACTTTAAGTCAGTCGTAACATGAATACTATTACAGTAATTAAAAAACGAAAAAACGCCTGCCAAATTCAGCCGTTTAATACCGTAACTCAACTGAAAATCTTTAGCTCAGCTTTATCATTTAATAAGTCAGCCGTCAAATCATGCTATTGTAGTAATTAATCTTTCGCTACTAAATCAGCCGTAATTAGGCCGAGTTTTTCGTTAACCCAGCTCATTACGACTGATTTATGACACTTACACGAAAATCAGCCGTAACGAAGCAATAACTCAGCCAGCCGGAGAAAGTTAATTCAGTCGTGTCGAAACAAGAACCCAACCAAATTTTGACAAATCAACCATCGGGTTATAACCCAGCCGTAACTTATGGCTGGGTTATCTCGTAAGTCAGCCGTTTTCTCATAACTCAGACATATTTCGTTAAGTCAGCCGAAACACCAGGCTGGGTTATACACGTAAGTCAGCCGTTAGCTCATAACTCAACCATTTTTCTTAAATCAGCCACAACATACCGTAACTCACCCGTCATTGCCGCTGTAGCGCTTTACGGCTGAGTTCATTAATACACATCAGCGATTTCTGACGTGGCGGCGCATTTTTTCTGATGTGGAATTAAAAAGTAATGACATTCTTTGTAATTACGTTTTTTCCTATAACATGTAACAAGGGCACGCTGGGTATGGAAAATATAGACGAAATTGATAGTAATAAAAAATGTTTTGTATGGTACTGGTCATTTCACCTAATTTGTATGATATCTGAGTAAACTTCCCAAAATAAAAAGGTACCTGCACCAACTACAGTGTGGATTTCATCAATGAACAAGATTGTCTGTCCATTGGAAGCAGTTACTTCCTTCAGTACTGCTTTCAACCTTTTCTCAAATTCTCCTCGAAATCTGGCACCAGCAAGCAGTGAACCCATGTCGAGAGATATCAACTACATTATAAAGCAACCAAGCAAAGCATGTTAAAATATTCCTCTGATCCTTTGTGGAGAAACGGTAAACCAATTAACAGAAAACTTGAGCAATTATAACCTTCCGATTCAAGAGAGGTTCATGGATATCCCCTCGTACAATTCGCTGAGCCAACCTGAAAAGGTTAAAGCCTCTATGGTAAATTTGTCTGAGGAGAGTAAAATCATAAGTTTTTAGAGAAATTTGCAAGCCTTACCCCTCTGCAATTGCAGTTTTCCCTACACCAGGTTCACCAATGATAACAGGATTGCTTTTTGTCCTCCTGCATAGTATCTGGATGCAACACCGGATTTGGTCATTCTGTCCAATGACAGGGTCCAGTTTTCCTTGTCTTGCCATCTTAGTTAAATCATTTCCATACTTTCCAAGTGCTTTGTATTTTCCTTCGGGAGCTACATGATTAGCTTTACCTGATATGAGGCAAAGGTTCATTATGTTAAACTTATATTTAAAAACAGAGTAAGAAAGAATGGAGAAACAGAGTAAGAGATAAAGAATTATCTCTTCTCCTTTAAAGAAGAAATTAACAAAGATAAAACTTTCTATAAATCTGAAACTAGTTTATATTCTCGACATGCATTTGATAAGACAATATTTACACACTTATATAGATGTTTACATAACTGTAATTCTAAATAACAGTTGTAACTTATCCAACAAGTTACTTCTCTTACTCATATCCTTTCGTAGCAAGTCACGGATACATTACATCCCTTGACTTTACATACAAACTATAGCATATTAAATATTACCAAACTCAATTATATTCTAACACTTCCCCTTAATTGAGTTTCGGTCCAACTCCAGACTTGCTTAGTACTTTGTTGGATTTCCATACACATCGGTTTTCATATGATATATCCATTTCACGCCAATGATCTTCTTCTTCTCTATCATCTTAAGTTCTTCATCAATGGCTTCTCTCCATTCTATAGTTTCAGAGGCTTCATCGTATGAATGTGTTTCCTCCGATACGAGAAAGCAGGTTTCAAGTATTTGAGCCGAATCTCCACATTCCACAATTTGTGAAGTATCTTCTCGTTCTTCTTCTTCAAATGTCACGTCTCTTGACATCTCTTTCTTAGTCTATGTGTTTTCTTTAGTAACTTCCTTTGATCACCATCACACCTTTGTGACGTCTAATGGATGATTCTTCTCCACGTCTTCTTCGATTATCTGTGTAACTGGTTCCCGTCTTGTGCCATGCGTGAATCTTCTCCACGTCTTCTTCGGTTACTGTGTAACCGGCTTCTGCTCCCTTTCACTTAGGTAAGCAGCCTCTTTTCTTTCTTGGTGTCTCCTTTGATCACCATTACGTCTCCTTGATGTCTCGTGCGTGAATTTTCTGCACGTCTTTCTCGGTTATCTTTATAACCATTTTCTCTGCTCCATTTTTCTTTTCGGTAAGCATCCTATTTCTTTGCTTGGTGTCTTCCTTTGATCACAAACTGATTCTCCGTCTCCGCATCCTTGTGCTTCACCAAGACGTTGTCGAACCAAGTTTCAGAATTCTCCTTCCACATATCCAACTTCACATCCGTTTTCTCCATTGCCTTTTGAGAAGATTTCCTATCTCCTTTATCGCTTTTGAAGCCTTCCTCTTGAAGATACTGCATGTGGATGTGTTTGCAGAAACGTGATGATGCTCTCTCTTGTCACCACCTCTTCTTTTTATAATTCTTCTTCTTCTTCCTTCGGTTTCTCACCGTTGCTTTTCAGTCTCCATCTTTTTCTTCTTCTTGCAGCGGACTTTTTCTTATTCTTGTTGTGCTTGAACAGGCTCCAAGACCAAGATAATCTCTGATACCATGTTAAACTTATATTTAAAAACAGAGTAAGAAATAATGGAGAAACAGAGTAAGAGATAAAGAATTATCTCTTCTCCTTTGAAGAAGAAATTAACGAAAGATAAATTTTCTATAAATCTGAATCTTGTTTATATTCTCGACATGCTTTCTATAAGACAATATTTACACACTTATATAGATGTTTACATAACTGTAATTCTAATTAACAGTTGTAATTTATCCAACAAGTTACTTCTCTTACTCACATCCTTTCGTAGCAAGTCACGGATACATTACATCCCTTGACTTTACATACAAACTATAGCATATTAAATATTACCAAACTCAATTATATTCTAACACATTAAAACATACATTAAAGGACACAGGGGGTATCAGAAGATTCAGTGAGATGTCAGTAAAATGCATCATTCTTTTTAAAGTCAAAGGCTTTGATATCACAGCCTTCAAGTAGCATATGTTTAAATCTCCCAGAGGACAAAACATCATCCACAAAGTGTAGTAAACTTGAAGCGCAAGCAACACAATACTTACTGTAAGAGAATGGAAACTATATCGTTAGGATCTCTGTAATTATACTCTCAATCTCTGTAATTGCACTCTCCTTTACTTCTGTATATTTCCTTTCCTTGTATTCTACTCGTATCTGTACATATAAACAGAGTTATGCATATCAATAAGACTCACGGAATCATTCAAACCAACATGGTATCAGAGCCACAATAGGTTCTAACCTATTTTTTTTTTTCCACGCCGTCGCTCCTTTCTCTTTTCTTCTTCTTCGCCTTCGACTATTCTCTTCTGGTTCACTTACGATTCTCTACACATCTAATTCCTTTTTCTTCACTCGCTATGTCGGATTCTACCGCTGAACGCACTTGTGTCTTCAATTCTCACGATCCGCAGAGCACCCTCCTCTCGGTCAATATGTCCGGTATTACGAAGTTAACACATCTCAATTACCTCATGTGGAGCAGACAAGTTTGTGCCTTGCTTGAAGGGCATGAACTTCAGCACTTCATTGACGACACTAACGTCGCCCCGCCTCAGACAACGCTTGTCAATGCCATATCCACTCCGAATCCTGCATATGCTCCGTGGCGTCGACAAGATCGTCTCCTCTACAGCTCCCTCATCGGTTCAATTTCGCTACCTGTCCAATCGGTGGTCTCAACAGCGGCTACAACTCTGGAAGTTTGGAACATTCTGGCAAGTACCTTCGGCAACCCCACTCGCGGACACATCCGTAAACTCAAACATCAAATCAAAGCATGTGTCAAAGGCATTAAGACGATTAGTGAATACCTCCTTCTCATCAAATCAAAGGCTGACGATCTTGCTCTCCTTGGAAAACCTATGCATCCCGAAGATCTCACGCAGCAGATCCTCGCCGGTCTAAGCGATGACTACAAACCAGAAATAGATGCGATCAATGGACGCGACACGTCGATCTCCTACAGTGAGCTACATGAGAGATTTCTCAATCGCGAGGCTATGATTCAATGCACTGAATCTCCATCCGCTCCACCCATCGTGGCTCACGCCACAAACACTCGCCCACGCCAACAATGGCGTAACAACAACAATTCTAATCACTCTCGCTCCAACAATCATCAACAAGGACAGCCTCGCTTCACTCGGCCATACTTGGGTCGCTGTCAAGCATGTGGAACTCAAGGACACAGCGCCAAGTATTGCCCTGAGTTCCGTATGGTGTGTGGTTCTGCTCCTCCATCCACACCATAATCTCAGATGCACCACCAGCAACCATGGCAAGGATCTCAACCATCTTCGATGTGGCAGCCCCGGGCTAACGTCGCAAGGATGTCTGATTCATCTACATGGCTTGTAGACACCGGAGCATCTCACCACATGACGTCCGATCTAACAAACCTCTCACTTCACAATCCGTATGGTGGTGGTGATGATGTTTTACTAGGTGATGGATCAGGACTGCAAATTTTCCACACTGGTTCTTTATCCTTGCCCTCTTACTCTCGTCCTTTCTTCCTTGATAATGTGCTTTGTGTTCCCTCTTTAGAGAAAAATCTCATCTCTGTTTTTCAATTATGCAATACTAATGGAGTTTCTGTTACATTTACGCCCACATACTTTCAGGTTCAAGATTTGACCACGGGGGCTCTTCGTCTAACGGGCAAGCCTAAAGATGGAACCTACGAATGGCCCAAAACCGCAGCTTCCTCTCCACCATCCTTTGCCTTTGCGTCTGTAGTGAAGACTACAATGTCGGATTGGCATTCTCGTTTAAGCCATCCGGCCATTTTCATTCTTCAAAAAATTATTTCTAAATTTGATTTACCTCTTTCTTCAAATGCTTTATTATCTCAACCTTGCAATGCTTGTCCGATTAATAAAATGCATAAGTTACCTTTTCAAAACTCTACTCTTCAATCTCACAAACCGCTTGATGTCGTATTTTCCAATGTTTGGACATCTCCGCTTATTTCAGTCGATGGTTTTAAGTATTATGTTATCTTTGTTGATCACTTTACATGATACACTTGGTTGTATCCTTTAAAGAAAAAGTTCACAAGTTTTTGAAGTTTTTACTCGGTTCAAAGTATTGGTTGAAAATCGATTTCAATCAAAGCTTCGCACCTTGTATACCGACAATAGGGGTGAATTTATTGGGCTCACTCAATTTCTCTCTACCCATGGTATCTCTCACATGACCAGTCCACCGCATACGCCCGAACACAATGGCATTGCTGAAAGACGTCATCGACATATTGTCGAAACGGGCCTTGTCCTCCTATCTTATGCGTCTATGCCAAAATCGTTTTGGACTTATGCGTTTGCGACTGTAGTATATCTTATTAATAGGATGCCCACGCCTATTTTAAGCTTTGAATCACCTTTTCAAAAGTTACATGGGCATTCCTCTAATTTTCAAAAACTACGGATTTTTGGGTGCTTGTGTTTTCCTTGGATACGGCCTTATGCATCGCACAAATTAGATGCACGATCGACACCATGTGTCTTCTTAGGCTACTCCATTACACAAAGTGCTTATTTTTGTTTACATCGAACTACTTCAAGAATTTATACATCGAGACATGTCATTTTCCATGAAACTTTTTTTCCGTTTTCAAACAACACACAAGTTTCAGTGTCTATTGATCCTTCAGACGCTCCAACCCATACTTTTCCAATTGTCCAGAATATATCACCCATACCTACACCTCTTTTACCGAATCCACCATCGCCTCCCACGACAGCAACACCTTTACCATCACCTACTTTGTCACCGCACCCATCTCCTTCGCCACCTCCATCACCGGCTCCGGATCCTCAACCTCTAGCTCCAGAACCTCAACCACCAGTACCAGAACAGCAACCGCTGGCTCCAGAACCCAATCCTCCCACCCCGCAAGTACCACATGCTGCACCTCCCCAACGTGTCAGCAATAGAGTTCGAAAACCTGTACAAAAACTAAATATCCATACCACCGTTAAACCTGCCATGGAGACTCCTCCAACTACGGTTGCCCAGGCACTCAAGAGCCCCCATTGGCGCAAAGCAATGCAGGATGAGTATACAGCTCAAACTGGCAATCGGACGTGGGATTTAGAAAACTTACCTAACGTGTCTAATGTTGTAGGATGCAAGTGGATTTTCACTATCAAGAGGAATCCTGATGGAACGCTGGCCCGGTATAAAGCTCGTCTCGTAGCCAAAGGCTTCACCCAACGACCAGGAATCGACTACAACGAAACATTCAGTCCAGCTGTGAAGCCCGCAACGATTCACACCGTTCTCAGTGTTTCGGTCTCTCGCAATTGGAATATCCGCCAATTAGACGTCAACAATGCATTCCTGCAAGAAACGCTTGAAGATGAAGTTTTCATGACTCAACCCCCTGGCTTCATCGATAAGGACAATCCTAATGCAGTTTGCAGGTTACGGAAAGCCATTTATGGCCTCAAACAGGCACCTCGAGTCTAGTATAATGAGCTGCGCAATTTTCTCGTTCAATTCGGTTTCAAGAACTCATTAGCAGATGCGTCCCTATTTACCTACAACAACAATGGAGTCATCATCTATATACTCGTCTACATCGATGATTTAATCATCACGGGAAACAGCTCCAGCCACACAAACGGGTTTATCGATTTTTTATCTAAACGCTTTTCTTTAAAATATTTATATGATCTCTCATTTTTCCTTGGCATTGAAGTTCATAGGACTACAAAATGGATGCATCTAACACAATATCGTTATATTGCAGATTTATTACACAAAACAAAAATGGAGGAATGCAAATCACTTCCCACGCCTATGTGTCCGAATGATGTGCTTACTCTTCACTCGGGCACACTACTTGATGATCCAACAGAATACAGAACAGTAGTTGGCAGTTTACAATACTTGTCCTTCACGAGACCAGATATCTCCTTGAGCGTCAACAAATTATCCCAATTCATGCACCAACCGACAACAGACCACTGGCACGCAGTCAAGCGCATTCTCTGCTATCTATCTGGTACAATGACCAAGGGAATATTTCTCCATGCCAACAATACTCCGACGCTACATGCATTCACGGATGCTGACTGGGCTGGGAATAAGGACGACTACACTTCGACAGGTGCATACATTGTATATCTTGGGAAACATCCGATCGCTTGGTCTGCAAAGAAACAAACGGGAGTAGCTCGATCCTCAACTGAAGCTGAATACAGATCCATTGCTTCAACAACCTCTGAAGTAGTGTGGATCACGTCTCTACTCACTGAACTTGGTGTTAAAACTCACACTCCTCCGGTCATTTACTGTGACAACATCGGCGCCACGTATCTTGCTGCAAATCCTGTTTTTCACTCAAGAATGAATCACATTGCCTTAGACTATCACTTTGTTCGACACTACATACAATCAGGGCAGCTTCGGGTAACTCATGTCAAGTCAGCAGATCAACTAGCCGATGCTCTTACAAAACCTCTTCCTCGTGCTCGTTTTGAAGATCTAAGTTTCAAGATCGGACTCTCCTTCGGCCGTCCGTCTTGAGGGGTGTGTAAGAGAATGGAAACTATATCGTTATGATCTCTGTAATTATGCTCTCAATCTTTGTAATTGCGCTCTCCTTTACTTCTGTATATTTCCTTTCCTTGTATTCTACTCATATCTGTACATTTAAACAGAGTTATGCATATCAATAAGACTCACGGAATACAGAGTTATGCATATCAATAAGACTCACGGAATCATTCAAACCAACACTTACTTTGATCAGTCACTTGTTGACTAGCACAGACAGCTTCAATAGCTTCCGTCAGGGCTTCCTCACTAAGATTCAGGGTCTTGAAAAATTCTTGTCCAAACCTTTCATCGAAGTAAAAAGCCAACAGAACGTGTTCGACCGACACATAATCATCTCCAAACTCTACCTTATACAAAACTGCGAAAGTTAATATTGTAGTAGTAATAGATCCATAGCGGCATGCCAGAACACTGGAATCACTTGTGACCTGCCGTTCACAAGAAGTTAGGTTGATTCAAGTTAGCCTAGTGAGAAATAAGGGGAAGCTTCAGATGCAAAAAAACAAGTCATCTGCAATACCTTTGGTTGTGGTTGTGGTTGTCCACAAAACCAGTTTTTTAACATAGAAGACCCTAGTATCTGACCGCTGGTATCACAGGCTGTATCCTACAATGTCACAAGAAATTAAGTTGATTCAAGTAGAGACTAATGAGAAATATGGGGAAGCATGAGAATTATGTTCAGATGCACAAAACAAGTTAGCTGCGACACCTTCAGTTGTGTAGATATGAAGTAGTCTGTAGCTTGAAGAGAAGAGCTATTGTCGATTCTAGCCTTTGCAAATATTTGCCTGGCAAGACCATCTTTTTGCTCGAGAAGCGCTTTCATCAAGTGTTCGGACTCCACAATTTGTTGTTTCGAGGCACGAGCTGCTTCTACGGAGCTGACAAGTCCTTCATAAGCCATCTCTGTAATCCCATTTTCATTTGCCTACAGACGGAAGAAAAAAAAACTACAAATTAACAATCTTCTTTGGAAATATTATATTGGCCAAACCATCTTATTCCCAAGCCATCTCCGTATACGCATTTGGATTAGTCTACCGAAAAGAAAATTAAGACTCTTATCTCACTACCAAAGCACATCGAATACACATGATCGGAAGATAATGCAATGAGATTATAATAATCAAGAGGAAAGGTTCCAACTTTCTCCTGAAACTCAACAAATTATCACCAAAAGGAAAGATTCCAACTTTCTCCCGAATCAAAGACGAAAGATTCAAACTTTCTCCTGGAAATCAACATTCTATCACCAAAAGACAAACCTTGCCAAAACAAAAATCGATTTGATGACTAGTCCAAGATATAAAGTTGAAAACTTTCAGAGATCAAAGTCGATCCAATAACGAACCTTAGCTGCAAAAACAGAGAAGTAACGTGGAGAAGGAAAATGGAGAGGAAGAGGTAACAATCGGCCATGAGTAGCAGCTCGAGTGACCGAAGAAGGGAAGTCGTTTCGTTTTTTTTTGAATTAGATGTTAAATTTAATTCAAGAAAAAATACTTTTGTACATCACTTCAACTTCAGTTTGAGTTTAAATAGAAAAAAACAGAAACTTAATTCGAAAAGATAGGTCGATGAAGCAAACAATATTTGAAGCCCTCCTTCATATCTCTTGTCTCCCAAACCTCTAATCGAGATTAACCTGTTCCGTACTTGTTTATCAATGAAACGAATTAGACCGAGTAGGATCTTCCCCATGCCTTCTGACGTTCATCTCTCTCCAAATTGTGTGGACCGTTGTTTGAAATACGTATCTAGCTAGGAAGCTATGAATACGGTCAAAGTTGTTGTCGCTGATATAGGTGACCACATCGTACCACGTCAATGCGAATCGAAATTTAAGGAGATTTTTTGTAAGCTTGGACCAAATCTCAGAGGAATACCTGCAGGAGAAAAACAAGTGATCCCTCGTCTCCACCAGATCCGAGCAAAGAACACAAGTTGGATCAGTGCACTCTAACTACTCATTCGATCACATGTTGATAAGCGATTTTGAATCGCAAGCCAAGCGCATAAAGAGTATTTTGGTGTCAAGTGAGTAAACCAAATCTCTTTATGCCAGTTAACTTTGCTTTTTGTCGATCGCGTATGGTTCCATGTGTCCTTTGTGACAAAACGTGGCTTAAACTTAGAGCACTTCCAATGGAGGATCTTAACATAGAGTTTTTAGAGAAAAAATTAAAAAAATAATTCAAAACTAAATAAAATGTTAAGAACTGGTTCTTAAAAGAGAGTTTTTAGAATTGTTAAGAACCCCATATGTGTCAGTTTGTGATTGGTCGGTTCATTTTAACAGAAAAAAAAATTAAAACTTTACAAAATTTTAAAATTTCACAAAACTTCACAAAAATTAAAATTTCACAAAACTTCAGAAAAATTAAACCTTCACAAAATTAAAACTTTACAAAATTTATGAAATGCAATAATTTTTAAGTTTTATAAAATATAAAATGTTTAATAATTTAAATAAATAAATTCTATATAAAATATTATAATTTCAAAATAATATTTTTTTATTCTTAAAAACCTCTCAAATGGGATTCTACCATTGAAAGCATAAAATTTTAATTACTCTCAAAAAAATTCTTAACTTAAACATTTTCAAAATTTATTATTAAAATAATGTTAAAAAGAATGGTCTTATCATTCTTCCCACGCCAAAGAACTACATCATCAACATCCATTACTCTGTTTTCGCGCTTTGCCTGCAGAGCATCTTCTATATCGTTCAGGACTGGGATCCTATGTCTCCGTCTCCTTCGTGTATCCCATGCTTCAGCAACTGATGCAGACATTCGAATACCCATATCAGTGACACCCCTCGGCCCCACTAGATCCATCAAACAACCCATGTATGACCACTTATCGTACCAGAACGATGTTAATATACCATTTCGGACTTCCACGCTACAAAACTCCTTAGCTATGTCCCGATATTTCAAAAGTTTTCGCCACATCCATGAACCCATGCTTGATTTGTCTTTTATAGCCCAAAAAGACCCTGTCCTGATGAGATTATTTTTCGTCCATTTGGCCCACAAAGAAGGCTGATGCGAAATGAGCCTCCATATTAGCTTCAGACAACAAACGTCATTTGCTTCTTTGAGAGAGCGTAGACCCAGACCTCCCTCCTCCTTTGGCCTACACACATCTCTCCAAGCAATCTTAGCTTTTCTTGGATTCAAATCTACGCCCGACCACAAAAACCCAGAGCATATTTTATCGATCTCCCGGATACAGTCTCTAGGAAGTCGAAATGCAGAAAGCCAAAAACTGGAAATACTCCATAAGACTGAGCTAATCAGGTTCAGTCGACCCGCAAATGAAAGGAATCGAGAAGTCCACAAACCAATAATTTCCCACGCCGCTTTATAAAATTTGACGGTGTAACCATCCGGTCCCGGTGACTTGTCATTTGGCATTGAAAACAAAACCTTCTTTATTTCCTCAGCCGAAAATTCGCTCCGCAGCGCCGCATGATCCACTTCCGAACATCTAAACAGTAACAATTCTTGTAGAGTGTCCACCGAAATCCCTTCAAAGTCATCAGGTGTGTTTTACAAAAATTCACGAAAAAATCTCTCAGCCACAGATATAATCTTGTCTCCTCGTGTTACTATACTAGCATTAGGGCATTTGATTTCCCGAATTGAATTTTTTGCTTCTCTGGTCGCTATCGCACGGTGATAAGTCTTATTGTTTCGGTCTCCTACTTGTAACCAATGCACCTTTGACTTTTGCTTTAGATATTTCTCCTCTGAGCTAGAGATCAAGTCCTATCTCTTGTAAGCCATTTTTTCCTCCTCCATGGCTTGTGGCGATGGATTCTGCAGATTCACCTCCTGTTTAACACACAGATCTGTATAAGCTTCCTTTGCCTTTTTTACCAAGTTACCCAACTTCTCCTTGGCTAAATTACGCACTAGGGGCTTTAGAGATTTTAATTTCTTTGAAAAGCGAAACATTGATGATGTAGAGAGAAAAATTGGCTCTGTTTCCTTCCAGTATTCGTCTACCATAGGTTTAAATTCCTCCAAACTTGCAACCACATTTACAAATTTAAAAGGCTTGCGAATCCTCTCTACTACCGGACTGAGATGTATTCTACTACGGAGGTGATCTGAACAGCCGCCTGCTTCGAAGACATTATATGAATGTGGGAAATTTTGCCGCCAGACATCATTTACCAGGACTCTATCCAACTTCTTTTAGATCAAACCACTCTCATGCTTATTGTTCCAAGTGAAGCCGTTTCCCGAAACTCCGATGAAGGACTTTGGCCGGAAAAGAAAAGAGCTGTGAGAGGAAGAGGCAGAGACAGAGCGAGAACGGAGGTGGAGAGAGGGTCTCGAGAAAGCATTGTGCGCTTTGATGGCTGCAGAAACAGGCTTCGACAGTCTCCTAGACGCCATGGATTTGGTTTAGGGGGTTTTGGAAGAGCTAAAGGTTTAAACTTTAGGGTTGTTATAACCAGATATAGACTCAGTCAACAGATTTGACGAAACTCTGAAACCCACTCTCTAGATTTCTAAAAAGAAAAACGCGAAGAAGAAAAAAAAGAATGAGACAAATGAGTTTATCCAGTTCAGAGCTTCGGGATGAGCACTCAAAGTCACTTGTCTGTTACACGGCGAAGCTTTCGCACAATGGCTTTGGCTCAAGAGCAGAGAAGAGGAAACGTAGAGAGGAAGAGGAAGAAGAAGGACTACACATACTCTCTCACTGGGTTTTTTTTTTTCACTTTTATAACTACAAACCCTCTTCCTTGTTTAGAGTCTTCCAACGTCTTCCTTGTATATTTGAGTTAATCATTCAACAGAACCGGTTCAACTCATTTTGTGTACCAAACCAAGATTAGTTGAATTTCAGTTTTGGATACAACTGAAAGTCCGCCTGAAAATTTTGGGACGGTTCCCGGTTCCCATCTGTACCCGTTTCGAATTTCCCGTTCGGTTCTCTTTTCTGTTTAAAAAAATTTCCATTCGAGACCATTTATTTTTGTCAAACGGTACGGAAAATGTACGCGAAGGAAACGGGTATGAGATTGGGTACCCGAACTACCCGTTTAAAAATTAAAAATTTAAAATTTAAAAATTTTATAAATTTTCCCGAATTTTCTCGAATTTTCCCAAATTTTTCCAAAATATGTCCTAAAGTTGATCATTATCCAAAATAATTACCCGTTTGGGAAGATATTTTAGGTAGGGGAATTTCCCGAATCCGTCTTGTTCTTATCAAATTCCCTTTTGGAAATTGTTTTTCAATTCCCAAATTTCTCGTTCCCATCCCATACCCGTAAATTCATGTTCCTCATCCCAAAATTTTCAGGGCTAACTGAAACTTTCATTCACTCTGAATCGTTACAGTGGCTAGCTTGGTTAAAGAGTGTAGTACAAATGTACAATGGTTTATCTTTGCTATTAGGTGAAAATGCTCTAAAAGAAATGTTAGATTCATATTTGACAATTTCAGCTCTAAAATAAAGAAAATCGATGATTTAAATATAATTTGTTAAAGTGGAAGCTCTATTAGTCCAACTACTAGTTCAATGGCTGACTTATAGTTACCCGATCTAGAATTTGATTTTCAAAAGATGTGAAATATTCCATACTAGTAAAAGTAAGTTGGAGAATTCTAGTATGTTGCAGGCTTGCAGTATGCATGGTCCAGGTAGAACCGAACCATTCGCTTGTTGTTATTTGATAATAACATCATTTGTAATAGGATATGATCTCAAAAATATATTCTGATGTAAGAGCCTGAACAAAAAAAAAGATTCAATTGTTTAACTTTAGACCGGATGTATCATGTTGTTTCACCCATTAAGCTAATTGATCATTAATGAGACTTAATAATCAAGCAGACATTTCTTCAATGGGAGGAGCATTGTTCTCGAGCTTCTTGATGACAAGTTTGTTGTTTGTCTGGTCAACATCAAGAAGAATAGTGTCTTCCTCTTTAAAATCTCCCTTCAAAAGTTTTAACGAGATCTCTTTCTTCACAATCTCCTGAATCACTCTCTTCACCGGTCTTGCCCCATTGTTGGGGTCAAACCCAAGCTGAGCAAGAAGATCCACCGCTTCTTTTGTGTACTCAAGATTTATTTTCTTTTGTTCCAACATGTTCTTCACTCTTCTCATCTNGTTTTAAACATCTTAAATTTAATCATTCTTTTTAGGACAATTCTCGTATTTGTCACAAAATGATTTTTTGGGCCCAAAATGACATGTATATTCCAAAACATTTCTCATTTGCTGATTTTGATTTTTCATTTGCTTAAACACGAAAACAAAACCAAAATAGCATTTTCTCTCGTGTAGGAATATAGGAATATAGAATATTTCCTTATTCCGGATACAATCGAATATGTAAAGATACACGTCATATACTTGTAGAGCACTCCTCGTTAAGCCTATATAAGGCATATGTTAATATCATAACTCCTCACGGAGATTTACAATCTTACATGGTATCAGAGCTTTTTTAGCAATTACCGAAAACCCTAGTTCGGCCGCTTAGCTCGATCCAGCCTCCGCTCTCTCCTTCTTTCTCTTTTTCGTCTCTCATCCATCTCTTCTCTCTTCTCTTCCTCTTCTCTTCAACGATGACCGACACCTCCGCATCCGCCACCAGCGATAAGCCGTTTGGCATCGCACAGATCCGAGCCTACGTCCCCATTGTGCTCAACATGGACAAGCTCAACTACGATCTCTGGCGTGAGCTATTTGAGACACACTGTCTCTGTTTCGGTGTTCTCGGACACCTTGACGGCACCTCCGCTCCCACTGCCGCTACCGCTTCTAAGTGGAAAGAACATGATGGTTTAGTCAAGATGTGGATCTATGGCACCATCTCTGAGTCTCTCCTTGACTCCGTTATGAAGAAGAAGTGTTCCGCACGTGAACTATGGCTCTCGATTGAGAACCTCTTTCGTGACAACAAAGAAGGTCGTGCTCTGCAACTTGAGAACGACCTCTGCACGCTGACAATCGGAGATCGTGGGATCCATGAATACTATCAGAAGCTGAAGACCATATCGGATCTACTCTCCAACATTGACTCTCCGGTTTCTGAACGTGCCTTGGTGATGCACGCATTGAACGGTCTCTCCGAGAAATATGACAACATCATTAATGTCATCATGCACAAGTCACCGTTTCCCTCTTTCTCTGAGGCCCGCTCGATGTTACTCATGGAAGAGAATCGTCTCAAGAAGCAGGTTCGGGTTTCACCAGGCCCGTCTCACGATTCGTCCTCCCCTAATGTCCTTTACTCCTCATCTGCTCAGCCGCAAGCTCCACATAACCAGCCCCAACAACAATATCAATACCACAACAACCAGGGGCGTGGCTCTCGAAATTTTAACAGTCGTGGCGGCCGCAACAATCGTGGTCGTGGCAGAGGACGCAACAACAACAACTACTGGCAGCCACCACCATGGATGCAGCAGATGCATCAGCAACTGCAAGCGTATCCTCATCCGTACCAGATGTGGCAGCCACAATACGCGTACAATGCTCCTCCTCCGTATGGCGCTCCTCCACCGTATGGTGTTCCATCGCACCATGTGCCATCACATGCTTCACCTGCGGCTCATGTCGCTTCAGCATCGGCTGGAGTCCTTGGTCCATATCCTACTCCTGCCCCAAGTGAAGCTCATTCTATGCCGCCATCTCCACACTCGCAGCTGACACAGGCTTTCAGCACCATGAGCCTCCAGGATCCAACTGATACGTCTTGGTACATGGACACCGGCGCCACCAACCACATCACTTCTACGCCAGGTACGCTACGTTCCCTTTTTAATAAGAGCACCAATCTTCCTGTTGTCACTGTTGGTAATGGGTCTTTTGCACGAACCACATCAATGGGACACGGCACTATCTCATCTGATCCTCCACATCGTCAACTTCATCTCCGAGATGTGCTTGTTTGTCCCACCATGATTAAAAATTTGGTGTCTGTGCGCCGCTTTGTGACTGATGATAAATGCTCAGTGGAATTTGACCCATTTGGTTTTTGTGTTAAGGATCTTCTCACACGGACCAGGCTGCTCCGATGTAACAGCCCAGGCCCCCTCTACTCGGTCTCCACATTCGCTTCACCATCATCTCCACTTGCTCTCACCACCGCCACCTCTCCTTCTGCATTGTGGCATCGACGTCTTGGACATGCTGGAAACTCTATCATCTCCTCTCTTGCTTCTTCTGGTGTTTTTGTTTTTAATAAGACCGACATGACAAACTTGTGTCATGCGTGTCAATTGGGTAAACATGTTCGGCTACCCTTTATTTCTTCTACTTCGGTTGTTTTTAAACCTTTTGAGATTGTCCATTCCGATATTTGGACATCTCCAATTTCAAGCATTAGTGGGCTCAAATATTATGCAATTTTTTTTGATGAATTTAGTCATTTTGTTTGGATTTACCCACTACATCGCAAGAGTGATCTACTTAGCAAATATGTCCACTTTGCAACGTATGTTCGAACTCAGTTTGGAACAGAAGTTATGTCTCTTCAGTGCGACAATGGTGGTGAATACAACAACAAACCTTTTCATGCCTATCTCGCATCTCATGGTACACGGTTTCGGTTCTCTTGCCCGTATACTTCACAACAGAATGGCAAGGCAGAACGGATGCTTCGCACCATCAACAACATGGTTCGTACTCTTCTTGTACAAGCTGCGATGCCTTTGACGTATTGGGTTGAAGCTCTACAAACGGCGGCTCATCTCCTTAACATCCTGCCATCCACCGTGATTCAGCATCGTATCCCATACACTGCTCTGTTTCAACGACCAGTGAGCTATGGACATCTACGCGTCTTTGGTTGCCTTTGCTACCCCAACTTGCTGCCAATCACGCCTCACAAGCTCGCTCCCAGGTCTACACCGTATATTTTTCTGGGATATCCTACTGATCACCGCGGATATCGTTGCCTTGAGCTTGCTACACACATGATCATATTGTCTCGCCATGTTGTGTTTGACGAGCACATCTTCCCATTTGCTCAGCAGCTCTCCTCTCCGGAACCAGCTTCTCCTTCATTCACAACATCACCAGCACCTCCTCTGGTTCGCACACTCACTAAGGTCTCCCAGCCACCGGCTCCCCCTACGCCACCGGCTCCACCTACGCCTCCACCACCACCTTCTCTACCTACACCGCCAGCTCCTCCGTCTCTATCAGAGTCTTCTGCTGCAACGAATCTTCCTGTGAATAATCATACTATGGCCACACGTGGGAAGCATGGGATTAAGAAACCAATCCAACGACTTTGTCTACACACAACAGTCACATCTCCGCTCCCCCTGTCTCACGTTCACGCAGCAAAAGACCCTTACTGGCATAGTGCAATGGTTGAAGAATATGATGCTCTTATTAAAACGGGGACGTGGTCACTAGTACCACGGCCCAAGGATACTAATGTTGTGCGTTCCATGTGGTTATTCAGGCATAAATTTAATGCAGATGGCAAGCTGGTGCGTTATAAAGCTCGTCTTGTTGCTAATGGCAAATCACAACAGCCAGGAATCGATTGTGACGAAACGTTTAGTCCAGTTGTCAAACCTGCTACGATCCGCGCCGTTCTCAACGTTGCTACTTCCCGAAACTGGCCACTTCATCAATTGGATGTTAAGAATGCTTTCTTACACGGTGATCTTCAAGAAACGGTGTATATGCATCAACCGCCTGGTTTCCGAGATGTTTCTAAATCAGACCATGTTTGTCTTCTCCATCGCTCCTTATATGGACTTAAGCAAGCACCGCACGCCTGGTACAACCGCTTTGCTGTCTTTGCTCGTCGTATTGGATTTCGCCAAAGTATATCGGATCCGTCTCTCTTCATTCTCCATCGTGACAAAGAGGTCGCTTATCTCCTCCTCTATGTTGATGACATCGCTCTCACTGCATCGACTGTCCACCTCCTCAATTCGATCATCAACTCTCTTGGATCTGAATTTGCCATGACGGATCTTGGTCCTCTACATCATTTCCTCGGCATCAGTGTTGTACGCAATGCAAGTGGTCTGTTTCTTCATCAACAAAACTACTCTGCTGACCTTCTACATCGAGCCAATCTCACGGAGTGCAAATCGTGTCTAACTCCGGTTGACACTAAATCCAAATTGGCCGCTGGTGATAGTCCTCCTGTGTCGGATCCGACCCTTTACCGAAGCCTTGCAGGTGCTCTCCAATATCTCACTTTCACGCGTCCTGATATCTCCTATGCAGTTCAACAAATCTGCTTATACATGCATGATCCACGTGAAAGTCACTTCAATGCCTTGAAACGTATTTTGCGCTACATCAAAGGTACTATCTCTCATGGAGTACAGCTCACTCGCTCGTCTCTAGACCAATTAGTAGCTTACTCTGATGCTGATTGGGCTGGGTGCCCGACCACGCGACGCTCTACCTCGGGATATTGTGTGTTTCTCGGCGACAACATCATCTCCTGGTCCTCCAAACGTCAACAAACGATCTCTCGTTCTAGTGCAGAAGCTGAGTATCGTGGCGTCGCTAACGCAGTTGCAGAACTCACTTGGCTCCGGAACCTTTTCCTTGAGCTCGGGTTACCTCTTGCACGTGCCTCGGTGGTCTTCTGTGACAATGTCAGTGCTGTCTATCTCTCTTCCAATCCGGTCCAACACCAACGTACAAAACACGTTGAGATTGACATTCATTTTGTTCGTGAAAAAGTGGCTCTTGGTCACGTTAAAGTTTTTCACGTACCATCCGCTCTACAGTATGCAGACATCTTCACCAAGGGTCTTCCCGTATCTCTCTTTGAAGATTTTCGTACAAGTCTGACCGTCCGTCAACCTCCCGCTCCGACTTAGGGAGGGTGTAGAAATATAGGAATATAGAATATTTCCTTATTCCGGATACTATCGAATATGTAAAGATACACGTCATATACTTGTAGAGCACTCCTCGTTAAGCCTATATAAGGCATATGTTAATATCATAACTCCTCACGGAGATTTACAATCTTACATCTCGCGCGACAACGACATCGAAAAACAACCTAATTCCAAAAAAGCAACTGAGAATGACGACAACGGCGACATCCATCAGTTAGGTACTCTCTTTCACATTGTGCGACTCTATATGTTCTCTTGACTCTATCTGATGTAAAATCGACTTCAAAATTAGAATTTTTGCATGATTTAAGATAGAGTTTAGACCTTTCCAAATGACTTGGCATCACTTTCTGGATGGATGATAGAAGCAACTGATATGCGTCCCTTTATGAGGGATAATTCATGAGTATGTTCATATGCTGAGCTTTCTCTACATTTGATGTCGGAAACTTAGTAGTCTTGAATCTCGTCAACATGATGGTCTCTATCAGTAAAAACATCCCTAGGGCAAACTCCTCATCATGTCACCAAGATCTTCAGGTGTATGACCGTCTTCCATCATGTCACTCCAATCATACTTATTGTGTTCAGGGTAAGATCCTGGTTCTCAATCTGTACATCTCAAACCGGTCAGCATATGAATATATGTTCAAAGCCTAGAAGAGACACTAAACCCTATCCTAAATCATGCAAATATCCTAATTTTGAAGTCGATTGTACATCAGCAAAATGGGATGTTTAAATATATACTTCGATACGGTTTTGCAACCCAAATGAGACTTTCAGCAAAATAGGATATTTATTGATGGAGGCTGAAGAAAAGGCCAAAGGAAACATGAATGGAGAAAGAGAATGAGACCACAGTGGAGATCGTGAGCTGAGAGGCGTCACCGCCTAAGCGGAATTGTTGGAAGCCCCGTCAAAAGGCAAGGCGAACGCCGGAGGAGTATCTCCTCAAGATTTGTGCCTCGAAAGCCACATGTAGAGGAGGAGGACCATGATGACCGTAAAAACAAGAAGGGTCGCAACTGTAACATGGAAAAACTTTTCGTCGGAGTCATTGTGATTCTATGTTGCAGAGAAGCTATAAGCTATTGGGTAGCGAAGAAGAAAACCTTTAACTGATTTATTTGTCTTTATGGGAAAAGGGATAAAGAACCCGGTTTTTGTTATTAATGAGGTGTTAAACATTGGAGAACTCTTTTCATATTTTATATACTAGATGTTTGAATTTATATTTACCGCCGCAAAATATGTATTACACAAAGTACATTTTAGCACATTATTTCTATTTTTATTTTGAAAGAAAACTATCTATATAAAAATTAAAGAAAAATATATATTGCCAAAAAGGATATTTAGAAGATACATTTAATTGTTATCAACTTATCATGTTAAAAAGTTTAGGATTTGACGATGTTACGGCTTGAGGCAAACCATTTGAGGAGTCCATCTTCATAATCATGGACCCTTGTTGTTCGAATAGAGCTGATTCTGTTCCTGGTGTTTTTGTCAATGGTCTTGATGAGCCGAGATGGAGAGATTGATGTGTCTCCGTGCCTCCTGCAATTACGCTCCCGCAAGATATGGTACACAACTGAGTGGAAAGCATACTTGAGGAGGAATAATGTCGTTTTATCTATACTTGAGTCTTTAAAAAAGGTGAGAAGGTCATCCCACCATAGAGAGAAGCCATGAGGAA
>JAHZTW010000003.1:22847553-22914047 GCA_020283515.1 Alliaria petiolata | reverse complement strand
TGTTGATCAATAAGATCAAATCCCATGTTGAGAAATTCAATAACATCAAATCTCATGTTGAGAAAATTCATCATCTTTCAGTCACATCATTCTTTTAGATCCTAACTTAAGTTAATCTATAATTATGTTTCTCTTTTAATTACTTTAAGAAACTTGGGTGTATCTAACTATGTACTTATTCAAAGATTAATCTAATTTTTAAATGAAGTCATTTGCAAAAAGCCGAAGAAAAATAATTAATATATATCCGTGTTTAGTTTAGGGAAAGTAAAGAAAGCAAATCTTAAATAACTGAAAAAAGAATATTGAAGACATGTATCATAGTCCTAAGAAAGTAACAAGATCCTTTGGGTCCTCCTCGATCTTTTTTTTCTCTTCTATCCCAAAATCGGACATCCTCAATCTCTGTCTCAAATTCGCCATAGCTATCATCTTCTCGCTCTTGAATTAGAGAATAAAAAAGCCCTAGTTTATCTCTCTACACGATAACCTAACTCTCTCTCTCTCTGCATCATTCTTCTTCCTCTTCGCATGTGCAAAAGCTATCAACATCCGTTTTGATTGAAAGCTAAGTTTCCTTCCAATCCAAAACGGAAGAAAAATTGAAAGTGTGTATGTGAAGACAAACCACCAAACTACAAAGAAACAAAACACACACACACCGTATTGTTCCTTAAAGACCCAGCAAGAAGATAATTTCACGCTTTTTTCTTCTTCTCCCTGACATTTTCCTCGTTTTTGTTTTGTGGTGATTTGGGCTTATTGTTTCACATTTGGTGGCGATGATGATTGATTATTTCTAGGGATTGTGGTTTGCTTTTTTGGTAAGCATATAAAGAGGAAAGAAAAACTCTCAATGGCGTTGTTTAGAAAGTTCTTCTACAGAAAGCCTCCTGAAGGGTTAGTGGAGATCTCAGAGAGGGTTTACGGTAACGCTCTTCGTTCTTCAATTGCTCTCTTCAGCTCCCAAATTTTCAAGTGTTGGGTTTTTAGAAAGTTTGAGTCTTTGGGTCTTAAAAATCAGAACTTTATTCCAAGTTATGGAAATCTAAAGTGGAAAGTGCAATGTCCTGTTTTCGTTTATAGCTCTTCTCTGGCTTATTGGTTGAACTGATCCAACATTTGATAGGTTATGTCTCATTCTTGATGGTTGAGATTTAGCTCATGGATTCTGTAAAGTATAGATTTGTTATGACAACAGTTTCTTTTGTATGTTCACAATTGCTCTCTTCGTTCTTTAATTGCTCTCTTCAGTTCCCAATTCTCTGCGTTTGAAGTGTTGGGTTTTTAGAAAGTTTGAGTCTTTGGGTCTTAAAAATCAGAACTTTATTCCAAGTTATGGAAATCTAAAGTTGAAAGTGCAGTGTCCTGTTTTCGCTTCTAGTTCTTCTCTGGCTCATTCGTTGAACTGATCTAATATTTGATAGCTTAAGATGTCTCATTCTTGATGGTTGAGATTTAGCTCATGGATTATGTAATAAAGTAGAGATTTGTTAGGAAAAACAGTTTCTTTTGTATGTTCACTGGGTTGCAAAGATTTCTCTGTAAGTTTGCTGATCTTTGATGTCTATATTTCCAGTCTTTGATTGCTGCTTAACCACGGATATGTTGGAAGAGGAAGGGTATAGAGTCTATGTGGGACGCATAATGAGTCAGCTACGAGAACAGTTTCCGGGTGCATCATTCATGGTGTTTAATTTCCGGGAAGGAGAAAGCAGAAGCCTGATGGAGAGTGTGCTCTCTGAGTATGACATGACCATCATGGACTATCCTCGTCACTATGAAGGTTGCCCTTTGCTTACAATGGAAACGGTCCATCACTTTCTTAAATCAAGTGAAAACTGGTTATTGCTAAGTCGACAGAACATCTTACTGTCGCACTGTGAGAGAGGCGGCTGGCCAGTTTTAGCGTTTATGCTTGCTTCGCTCTTGTTATACCGCAAACAGTTCAGCGGAGAACAGAAAACGCTAGAGATGATGTATAAGCAGGCTCCCCGCGAGCTGTTGCAGCTAACGTCTCCACTGAATCCTCTGCCTTCTCAGTTGAGGTTTCTTCAGTATGTTTCGAGTAGGAATGTTGGCTCACAGTGGCCACCGCTAGACCGGGCCCTTACATTAGACTGTATCAACCTTAGACTGATTCCTGATTTTGATGGTGAGGGTGGTTGCCGACCCATATTTAGGATATATGGTCAAGATCCTTTTATGGCTTCAGACCGGACTTCGAAAGTCCTTTTCTCGATGCCCAAAAGAAGCAAAGCTGTTCGGCATTATAAGCAGGTGATACCGAGAATCTCTTTTCATCAGTGTGTTTGTTCATCCAGTCTCTTCCCATTATGCTTCATGATAGTCCTAACTTTTTGTCTACTGTTGCAGGCAGATTGTGAGATGGTAAAGATTGACATCCATTGCCATATTCTCGGTGATGTCGTGCTTGAGTGCATTACCCTAGATAGTGATCATGAGAGGGAAGAGATGATGTTCCGGGTTGTGTTCAATACTGCATTTCTCAGATCAAACATTCTGATACTTAACCGTGATGAGATTGATGTACTGTGGAACACAACGGACCGGTTTCCCAAGGATTTCAGAGCTGAGGTGATTAATTATCTTATCTTTCCTTGATAATTATACGAGTTTTTAGTTTCCAACTATTGATAGAAGTATTTTGTGTAAGACTTCTTTCTGAGTCAAGAATATACATTTGGTTTTCCAATTAAAGTTTTTCACCTTTTTTTTCCAAGCCGTTAAAGATCTATGTGTGTTTGTTCAGGTTATATTTTCGGAGATGGATGCTGGTAACAATCTTGTCTATGTTGATTTGCCTCACATGGAGGAAAAAGATGGTCTACCTATGGAAGCATTTGCTAAGGTCCAGGAGATTTTTAGTGATGGTGAATGGTTGGATCCAAATTCTGATGTTGCTGTGACTGTTTTTAACCAAATAACAGCAGCAAATATCCTTCAAGAAAGCTTGGACTCAAGTTCTCCTCGGAGCCCTGATTCACGCAGCCTATTGGAATCGGCTCTTGAGAAAGTTAGGGAGAAAACCAAGCTGATGATATCGGAGAATGTTGCTGTAAGTCCTGATGCATTCTCTCCTGAGTGGAAAGAGAAAGATAAATCTTACGCAGATCCGAATTCACTCATTAAGAAGGTTGATGAACCGCATGGACTTCGAGTTTCAGTCCAAAGAAAAGCTCACTCGAAGATAATTTCACCTCGAATGGTCCAAAGTCCAGTAACATCACCAGTGTTGAAACATAGCCCCAAAGGATCACCTGCTTCAGTATCAAGATTTCACAGCTCCCCCTCTAACCTTGGGATAACTTCAATATTACACGATCATGGTACATGTAAAGGTGAAGAGGCTACTTCATCATCACCAAGCTCACCTTCAACCTCGTTTCTACAAACATTGCATCCACTGAAACCATCGCTACTTAAAGCTTCTCCACAACAGTCGTCCACGCCTGTTCCTTCAAATGGCCCTCCTCCAGTAGAAGCAGCAGTGATGCCACCACCATTGCCACTGTTGAAGCCACTTAAGATTCCGTCTCCTCCTCCTCCTCCACCTCCCGTAGCAACACAAGGGCCACCTCCTACTCCTCCTCCACCTTACGTAGCAACACAAAGGCCACCTCCTCCTCCTCCACCTCCACCACAACCTCAACTTTCTTCACAGTCATCTTTTCCTATGCCACCACCGTTACCTCCAAAGAAATTGGTAGCTACAACTAACGCTCCACCTCCACCGCCACAACCATTGCGTTCTAATTCTCTATCCGGATCTGTACCACTTCGAACAGGCCCACCGAATTCTTTGGTGGTGAAATCCCCTCCTGTTCCTCCTCCACCAGCCCCTGCACCACTGTCTCGTTCTCATTGTAATGGAAATGGAAATATTCCTCCAGTCCCTGGACCACCATTGGGATTAAAGGGGCGTGGGCTTTCACAGATGAATCTTAGAGGTCAGGGTCAAACGAAAAAGGCCAACTTGAAACCGTATCATTGGTTGAAGCTTACAAGGGCAGTGCAAGGAAGTTTATGGGCTGAAGCGCAGAAACCTGATGAAGCGGCTACGTATGGCTATATTTTGATTCTTCCCTTTACAAAGTTTGTGTTTTTTTCTTTCTTCAGGCTCTTCTAATTGTGTTTCTTCAATTCTAGTGCTCCAGAGTTCGACATCTCTGAACTTGAGAAACTCTTCTCAGCAGCGAATCCTAGCTCCGACAATGACACTAAAGGTGGGAAATCAGGCCGACGTGCCCGGCCTAAAGTTGAGAAAGTCCAGCTGGTAATTGATTGCAATGAGCATTCTGTTGTTCTCGAATTTCTTAAATCTTTTAATTTTCCAAGTTGAGCATGAGATAAAGATCCATTGGATACATCTGTTAGAATATAGCCAACAGTTTCTCTATTTTTGTCATCTAACTTTGTCCATTAGTTTTGCAGATTGAGCTCAGACGAGCATACAACTGTGAGATCATGCTTTCTAAAGTTAAAATACCTTTGCCTGATTTGATGGTAAGCACAAAAAATGTTCTTGCAAATATTGCTCGGCAATCTTCACTTGGTCACTTGGTTAATACAAAATTTAATCTGCCCTCATGCAAGAGCTGTTTAAAACCATACTTTCTTACCTGAATGATCTTGGGTTACAGAGTTCTGTTCTTGCATTGGATGAGTCGGTGATAGATGTTGATCAAGTTGACAATCTAATCAAGTTCTGTCCAACAAAAGAAGAAGCAGAATTGGTCAAGGTATTTTTATTTCTGGTTCTTATCTAAAATTTTCTGCTTCTGTATCACTAAAGTGTACAAGTTATTATCATCCGGCAATAGCTTCTTTTGTGAGTACACTGATGCTACATCTCTTGTCCTGGTTTTCTTGCTTTCCGTAGGGCTACACTGGAAATAAGGAAACATTGGGACGGTGTGAGCAGGTTGGTCCGGTGCATCCACTATCATATTTGAACAATATTCCAAGTGTTCCTTTTTAAGCTGGGAGTGATAGCTTCATCAGAATTCACTTTCTTCTCTCAATTCCGTACTGACAGCTATTTTCTGAATTTTCTTGTGATAGTTCTTTTTAGAGTTGCTGAAAGTTCCTCGAGTGGAGACCAAGCTAAGGGTTTTCTCATTTAAGATTCAGTTCCACTCCCAGGTAGGAGAATCAACTGGAGTTTTGTATGTTTTGTAATGCTTTCTAGTTTCTAAAATCTTGGGATCTTATTTCTCTAAATGGTTGTGTTCCCTCAGGTTACTGATCTTAGAAGAGGTTTGAATATCATACATAGTGCAGCCAATGAGGCAAGTCAATTTTTTTCGTGCAAATAGTTTGTGAACCACACGGATTCATGTTGGTGATTTTCAACTCTTGAGTCTATTGCATGTTACACTTTCCAGGTTAGAGGCTCGGCGAAACTAAAAAGAATCATGCAAACCATACTTTCCTTGGGCAATGCCTTGAACCATGGAACTGCAAGGGGTGAGTGACATTGGTTCTATTCAAGAATTTGAATTTTCCCTACGCATTGTCTTTTATATATTCCTTCTCTTTTGACAGGCTCAGCTATTGGATTTCGCTTGGATAGTCTTCTGAAACTCACAGACACTAGATCCCGCAACAGTAAAATGACTCTGATGCACTATCTCTGTAAGGTAGGAGATTTTTCAATCGGTTCCCACTCGTTCTTTTTTTGGTTTAATGTTAAGATCTCTTTGTTCTTAACTAGTATACTATATTCTTGACATGCACTAGTCTTTATATTTGTATGTTATGGTAACGTTTTCTTCTCACAAAAACGTTTTCATGCACGTATTTACAGGTGCTCACCGAAAAACTCCCAGAGCTACTTGATTTTCCAAAAGACCTGGTGAGCTTGGAGGCTGCAACAAAGGTAGTTTTGCTATTCTTAAAGAAAAACACCCATTAGAGCCTTCAGTGATAAACTATCTGACAATATACTTTTGATGTCAGATTCAACTAAAATATCTAGCAGAGGAGATGCAAGCAATTAGCAAAGGGTTGGAGAAAGTTGTACAAGAATTGATTGCATCTGAAACTGATGGTCCAATATCAAAACACTTTCGTATGGTAAGCTAAATCGGATATTTGAGAAGCTTGCATAGGTAGTGATTGCTCTTGTTTTATCATCTGCTTAACCTTGTACTTATTTATGCAGAACTTGAAAGAGTTTCTTAGTTTTGCTGAGGGAGAAGTTAGGTCCTTGGCCTCTCTTTATTCAACTGTGGTAGGAGTCCCTTCCTTATTGCTTTTTCTGAAGCACTTTACTTTCAACATTTAAGAAGCTTGACGCTATTAATCCGATGTTTTTCTCATGGATGTCTCAGGGTGGAAGCGCCGATGCTTTGGCGTTATATTTCGGAGAGGATCCAGCTCGTGTACCATTTGAGCAAGGTAACATTTTCGATGCAAACTCAACAACCCAATTTGGATTCTTTTCCTCTTATGTCTTGTATTTTCTATGCATATTCTCCATTGGGGGTTTTGGAGTTGTGTCCTCGCTGTCCCTGGCTTGACCCTATGAGAAACAAATTCCTTGTGTTTGATTGTGAATCTGCAGTTGTATCCACTCTGCACAACTTTGTTAGAATATTTGTGCGGTCACACGAGGAAAACTGCAAGCAAGTTGAGTTTGAGAAGAAGAGAGCACAGAAGGAAGCAGAGAACGAGAAACTTAAGAAAGGTGTGTACAATGAGAATTGAAACACAACTGCAAACACAAAGGTTCTTGTTCTCCACTCTCTCTCTGGACCTCCTTGTGTTGCCTTTGGCAGTCCTGGGAATCGGAAACTACATGCTACGGCTCCTAGTTTGGGGATTTTACCCATTCTTTGACATAAAAGTTAGAGAATTTTCCATTTAGTTCATCAGAAGACAAGACAGTGGCTTTGGATTTAGTCTTTTAGATTAGAAGAAAAAGGAGGAAACTTTGTTCCTCTGTTTAGGTTACAGAAAACAGATGGAATCTGGCAAGTAGCTAATGAAGAAGAAGTGAAGATCCAGCTCTGTGATTTGATGGAAATAGTATTAGATAGAGAGACTTACGCAGGAGCTTTTGAGTCACTCCCTGGTTTAATACAGAAACAGAAATGTAACTTCTTGTGTATAAAGTTTTTGGAGGGATAAGGAGATATGTAAATATTGAGTGAGTGTGTGTGTGTGTCTCTTTTCACATTTACGATTTTTACATCCAATGAAATATTCAGGCTTGTCTCTTTTCTCCAGTGGCAACATTTAGGATTTTCATTTTTGTTGCATTATATCTCATTTATACAGATTTTTGTTGAAATACATCACACAATAATAATATATTTTAATTAATTAAAAACACTATAGACATGAGTTAGCTTTCAAAATACATAATTTTTTTGGAAATGTTTTTCAAAGTTTCTCATTTATTTATATCAGACAAAAATACAACGGTTAAAAAGAAAATAAAAATTTTAGATGGAAAATAAGAATTAATTAATACAAATCTAAAAAATAACAGTGAATTCATTTTCTTAAAACAGTGAATTCATTTTTTTAAAAATAAAAGTGAATTCATTAATAATGTTTATAATTTCTTTTTATTGAGATTGATTGTAAACGTTCCACTTGTCAAATACTCTCTCTGTTTCACAAAAGTGTCATTTTAAAGTTTTTTTTTGTTTTACAAAAAGTGTCACTTTGTATTTCCAATGCAATTTTTGAAACAAAAATCCAGTTTTAACCTTGTTACTAGATGAATACCCCTGCATGTAAACCCATGGTTTTTTAAATATATATTTTTAATAATTTTATAAATTGGTACTTTGATAAATATTTTATAAATAATTATTGATAATCCTGTTATACATAATTGAAAACTTTAGTAATTTGTTACCAACACCATATTATTTTGTCCAACTATTTTGAAACCATAACTTATGGAAACAACAACGTAAAATTGTAAGTACAATGTTAGAATTTATGGGGCATTTCCTTTGTAAAACTTTATATTGAATCCTATCTAAATAGAATATTTTTCTTATAAAATTCGATGTCGAGTCAAAATAGTTTTTTTGTACTAAAACCGCCAAACCACATTTTCCATCAACCACATTTTTTCGTCAAAACTATAAATATCGTTTTTACGCCAAAACTACAAAATCACGTTTTTTCGTTAAGACCGCAAAATCTTGTTTTCCCGCTAAAATTGCAAAAATGTGTTTTCCGCCGAAACTTAGAAAATTTTGTTTTCTTGTTAAAACCGCAAAATATCAAAACTGCAATCGTGTTTTTCGACAAAAACGGTAAGCCACGTTTTTCTATCGAAAACATAAATTTGCATTTTTGTGCCAAACCTAAAAAATGCATTTAAAAAACCCGTAAAACAACAGTTTTTTTTTTGTCAAAACCACATTCGTTTTTTCAAAATGCATTTAAAGAAGAAATGAAAAGTCATTGATTTAATTGATTATTTTTTTTAAAAGTGATGTGTCACAAAGATAGGTGATGATGTGTCATCTTCCATTTAAAAAACCCATAAAACTACAATTTTTTGTTGTTGTTGTCTAAACCACATTTGTTTTTCAAAATGCATTTAAAGAAGAGATGAAAAGTCATTGTTTTAATTGATTATTTTTTTAAAAAGGTGATGTCACAAAGATAGTGCTGATGTGTCATCTTTTTGTGAGGCATACTAAGTCATTATATTATAGATACTCCTTTTGTTTTACAAAGAGTGTCAGTTTAGAGTTTTTCACACATATTAAAAAAGTATTAAAAGTCTACTCTAACCCTTATTAATACACTAAATAGTTTTTTTCTTTCTAATGAATACATTAGGGTTAAAAGTAGACTTTTCTTTCAATTTTTACATTGAAAACATAAAACAATACTTTTTGTGAAACAAAAATAAAACTTTAAAACGATAATTTTTATGAAACGGAGGGAGTATTAATGTATTAATTAGAGATAAATTTGTTTAGTGTATTGATAAAAAGTAAAATAAAAATTTTAATAGTTTTCTTAATATGTGTGAAAAAGAATAGAATGACACTTTTTATGAAAGCTGAGAGTCTCTCCCAGGCACCGTATCTCGGGAAAGGTCTGCATCTCCGGCAAGGAGTTATCACTTTGGGCTTTCTCCATCTCTACACTCTCCCATCTGAGCGCATTAAAGTTGTGGGCCTGGCCCACTATACCTTTTGAGGTTAGTCTTCTCCGGTAGTTTCGGCCTACGAGCAGCACCATTTGTTTCGTTCGCCTCTCCCCACCACTATTTGACTCTCAACTATCTGTTGAGTCTTATACGTCAACAACGGCTTCCTCTCAAAGCTTCGGCCAACCGGAGCTCTTAATCCTATTCCTCGCCAGTGAAGGGACGACGGGAGTTTGCTTTTCCGTTAGCGATTTACTTCACATCTTAGTACAACATTGTATTTTTCTGGGCCTGGCCCATGCCTCCTCTGTATCGAGCTCAGTTCTGAAGGTTTGCTTATATAAGAAGCTCGGTTACGTGATATATGTTTCCTCCCAATGGGAGAAATTATCTTCACCTTCCCTCTTTAGGAGAGGAGATTTTTCTGTGTTTTCAAAACCAAGAAAAAGTTATAATCCCTTTACCGATTTGTTATCTAAGGTAGCAAATGCAACAAGTTTTGTTTCGATGAGATTTGGAGGTAGGGACAGCTTTTCGACGTCACAAGTCAAAGTGACTATGTTAACTCCTTCAGGCTTGGCCGTGAACTCTAAGCTGACGCATCCGAATAGCTTCTGTGATTCACTGTCGCTTAACTTTGCTGATTCCTCAACCTTATTTTTTATTGCTTTCAAGTTTTATTGTTTTAGTCTAAAAGTTGTGATGATAACTCTTCCTATCAGTGTAACCTCAAAGTTTAAATGAATGGAAAGTAAGGTTTTGAAAAAAAAAAAACACTCTTTATGAAACAAAAAGAGTAATGTTTAGGATTATTTTTTTTTGTTCGTTCTTGTGAGTTATGGTATTGTTACGAATAATTTTCCTGTTTAGAAGTGCCTCAAAAGTGATTGGATTGATCGTATGTTAAATAAATAATAAACAATATAAAAAAGGAAAAATCTTATGTGAAATCACGTGATTTGTGAGTGGGTGTGAGTTAAAGATTTTCCAAAAAAGTTTCTCATGACTTCTTTAGATCTGAATAGAGGCGATGATGTGTAACATTTTGGATTCTGAAAAATTCTATGAAAGGGACTATGATTCTGTCGTTAAGCAAAATTTTCCACGAAATATCAATTATGTATTTTGGTGAAGGTAAACATCCATGAAGCTTCTCTGCTAACGGAGATAACGTGCAGAGTTAACGTTCTATATCCAATATATACAAAGCCTCTTTGTTAATCCTTTCATACACCATGTAAGATCGATCTTGATCCTCTCTCCATCATACTAATGAATTCTTCTTTTTTCCTTGGCACTGTTGCAGCTGCAATAGGCTTCTTTACGCTTTTTAGAAAATTCAGATTACAACAAGATAACAAAGAAGTTGGTCAAAATGAAAAACAAGATAACAAAGAAGTTAATTCTTCTTCTTTAGTTCCTTCAGTTCCTCCTTCTTCTTCTTCATCTCACAACTGGACACATCAAGTCTTTTCGAGTTTCCACGGGGAAGATGTCCGCACAGACTTTCTCAGTCATATTCAGAAAGAGTTTCAAAGAAAAGGAATCACACCCTTCATTGATAATGGGATCAAGAGAGGAGAATCCATCGGTCCTGAACTAAAAAAAGCCATCAGAGGATCTAAGATCGCAATCGTCTTGCTCTCTAGGAACTACGCTTCTTCGTCGTGGTGTCTTGACGAATTGCTGGAGATCATGAAGTGCAGAGAAGAATTGGGCCAAACAGTGATGCCTGTTTTTTATAAAGTGGATCCATTCGATGTTAAGAAACTCACCGGTGATTTTGGGAAAATATTCGGAAATAATTGTGGAGGTAAAACAAACGTGGTTATTAGAAAATGGAGACAAGCTCTGGCGAAAGTGGCAACAACCACCGGTTACGATTCTCGCAACTGGTTCGTCCTTATGATCTCCATATGCTCTTAGTATTTCTTAACACATCAAATTTTGTGTCTATGTATATGATATCCAACCAAGAAATTATTATATTTTGAATGTTTATGTGAATTTTTCCTCCACGCTTTTTTTTAGGGATAATGAAGCGGCCATGATTGAAAAAATTGCCATGGATATTTCGAAAATGCTGAACTATTCTACACCATCACGTGATTTTGACGGCTTAATTGGGATGGTAGGTCATTTGAAAGAATTGGAACCATTGTTATGCCTAAACTCTGATGAAGTGAGGATGATAGGGATTTGGGGTCCGTCTGGGATTGGGAAGACCACCATCGCCAGAGTCTTATTTAACCAGCTCAACGACAGTTTTGAATTGAGTGTCTTTATGGAGAATATTAGAGAGTTAATGTATTCAAGACCGGTGCATTCTGATGACTATAGTGTAAAGTTGCACTTACAGAAACAGTTTATGTCCCAAATAATTAACCACAAAAATATCGAGATTCCTCATTTAGGAGTTGCAAAAGATAGGTTAAACGACAAGAAAGTGCTTATTGTTCTGGATAACATCGATAAGTCAATACAACTAGATGCTGTCGCAAAAGAAACTGGATGGTTTGGTCATGGAAGTCGGATTATCATCACAACGCAAGACCAACAAATTTTGAAGGCACATGATGGCATCAACCATATATACAAGGTGGGTTTTCCATCAGCATATGAAGCTTTTCAAATATTTTGTATGTATGCTTTTCGGAAAAAGTTTCCTAATGATGGTTTCGAGGAGCTTGCATGGGAAGTTACAAAACTTTTAGGTGGACTACCATTGGGACTAAGAGTTATGGGCTCCCATTTCCGGGGAATGACTAAACAAGAGTGGATAAATGCACTACCAAGGCTAAGGACTAGCCTTGATGCTAGTATCCAAAGCATTTTAAAGTTTAGTTATAATGCCTTATGTGATGAAGATAAAGATTTATTCCTTCATATAGCATGTGTTTTCAACAATAAAAGGATCTGTAAAGTGGAAGAGCATCTTGCACATAAGTTCTTAGATGTGAGGCAAGGGCTTCATGTCTTAGCTGAGAAATCTCTCATATCTATTGAAACTGAATGGATAAAGGTGCATAATCTGCTAGAACAATTGGGTAAAGAAATTGTCCATCATGAGCATGAGAAGCGTCAATTTTTGGTTGACGCTAGAGATATTTTTGAAGTACTTACTGATGAAACGGTGAGTTCTGTTATTAGTCTTCCATTACCATGATTTCAGGGTAGTAAAAGTGTTATAGGAATACATTTCGACCCATCCGAAATGTCGGGCGAATTAAATATAAGTGAGGGAGCTTTTGAAGGAATGTCTAACCTTAAGTTCTTAAGATTCAAGTCCCCATATGGTGGCCAGAGCGATAAACTGTACTTACCGCAAGGTTTGAATCATCTATCTCGAAAACTTAGGTTACTTCAATGGGGATGTTTTCCGATGACATGCTTGCCTTCCAATTTTTGTACGGAATACCTTGTCGAACTAAACATGCGGTTCAGCAAACTTCATAAGCTGTGGGAAGGAAACAGGGTAAGGAATTGTTTTGTGTTTTTCTTCAATTTAAAAATTTAGTTTGATTTCGACCGTATAATATGCTTGTTTTCCTACTCCTCTAAGGCTTAAAAAGGAGTGATATTAACACTATCATTCCATTTTTATTTGAATTTAATCTTAATGGTTTAGAGGTTTTTATTCTTATCCACTAGTAAATGTGTTCTTTTATGTTGCCTTTATTTGTTTGTACAGCCACTTAGAAACCTCAAGTGGATGGATTTGAGTTACTCAAAAAACCTAAAGGAGCTGCCTGATCTCTTAACTGCCATTAAACTTAAAGAATTGTTTCTCATTGAATGCTCAAGTTTGGTGGAGCTACCGTACTCTATTGAAAATGCCACTAGTCTCCAAACATTGAATCTTGGTGCAAGTATAGTGGAGCTTCCCTCCTGTATTGGGAATGTCATTAGTCTTCTATGGTTGAATCTCTCCGGATGCTCAAGCCTGGTGGAGCTTCCCTACTCTATTGATAATGCCAGTAATCTTGAGATACTGCATCTTGATAGATGCATTAGTCTTGTGGAGTTACCCTCCTCTATTGGATACCTTCATAAATTGACAGAGTTGACTTTAAGAGGATGCTCAAAGCTAGAAATTCTTCCTAGCAACATCAACATGGAATCTATCGATGAACTTCATGTCATTGATTGCTTGATGTTGAAAAGTTTTCTTGAGATCTCCACAAACATCAAACGTCTCTATATCAATGGAACCGCAATATAAGAAATGCCTTCTTCGATTAAGTCGTGGTCTCGTCTTAATTACTTGCATATGTCATACAGTAAAAACCTCAAGGAATCCCCTCATGCTCTTGATATCATCACAACGTTGTACGTTCACGATATAGAGTTGCAAGAAATTCCTCTCTCGTTCAAGAAAATCTCTCATCTGCAGGGACTTAAACTCAACGGATGCAAGAAGCTAGTATCACTCCCACAGCTCTCAGATTCGTTATCATACGTAGAGGCAGTAAATTGCGAGTCACTAGAGAGACTCGATTGCTCCCTCCACAATCCAAAGATATATATCAAAAATTTTCAAACTGCTTCAAACTAAATAAACAAGCGAGGGAACTCATCACCCAGACTAGTACTGACTATGTGGTCTTACCTGGTGGAGAAGTGCCTACAAACTTCACCTACCGAGCTAACAGTGGAAGTTCCATGATATTAAATTTGAATCAAAGGCCTCTCTCTACAACCTTAAGATTTAAGGCTTGCATCTCACTGGTTAGCAAATGTGACAAGGAGAAGGAGGTGTATCGCAGGAAAAGGATGAAAGTATCTTATCGCATCATGGATCGTGGCATCATTGTTCCATGCAGACCTACAAACCTCTTTCTGCCTTACTCTATCACAGATCATCTTTACACCTTCGAATTTGAAGCAGATGTGACATCCAACGAGCTTTTCTTTGAGTTCCAGGTCGATAGTAACGAAGCTGTGATAAAAAAATGTGGGATACTCCAACTCTAAGTTCCTTCATGTTCATAGACATGAAGAGAGTTTGGCGATGGAGATTCAAGATAAATAAGATGAAACTAACACTTGAACTGAATTTGATGGAGAACTATTTGGAGATCATGAGAGTGGAGAGACAAAGAATAACAGAAAATGAGTGAAGTTTAATTTCACATTTTGAAATGGGATTGTTTAAGTTGTTACTTGATGTCCACTTTTACGTTATATTTGTATATGATTGTCACTTTGTGCTGAGAAAATCATACTAGTAGCTAATCAAAGGTGGGAAAATGTGGTCCATTCTCCAGTCATAGTGGAAAGCCTCAAGACGTGCCCCTGGATTCAAGACATCCGCAAGAAGACTCACAAAAACAAGGTGAACTAATTGGACCAGGATTAATTACAAGGACGGGCCAAAATAACATTCGGTCGAGACATAGAAAATGATGGTCGAGAGAATCTACCCCCCAAGTGGACGACATCCGATTATGGTCGAGAGAAGCTGCCTGCTATTCAAAGAACTACTGTACAAAACCAGAATGCACCTGATAGCGAGTATAGCCCAAAGGATGGAGTCTACATCCCACGTATGAAGCAGCCCAGCCCCAAGCCACCTTGGCCTCACTTAATGAGTCTCTTACGAGCCCATACCAGTGGAGAACCAACCAATACCGGTTCATACTAGACCATGCCTCCATTTAAGGAAACTATGACATCCATCTTATTTCTAAAGTCCCAGAGGTGAAACAAGATTTCAAACCCACTGACCAAGCTAGAGTGTTTGTTGGAAAAAGAAGATTGAGTTTTAAGTCACTTTCCAGAAATGGCGCATTCATATTTGGCTAGTCTCTTCTATGTGGCTTGAGAGACACGAATTGGAGAGCCTCTACATTAACCCATAGATACAAGGCACATCTAACTTGCCTTGAGTGGAAGCGTTCACACCTAGCATTCAGGCCCCCAATGGCTACGTTCCATTTTGGGCGACATCTCTTCTTTATTTCTGTCATTTATTTGAATTGCTTTGTTCCATTTTATAGTGTTTTAGACCGTTGGAGGTGTAACACCCCGACCGCCCCTACCGGCGAGTCACCCATCCCTCCGTCGGGCTCGTGGGCCCCGACCCTGTCCGACGGTCGGTGCGTTATTTTTTTCGGTTGCCCGACCGACCGATTTACTTGTCCCTGCAATCATCACGTGACTTTTTCCCGTGTTTTGGCCTCACTCACACGGTTCCGGAGAGGACTTCTTAGGGTAAGTGACCGGAAAAGATAAGTGTACTTTGATGACATAGGTAGCCAAATCAATCCATTTAAACTTATTCAAATGGGTCGGGCCCAGGTCGTTACAGGAGGTCCCTTGTAGACGAGCGTATATAAGTTTGATCTCCCCTTCATTGTAGAATCACCCATCTTTTTTAATCGGAAAACAGAACTATCGTAATTTCTCTTAAAGCTTTGTGCTTTGTCTCTTTCTTTGTTTAGTCGAGTATCTCTTATATCAAGAGAGTTCTGAGTTTATCACAAGACCTTCATACCTTGTGTGGCACTCCGCAATCCAACTCCATCCAATCAACCATCTGCTGCTTGAAGATCTCATATCATGTGCTATCTTTAAGACATGTGTCATTTGGTATCATAGCTCCGGTTTCTATCCCTCTCCTTTTTTTTGTTCTCTGTTTTTGTTCTATTTCCATTTATTATCGAAAAAAACAAAATAAAAGAAAATCATTTAGCTACTGTGTTTGTTCCAATTTATAAAAAAAAAAAATCCGAAAAGAAATTTTGCTATCTGTTTTATTCACTCTGGTTTCATTTCTATTTTTCTTATAAAACTTTTGAAACCTACAGTAAAACCTCTATAATTTAATAATATTGGAACTTCGAAATTTTATTAATTTATAGAGTTATTAATTATTATTAATTTATCGATAAAATAATAAAATATTAATTTATAGAGATATTTTTCGGTTCGAATTCTTAATTTTCATCAAAATACAAAAAAAAAATATTTTCAACAATGTAAAATTCATTCAAAAAATATCATATCAATAAATTTGAAAGATAATCCAAACAACATTTATAAACTCGAAACAACAATATAATCACATTTTACTATATTATATTACTTATATATATACCTAAATGTATAATTATTAATTTATATAATTATTGGGACCATATTTTTACATAGGAGTTTCAAAAAAATTATTATCTTATTATCTTATCGAAATTTGCTAATTTTTACACTGGTCCGACTTGGGACCGGCATAATTTATTAATTTATAGTGATTATTAATTTATCGAGTATTAATTTATAGAAGTTCTACTGTAATTTTTTTTTTTCATTTCAATCCGAGAAAGCTATTAGTAATGAGCCTAAATCACATCCAAAAGCTAGCTCAAGAGTGAAAGATTGCCACATACTTATATATTGTCCACAAATCTCCCAAATTGTTGATGTGGAACTTATTCTAAAACATCCCTTCACGTTCAGAATTGGACATCTGAAGCGTGAAGTTTATGGGACTGGACATCCACGGGTGCACGTTTCACAATTGAGAAAGTTGGAACTGGCTCTGATACCATAATAATAATGGGTTTTAACCCACACCTAAAAACTAGTTCAAGAGTGGAAGATTGCCACATACTTATATATTGTCCACAAATCTTCTAAATTTTCGATGTGAGATTTATTCTAACAAAAGCCAAAATAAAACTTATTTCTTTTGCTTAGGCTTTGAGTGTTTCATCTTAAAAAAAAACAAAATTTAAGAATCTCTTTGTTACAGTTTGTTTCAAATCATTAAAACCAAAAAAATCTTTACTAACGCCATTAAAATATTGTTTTTTCTGTGTTTGTCTAATTTATTACTCAGATCTATTGCTCCCTTAATCCCTTTGATTGTTGACTGCAAGGTACTTCTCCAAACTAAGGAGCAATTGCAGAACCGCTTGTCCCTAGCTTCAAGGCGATACAAGACCTACTTAACAACATCCAGGCCAATCTCAGTTCCATAAAAGAACATTTGGAACATGAGGAGCTAAGGAGGATCTGGTGATGAATGAACCATCCTACATTGAAGAGAGCACAGAAGGATGCAGAGAACGAGAAACTTAAGAAAGGTGTGTACAGTGAGAATTGAAACACAACATGCTCCGGCTCCTAGTTTGGGGATTTTACCCATTCTTTGACATAAAGTTAGAGAGTTTTCCATTTAGTTCATCAGAAGACAAAGACTGGCTTTGAATTTAGTCTTTTAGATTAGAAGAAAAAGGAGGAAACTTTGTTCCTCTGGTTAAGTTACAAAAAAAAACAGCTGGAATCAGGCAAGTAGCTAATGCAGAAGAAGTGAAGATTAGCTTTGTGATTTGATGGAAATAGTATTAGATAGAGATTTATGCAAGAGCTTTTGAGTCGCTCCCTGGTTTAATACAGAAACAGAAATGTAACTTCTTGTGTATAAAGTTTTTGGAGGGATAAGGAGATGTGTAAATATTGGGTGAGTGTGCGTCTTGTCAACATTTACGATTTTTTCAATCCAATGAAATATTCAGGCTTGTTTCTTTTCTCCAATGACGTATTTAGGATTTTCATTTTTGTTGCATTATCTCTAAACTTTTACGGTGTACTTTGTATACATTGCTACGGAAAGTCAGAGCCGTGCCTACTGTATAAGAAAAAAGGCATTTGCCTCAGGTAGGAAAATTATATAAAACATTTTGGGGTTCTAATTATCAAAAGATGATGTATCAGAGTGGCATTGGAGAGAATATTTACGTCAATGAACTTAGAGTTTGACCCGTATCAATCTCAATTGTTTTTTTTTCTTTTCAAAAAGAATTTAGAAAAAAGTAAATCTAGATTTAAATTCTAAAATCAAAAAAAAATCTCAAATAAAAAAGCAAATCTAGATTTAAATTCCAAATCGAAAAAAAAAATTTCAAATAAAAAGGAATCGATTAAACCTATATAATTTATTAATTTAGATATAGAGATTATATCATATCTATTGAAAGAGATCTACTTAGAAACTTAGATTATGAGAGTTTGGTGAAAAGGGTTTATTGAAAAAATGGAAGAAAAATTATGTTGTAGTTGTTTAGATTATCGTTTTGTTTTTTTCCGTTTTGAATTTTGATTATTTTTTATTTTTATTTTTAAATAAATAAAAAGTCCCATTTTTTATATTCGCCTCAACCCTTTATGAACCTATGCACGACACTGCGGAAAGTTCAAATTTGAAAGAGAAATACATAACTCAAAATGATACTTTCCGGTAAGTACTAATAAGTTAATCTTTTGGCAATATATATCTATAATATGTACTTGTTGGAACATAACCAAGATAAGTCAAGAAAAACACACCAAAAAAAAAGGAAGGAAAATGACCAAGAATTAAGAAAAAACTCAAGGTTGCAACGTAGTCACATCTTTTTCTTTCTACCTCCATGTCACTGGATTTGAATCAAACTAGGAACATAATTAAACAAACGTGGAAAACAACCATTTTCTCCAAACAACTTCTGTGACTTTATCGTGTACCAAAAAAGAAATCACTGCAACACAAACATCACCTTCCGGGTAATCCAATGCCAAGATCTTGCTTGTTCCACGACACCGCTTTAGTCTGATGATCATGATCAGCCTTATTTGTTACCCATATTTCTTTCCTTAATGGCGGTTGAAGATGCAGATTCTGTGAGCCATCAAAAAACATTAGACACATCAGATGCATCAGACATGCCATCAGACGTGACATCAGGAGGCAAAGATTTATGGAAAGTGTATATTCAAAGGGGCACGCCTTGAATATATTACTTGGAGATAAAACTAAAGAAAAACTGAAGTTTGAAGATATATGGAAGAGTTAATGTGATATGAAAGTATTACTTTGATTAGGATAAATCAAAAAGGAATATTTTTCCTTGGTTTTAGAAAATTTGTTAGGATGATAACTTGAAGAGTTAAGCATAAAATCCTTTTAAGTTTAAGGTCTCGAGGGCTTACAAAAAGGGCCCTTGAGACGTGAGAGTCAGTTGGACAAGTGTTGTATCCGTTTGGTACCTTTGAGTGAAAAGGATGAAAGTTCATCACAAAGTCAGAGTCATGAGTGTAGATTAGTGTGACTAATCTTAAGAATCTCATAGTGAATTAAAAAAAATAGATTGGAGTCAAGCTAAGAGGTTCTTAGTATCGGGTAATTCTAAATTGGATACTAACTGTACATGTATTTAATAAGATTCTTAATAAAGATTTGAGTTGCTTGCCAAATTTTGGTGTATTTTGTGTCTTGCCAGTTCGATGCAGCTAAAACTCTCTTATTGTTGTGGATCAATGTCCCTCAGTCTTAACAATAAAACTCTCTAATTTTTCTCTAGACATCTGTTATTAGCTTCTCCTCTCTGTACGATGGTAAAGAAATATGATTTGATCATAAAACTTGAAACATCTGATAATTCTCATTGGGGCATGACCAAGATAAATTAAGAAAAACACACAAAAAAAAGGAGAAAGGAAAATGACCAAAAATTAAGAGAAACTCAAGGTTGCGAGTAGAGCTTATTTAATCACCTCTTTTGCTGTTGCTTCGAGGTCACTAAATTTGAATCAAACTTGGAGCATAATTAAACAGACGTGGCCAACCATAACCAACGTCTTTAAAATCCACTTCTGTGACTTTATCATCCTCCCCAATAATGTGTAACATGGCTGTAGAACTTTTCCATATATCACAACACACGAGGAGTTTCTTCTCCTCGTCTACCAAAAAACTAATCACTGAAAGACGAATATATCGTCCTGGGTAATCCAATGCCAAGAGTTTGATCCACGACACCGCTTTGGTCTGGTCATGATGATCAATCTTATTTGATACCCATATCTCTTTCCTCAATGGCTGTGAGCGTTCTAGTAACAAGCAAAGTTTCTCTTCTCCAACAGCGCATAGAGCCATTATTGACCGAACATCAATAGGAAACTCAAACGGAAGATCCATAAGTTCGAATCTTTCTCCTGTATAACTAAAACTGACTAACAACAGCTGATTTTCTTCTTCATCTAAACCAAACCTGTAACTCTTACCCTTCAAGGATACGGTCATATCAACAAGTAACTTGCACTTAAGAGTGCAATCAAGAATCCTCCATGAATTAGAGTTAATCTCACAGATTTCAAATGATGCTAGGCCGTCATAACGACTGATGCGCAATATTTTGTAGCTATTACTGTGGGATTTGTTGTCTTGGTAGGATCCAAGATAATAAGTATCTCCTTTCTTACGACGCCTACTTGGTGTGATCCACTTGGTTTGACCAGTACAAGGGTTCCAAACCACGATTCCTGTGTGGAGTCCGTTGATGCATAACAATAAGCCGTCGCAGTAAGAGACTTGATATATAAAACCTGAATCAAGATGTGAATCATTCAGCCTAAGCTCACTTATTTCCTTTATAGATGGAGTTCCAAGGAGATTGACGCTTATCGAACAAACCCTATACCTAATCAATGCTAGAGTCAGAAACTGCTTTGGGGCTTTATCCAAGTACTTTCTTGCGAATATGCTATCGTTGAATAAACGGTCCCATCGTTTGCAAGTAGATCGCAACCGTTTCAGACAAGTTGTCGGGACGCGACAGAGAATCTCCTCTATCAAATCTCCGGGAAGGACCGGCATCACCATTGTGATGATCTCTGTCGAGAAAGAAAGAAAGTGCTGCTGGCTTTGATTATTGTTTATTTAGGGTTTTTGTTTGTTTAGGGTTTTCGTATTTTACGCCTTCTTGATCTTTTGGCAATATATATATCAGGTTCGGTTAGAATTTGGTTTTGTTCGGTTTGATTCGGTTTTGATAGAACTTTAAGTGAACTCAACCAAAATTTATTTAGTTTGGTTCGGTTTTAGTTTAGTTTAGAAAAATCATAAAACTAAAAACTCATCATCAATTCATCACTATATAATCTTATTATATAAAGTAGGATGCATCAAAGTTAGTTTTTAACATGATCGTAACACGTGTCAAGTTAATCTATTAGATTTTGACACGTGTTAAAAAATTAAACCAATTAGATTTTAACATGTTTACATAAATCTAAAAATTAATTTTAAAAATAGAAAAAGGAAAATAAGTTTTTTTTTCATATTGATTTTAAAAATAGAAAAAAGGAAAATAAGTTTTTTTCATTACTTATACAAAAAAGAAAAAAAAAAAAAATCAATCTTTCTTTATTATATAAAGTAGGATGCATCAAAGTTAGTTTTTAACATGACCATGACACGAGTCAAGTTAATCGATTAGATTTTGACACGTGTTAAAAATTCAACCAATTAGATTTTAACATGTTTACATATATCTAAAAATTAATTTTAAAAATAAAAAAAGGAAAATAAGTTTTTTTTTCATTACTAATACAAAAAGGAAAATCAAAAATCAAAAACGTAAATAAGAAAATTAAAAAAACGAAAATAAGTTTTTTTTTAGTTTTTCATTTAAATTAAGGAAATTGTATGATCAATTACTAATACTAAAAGGAAAATCAAAACTTTAACTAACAAGATCGTGACACATGTCAAGTTAATCGATTAGATTTTGACATGTATTAAAAAATTCAACCAATTAAATTTTAACATAATTTTTACATAAAGGGAAAATAAAAAAATAAAAATTATGAATAAGAAAACTTAAAAGGGAAAATAAGTTTTTTTATGTTTTTCATTTAAATTAAGGAAATTGTATGATCAATTACTAATACTAAAAAGAAAATCAAAATTTTATTTTTAAAATTAGAAAATGAAAATAAGTTTCTTTCCAATTACTAATACCAAAAGAAAAATAAAAAATCGAAAAGTTAAATAAGAAAATTAAGAAAAAGGAAAATAAGTTAACTACGGTTTAAAAAATGAAAACGTCAAATTTATCGATTTAGATTACAAAAATAAAATAAAATCAACTAGGATATATTTCAGTTTAAGAAAAAGAAGATAAAATAAAAGGATCTATTTCAATTTAAGAAAAGAAAAAGGAAAACCAAAAATAAATTAGATTAGCTGGGATATATTTCAATTAAAAAATAAAAATTTCAGATGCTAATGATATGACATTAGACAATGATGAGCTCAAGGAGAAGGATGATAGCAAGAATCATGTAGAGAAGCTTTTGATGAGAGTCTTGAGAAGCATAACTTCTCTAGAAAGCAGAGAGATCATATACGAGAGAAACAAAAAAATAAATCTGATTAACTAGAATATATTTTAATTAAAAAAAAGAAATTTTAGATGCTAATGATATGGTATTAAACGATGGTGAGCTCAATAAGGAGGAAGGTATCAAGAATCATGTATAGAGGCTTTTGATGTGAGTCTTGAGAAGCATAACTTCTCTAGAGAAGAGAGAGATCATATATATAAGGGAGATGAATGTGAAGAGAAAGAAAGACTTTATTTGTTTGAAGAGAGAATGGGGAGATTGTTAACGTACTCGAATGACTCGAATTGAATACCCAAGTTTTTAATACAACGGAATAGAAAAAGATAGTTGATAAAATGTGTGAAATATATGAGAAGTAGGTTTAATGTTGCTTAAGACTCGCAACAGATTCTTTGTTTTGAATATTTTAATTGAAAATAAATGAGAATTAAAATAAATAAATAATTTTAGGATTCGAAATTATGTTTTTCATATTTTTTCAGTAGTGATCAGATTTTATTTTCTATTTTCTTTAAAAATAATATTTTAATGACTTTTAAATATTATTATTATAATCTGAGTATACGCGGATCCTAATCTAGATTTAATTTATGATAAAATAAGGATTATTAATTCGCCAAAATTTTAGAATAAATAAATATATATATAGATAAAGCATTAGAAATAAACATAATTCAACATATATATCTGGAAATATTAATGAAAGTAAATTTTATTTTTCTTTACGCATTATTGGATTTTGTTTTTAATTTATTTTTATGGTTTTAAAATAATTTATTAAAAACCTGCATTTATGCGGGTCCTTTTCTAATATATATATATTATCACATACTGTATTTGTCCCAAAAAAAATTATATATATAAATGTTTCACTGTTTGGAATGTGATTTTGTTTCCAATGAGATTCGCTAACCTTTATATCTCTTTTGTTTTCCTCTTTGTATTTTTGTTTGTGTCGCCAAACCACAGAACAAATAAGTAAAATAAACCACATAGCGATACAATATTTGTATCCAAAGAAAACATTCAGTCTTCTTAATAGAACAATATTTTGACATCAATACAGTGTGTGAACTATATGAGAAGTAGAGTTAATGTTGCTTACGATCCGTAACAAATTTTGTGTTTTGAATATTTTAATTTTAAAATAAATGAGAATTAAAATAAATAAATAATTTTTAGGTTTCCATTTTGTGTTTTTCATATATTTTTTTAATAGTGATCAGATTATGCTTTCTATTTGTTAAAACAAATATTTTAACGGCTTTAAATTTTATTATTTTCTTAAATGTTGTTATTCATTTAAGTTTCTTTTTCGATTACTAATACAAAAAGAAAAATATTCGATTATTCGTTTTTCTTTACATAGTATTCAATTTTGATTTTAATTTAATTTTATGGGTTTGAAATATTTTATTAAAAACCCGCATATATGCGGGTCCTATTCTAGTTAATATATAAATTTAAACTATAATAAGAAAATATATATAAACTTACAAATTAATACAAAACATCTACGAGGATCTATACTAAAATATTTTAATCATATTAACACTAACATTAATTTTAAAAAGTAAGAAATCTTCTTCTTTTAGTCTTCTTTTTCGTATTTTCCTACAATCAATATATATATATATATCTTATTATATAAAGTAGGATGCATCAAAGTTAATAATTAACATGATCGTGACACGTGTCAAGTTAATCGATTATATTTTGACACGTGTTAAAAAACTCAACCAATTAGATTTTAACATAATATTTACATAAATCTAAAAAGTAGTTTTAAATATAAAAGGAAAAATATCTTATTATATAAAGTAGAATGCTTCAAAGTTAGTTTTTAACATGATCGTGACACGTGTAAAGTTAATCGATTATATTTTGACACGTGTTAAAAAAATTCAACCAATTAGATTTTAACATAATGTTTACATAAATCTAAAAAGTAGTTTTAAATATAAAAGGAAAAATAAGTTTTTTTCAATTACTAATACAAAAAGGAAAATAAAAAATAAAAAGATAAATTAAGAAAAAGGAAAATAAGTTATTTTATGTTTTTTCATTTAAATTCAGGAAATTGTATGATCAATTATTAATACTAAAAAGAAAATCAAGAAATTAGTTTTAAAAATAGAAAAGGAAAATAAGTTCTTTTTCAATTACTAATACCAAAATAAAAATAAAAAATTGAAAAGATAAATAAGAAAGTTACGAAAAAGGAAAATAAGTTTCTTTTATGTTTTTCATTTAAATTAAGAAAATTGTGTTTTTCATATATTTTTTAAGTAATGATCAGATTTTGTTTCCTATTTTTTAAGAAAATTATTTTAATAATTTTTAAATATTATTATTATAAATCTGTGTATACGCGGAAATCTAATTATGATCAAAGAAGAATAATACTTCTCTAATATTTTTTAGAATAAATAATAAATAAAGCATTAGAAATAAACATAATTCATATAAAAATATTAAAACATATATATCTAGAAGTATTAATAAAAATAAATTTTATTTTTTCTTTACAGATTATTCGATTTTCTTTTTAATTTACTTTTACGGATTTAAAATATTTTATTAAAAACCCGCATATATGCGGGTCACTATTCTAGTATATATATATATATATATATATATATATATATGTGTGTACGAAGGAATACATATTTTGCACATAACATTTTTTTGTTCGGTAAACTAGCGCACCTAAACTTCTTAATGAAAATATCGATTCATTTAGGGGGATTATTGGGAGATGGATTCATAAAATTTTGATTGATTTTAAGAGTTGATAGATTTGTTAAATTTGTAAAAAAATTTGTTAGATTTGGAAAGAGTTTGTGTATTTAGAAAACCTATCAAAATAGTTTTGTTCTAATGACTTTGAGAATCTAAGCTATATAGGTAGTATTTTGAAAGTCTTGATAAATCTTGTTTTATTAGTTAAAATGTTTAAAATCCTTGTACCAATAACACACGATTTTAATAGAATCATAAAATCTTTAAAATCCAAACTTTTTGAATAACAAGGATTTTTGGATAGAATTTTAAAATCTTTAAACCAATAACAATGGATTCTATTAGGATTTCAAGAATCTATAAACCAATAATGATGGAATCTCAAAATTTTAAAAATTCTTTAAAATCCATCTCCCAATAATCCCTCCCCCCCTTAGTTGATACTGAACCAAACTGAACCATAGAGAGCCCTGCAAGTGGGTCGTGGCTGAGAACCGGTACTAACCGGATTCAAACCACGGTTCATGCGTCTTGTGTCTAAACATAATTGAAAAATAAACTAGTGACTAAGCGAGATTATTGCGGATGGCATTGACGACATTAGGTAGAACAGTTTTGTACGCTTTTTCAGAAGGATGGCCAAAGTCCCAGAACACGTGATTAGACGAATTTAAGCATGGAATCGGAGTCATCACCGAGCAACAACATGGTTTTGCCATTGTAAAACCTGAAATTTTATTTTTAAAAAATTATAAAATGAGCACCCTCGGTTTTTTTTTTATAGATATTGAAAATTAGCAAGAGATAAATGAATTTACCATATTGCTTAGGATTATTGACGACATGAATGAGTGGATTATACAAATCGATGTAGACGAACTTCGCATCGGGGAGATTTTGTCTGAATTTATTGACCATGGTCGATACCTTTTGATTATATATTCTAGCAGCATAGTTTACAGTCGGATTACATACAAAATCTTCGCTCACTTGTCTCGTTCCTGGTAAACACCCTATAGGCATCGTTCCAAGAACCGCAAATTTTCTCACTCCCAAATTATAGAGATTCTGTTATCATATAAAAAAAAATAGTTATTTATAACTAACATAATATTATTTAAAAAATTTTGAAATTAAAAACTATTTGTTATTACATTTTTTCAGCACCACTACTTGTTATAACTTTAAAAAAATAGTATAATCTTTATAAACTAGCTTATAAAATTGATAAACTTTGTATGTTTCCAAACTACTTGATACGACTTTTTAAAAATCTTAAACAATTTTATAAAATTTATTAGAAAAGTTCCCTTATCCATGTTTAATAAAATGTTTTTTTTATCAATGTTTGATATAATGTTATATTTCTTAAAAATCAATAGTTTAAGATTTTATAACTGTTTTGTAAAACTTTATAAAGGGTATAACCATTTTAAAACATTGATTTGTAATCGACTTTGTAAATTTTTATCAAAACTGCATGTTATGAGGTGAATTAGCAATCTTATAAAATTTGGGGTTTTTTTTTTTTTGAAAAATGGACAGCAAGTACTAGTATTTTTGAATAGTGATCTTTAGAAAGTGGTATTTTTTATAAAAAAAGTCTCTCCTGTGGTGTAGAAAAAGAGAGAAAAAAATTGTTTGAAAAAGTTAAAGCAAAAAAAAAAAAAAGATTATAAAGTTTATAAACTGAGTTACCAAACAAAATTATATATACCTTAATGAAGACAGTTTTCCAACCGATGAGCATATCAGTGTATGTTTCGATGTTGTTACTCATTCTCCTAGCCGTAGTTGCATAATATGTGACGGCAATATCATTATTTCCAGCAGATATTAGAATCACTGCATTGGCTATAATCTCTTTGACTTTAGCAGCATCTCCAACTTCTTCATTTAACTTTCCTATGTATTTTTGGAAGTCTTTCACTTGATCTTCTACCCATATAACTCCCTATATAATACATTTTTAACCAAGATTAATTATAGGAAAATGTAATCAAGATTTGTTTCTTTATATGTATATTGAAAGTAATGATTAACATGTAATTACCAGTATCGTTGCAGTAAGTTTATCTAATCCTGAACCACCGGACGCAAAGCAAACTCCGGTAGAAAGTTCACTTGTCTTAAGAAATGGGCTACGGAAAGCTGGTAAAAGATCTTTTATCCCTAAACTTGACGCTACATATACATATATAACATTCTCATTTTAGAACTATTTGATTTACTCATATGGTTAAAGAATGTGAAGAAAACTTTTAATATTGGTATGCATGCCGTATAAAGAGCAACATACCAACTAAATCCGATAGAACTTTTCCGTTCCCGAATCTCCCGGTAGGGATATGGTGAGGAAAATCGCGTCCATATGGCACAAAATTGGATTTTATCATTGTCATGAGAAGATTGTTGTTACCGGTATCAAGAATCGAATCTCCAAATGCAAGAATAGCCTGAAATCCTCCATTTTGTATAGCTTGAACACATGAAAGCCACAAAGATAATAAGAATACTACTACAACTTTGATGGATGTATAATCCATATCAACGAGATTGATGAGTATGCTTTTCTTGAATTATTTTTTTCTACTTCTTTAGCTGCAATAGTTATGCTTTAGTTTTTTTTTTTAGTTAAGTGAATTCTTACTCTATCGGCTTCACATAGATTTATTATAGATTGGTGAAGGGTTGAGAGAGTTCATCGAGTCCCTTAAACAATGGTTAGAAACTTATATATTTTTGTGGTTAAACGAACACTCCACTTCTATCATTAGACTGATTTTATATTTAGCCAATCTAGTAAGATTAAGTCTTACCACTCATTTTGATTCATTTTTTAGATTGCTTTACCCCACAAGTTTTATTACATGTTATATATTTGATGACTACAAAGCAACAATATCATTTTTCTTCACTAAATGTATACCAGCTAGGATTAAACATAAGGCTTATAGATATTTAATCACTACCGCACCCCTGTATTTAATCACTAGGCGCCAAGAAGCTTTTTTGTATTTTATTTTTTTATTTTTATTGATTTGATAAATGCGATTATCACAATAACAAGAGTACAAGACAGTCTTCTTCTCCCCCATTCAAGGTCGTAATTACTTAGGGTAAATTTAGTAAATATACATGGTTGACCGTGTAATTAATAAATTGGTAACAGATAATCCATATTTAGTTTTAATGTAATTTCAGTGACTATTGTATCCGGATTTACCCTATCTCGTTGAGAATAAGTTGGAGGCGGCGCACAATAAACTGGAGAGAGAAACCGACAATGCATTAAATAGAAGGATTGGAAAAAATATCAGGAATCTGTTTTACCTTTATACTTTTAAATTATTATATTTCTCTGCTTTTCAATCCAATAATACCACGGACACATAAAAAGTTGAAGAAAGAAAAGAAAAAAAAAAGCAGAAGGAAAAGGAATAAAAAGGAGAAAACTAAAAAAACGTGAAAATGTTAACGGTAGTGTTGATAAGGACGACGATAACAATGATATTGGTAACTATAAATGGAAGTGGCAATGTTGACGGTAATAATGTAAACGTTGGTAATGGTGATAATGACAATGACACACTGATGACGGTAATAGTGTTAACAATGTACGTTAACTAATAACAAATTTGCTTTGTTGATTATTAATATATATTTTTGGATATATTTCTTAAGTTAACAATGTTATTTAATTAATAATTTATATTTTCTTTTATGAAATAATTATATTAACACAATAGTTTTCATATTTTATATTTAATAGTTATTATTATTTGATAATTCGATTAACATGATATTTTTATTATATGCTAATTAATATAACATGATAATTTAATATTTTTCTTATATTATTATTGGTTTATTGATATTTTTTATACAGTTTTAACTAATTTAACATGTTAAGTATAGCGACAATCAGTTTATCCAAAAAAATTAATTGACATAACACTAAGGTATTAATATAAAGAACACTAATTGGAATTAATATTGATGATACTTGAACTATGGTAATGTAGTTGCTGATGATAATAGACGAGCTATTGGTGAAAATTATGTTAATTGGTTTAATGATCTCTAAAGTGTATGGGAGTTGCGAAATATATAAGTTAGTGAAGGCTGCAGCTGGTGTCACTACTTTCTCTCATAACTTGAGTATTAACACCAGAGAGAAAATAGTGACACATTAATAGTGGCAGGGCGATTCCTTACAACCACAAAATAATAAGTTAACAAGGCAACAATCAGTTTATCCAAAAAAATTAACTGACATAACACTAAGGTATTAATATAAAGAACACTAAGTGGAATTAATATTGATGATACTTNAAAATCTCCCTTCAAAAGTTTTAAGGAGATCTCCTTCTTCACAATCTCCTGAATCACTCTCTTCACCGGTCTTGCTCCATTGTTGGGGTCAAACCCAAGCTGAGCAAGAAGATCCACCGCTTCTTTTGTGTACTCAAGATTTATCTTCTTTTGTTCCAACTTATTCTTCACTCTTCTCATCTGCACCACCAAATAGTAACAATACATTTTATACCAAACCCAAACCATGCCTATAAACTAATAAGAGAGGTCAGAGGTGTATAAGAGTGAATTACCTGAAACTCCACGATTTTGGATATCTCTCTCGAATCCAGCGGCTGGAAGACAATGAATTCGTCAATTCTATTCATAAACTCTGGCCTGAAAGTCTTTCTTGCTAACTCCACAACCTGTCTCTTATACACATCTAGATGTGTATAAGAGACAGGTAATTGATAATGTTACCTGATAAATCAAGTCACAGAATTAACTTTAACACAGTTAACGCATTAAAACAATATGGTTATTGTATATGAATCTGCGGTGGACCCACTAATCGCAGCTACTAGCTATTAAATGCCGTGTTGGATAAAAAAATAGAGGTACAGTTGTCTTTTTGGTGTCAGCAGTGTTGAATGAATAGTGTGGTTTGGGACATAACTAAATTCGACGTTATTCGTTATCATCTAGTGGTATTTCCCAAACAAATTTGTATTCACTTAATTTTTTTTTGTAATTTAATTTGACGTAACAAATGGTGAGATAACTAATTGATTTGGTTCGTATGTTTTCATCTCATGGTTTGTAATAGCATTTGTAGAAGGAATGATAAATCCTTCCCCAACACCAATTATGCTCTTTGAGGAGAGGTTTAGGACTAGATTCAGAGTTTAGTTTGAGACAATATAGAGATTATGATATGCCACTATTTGAAATTGAAGTTAGAGATGATTGCTTTGCATCGTCAGAGTTTAACTTTTTATTATGTAGACATATCCCTTTTTAATTCTAATTATGTAAACACATTACAAACGCATTTTTTTTTTATCATAACTATACATTTATTTTTGAATATGACAAAAAATCTCAAAACCTGATTATTTATTGGAAAGTAGAAATAAGATGGAAATAGTTAAGTAAGAGAAATTAATTTTCTATTAGAAAGTGACTACGATAAAGATGGTCCGTCTCAATATCAACATAAATTTTGTGAAACCATCTAGACCTGACCTACAATCACATAGTATAGAAAAAGTAAGAAGAAATGTTAAGCAAAAGGTAACCTTGAGCAAATTTCAATACACTTGGTACTATGTAAAAGATAGAAACATGGCGTTAAAAAAAGAAAGAGGATCTTGTTCAATACTGGAGACACATTATTCACCAAATGTTTAACAAATGTGTTCCCATTTGCTCTTGCCGGCAAAATATAATCATCCATACGTGGTAGAAGACAGAGCTCTAAAGTTATGATGAATCTACAAAAGATAGAACAAAGACTTCTTAACGATAAACCAAAACGTCTAGCTTTGTTTGTATGATCAAGCTACCATTTCTTCAACCTGAGCATTAAGCTCCAGCTTCTTGATGACCAGTTTGTTGTTTGTCTGGTCAACATCGAGAAGAATAGTGTCTTCCTCTGCAAAATCTCCCTTCAAAAGNTATAAAGGGTATAACCATTTTAAAACATAGATTTGTAATCGACTTTGTAAAATTTTATCAAAACTGCATGTTATGAGGTGAATTAGCAATCTTATAAAATTTGGTTTTTTTTTTTTGAAAAATGGACAGCAAGTACTAGTATTTTTGAATAGTGATCTTTTGAAAGTGGTATTTTTTATTAAAAAAACTCTCCTGTGGTGTAGAAAAAAAAAGAGAAAAAAAAATTGTTTGAAAAAGTTATAGCAAAAAAAAGAAGATTATAAAGTTTATAAACTGAGTTACCAAACAAAATTATATATACCTTAATGAAGACAGTTTTCCAACCGATGAGCATATCAGTGTATGTTTCGATATTGTTACTCATTCTCCTAGCCGAAGTTGCATAATATGTGACGGCAATATCATTATTTCCAGCAGAGATTAGAATCACTGCATTGGCTATAATCTCTTTGACTTTAGCAGCATCTCCAACTTCTTCATTTAACTTTCCTATGTATTTTTGGAAGTCTTTCACTTGATCTTCTACCCATATAACTCCCTATATGATACATTTTTAACCAAGATTAATTAATTATAGGAAAATGTAATCAAGATTTGTTTCTTTATATGTATATTGAAAGTAATGATTAACATGTAATTACCAGTATCGTTGCAGTAAGTTTATCTAATCCTGAACCACCAGACGCAAAGCAAACTCCGGTAGAAAGTTCACTTGTCTTAAGAAATGGGCTACGGAAAGCTGGTAAAAGATCTTTTATCCCTAAACTTGACGCTACATATACATATATAACATTCTCATTTTAGAACTATTTGATTACTCATATGGTTAAAGAATGTGAAGAAAACTTTTAATATTGGTATGCATGTCGTATAAAGAGCAACATACCAACTAAATCCGATAGAACTTTTCCGTTCCCGAATCTTCCGGTAGGGATATGGTGAGGAAAATCGCGTCCATATGGCACAAAATTGGATTTTATCATTGTCATGAGAAGATTGTTGTTACCGGTATCAAGAATCGAATCTCCAAACGCAAGAATAGCCTGAAATCCTCCATTTTGTATAGCTTGAACACATGAAAGCCACAAAGATAACAAGAATACTACTACAACTTTGATGGCTGTATAATCCATATCAACGAGATGATGAGTATGCTTTTTTTGAATTATTTTTTTCAACTTCTTTAGCTGCAATAGTTATGCTTTAGTTTTTTTTTTAGTTAAGTGAATTCTCACTCTATCGGCTTCACATATATTTATTATACATTGGTGAAGGGTTGAGAGAGTTCATCGAGTCCCTTAAACAATGGTTAGAAACTTATATATTTTGTGGTTAAACGAACACTCCACTTCTATCATTAGACTGATTTTATATTTAGCCAATCTAGTAAGATTAAGTCTTACCACTCATTTTGATTCATATTTTAGACTGCTTTACCCTACAAGTTTTATTACATGTTATATATTTGATTACTACAAAGCAACAATATTATTTTTCTTCACTAAATGTATACCAGCTAGGATTAAGAATAAGGCTTATAAATAAATCACTAAGTAAATACCCGCGCCAATGAGCCTTTTTTTGTATTAATTTTTTTTTATTGATTTGATAAATGTGATTGTCACAATAACAAGACTGTCTTCTTCTCCCCATTCAAGGTCGTAATTACTAATTTGTATTCACTTATTTTTTCGTAATTTAATTTGACGTAACAAATGGTGAGATAACTTATTGATTTGATTAGTATGTTTTCATCTCATGGTTTGTAATAGCATTTGTAGAAGAAGTGATAAATCCTTCCCCAACACCAATTATTCTCTTTAAGAAGAGGTTTAGGACTAGATTCAGAGTTTAGTTTGAGACAATATCGAGCTTATGATATGCCACTATTTGAAATTGAAGTTACAGATGATTGCATCGTCAGAGGTTGACCAAACATACAACAAATAGTTTCATCTAATATAAAGAATTTTTTTGTTTCATAGATTATATGCATTATGTCTAAGCAGGCCCAGCCCTGAGCACAAGCAGGTCAAGTCCATGCTTACGGTCCTTTTTTATACATTAAATTTCGCTTCTTATTTTATAAAAAATGTCCATAGTCTAGTGGTAAGTGATACCTTTTTCTTCTTCTAATTCATGAGTTCAAACCCTAGTTGTGTTTAAGTTTATTTTCCGTATGTACGGACATGATATTTTTGATAAAAAATTAGCTAATTATATACCTAATAATAAAATTTATCATTTATAATAAATAGGTAATTGGCTAGCACAATTGAATAATATATTTGTAAAAAAAATTAATTTGTAAGAAAATATTTTAACATATTAGAGAAATTAGATATATCGAGAAATAGATTCAGAGTTTAGTTTGAGACAATATCGACATTATGATATACCACTATTTGAAAATGAAGTTAGAGATGATTGCATCGTCAGAGATTGATCAAGTATACAACAAATCGTTTCATCTAATATAAATAAAAATTTCGTTTCATAGCTTATATGCATTATGTTTAAGTTTATTTCAGAGTTTAAATTTTTATTATGTAGACATATCCGTTTTTAATTCTAATTATGTAAACACATTACAAACACATTTATTTTTCGAATCGACAAAAAATCTCAAAACCTGAATATTTTATTGGAAAGTAGAAATAAGATGGAAATGGTTTAGTAAGAGAAATTAATTATCTATTAGAAAGTGACTACGAAGTCTACGATAAAGATGGTTCGTCTCAATATCAACATAAATTTTGTAAAACCATCTAGACCTGACCTTGAGCAAATTTCAATACACTTGGTACTATGTAAAAGGTAGAAACATGGTGTACTGATTCTTGGTTTGAAGAGAGAATGGAGCTATAGTTCTTTTTCCGGTGACTCATATTTTTTATTGAAAAAATAGTTTACCTCTCTAGATTTCAGTCTCAACTGCTTAAGCATTTATTGTAAAAAAGATTTTTGGTTGGATTAATTTAACATTTCCATTAAAAAAAAAGAAGAGGATCTTGTTCAATACTAGAGACAAGAGAACGTGGTTAAATTTATCTCCTTGTAAGGAAATCAGATATGTAACAAAACTCTATAATAGTACCACAAAGGAACGTAGGTATGTCCTATTAAACGCTCCATAAATTACCTTAACACATTATTCACCAAATGTTAACAAATGTGTTCCCCATTTGCTTTTGCCGGCAAAATATAATTATCCATACCGTACGTGGTAGAAGACAGAGTACTAAAGTTATGATGAATCTACAAAAGATAGAACAAAGACTTTTTAACGATAAACCAAAACGTCTAGCTTTGTTTGTATGATCAAGCTACCATTTCTTCAACCTGAGCATTAAGCTCCAGCTTCTTGATGACCAGTTTGTTGTTTGCCTGGTCAACATCGAGAAGAATAGTGTGTTCCTCTGCAAAATCTCCCTTCAAAAGTTTTAAGGAGATCTCCTTCTTCACAATCTCCTGAATCACTCTCTTCACCGGTCTTGCTCCATTGTTGGGGTCAAACCCAAGCTGAGCAAGAAGATCCACCGCTTCTTTTGTGTACTCAAGATTTATCTTCTTTTGTTCCAACATATTCTTCACTCTTCTCATCTGCACCAACAAATGGTTAACAATCCATTTATACCAAACCAAAACTAAAGGAAAAAACCGAATAGCATAGGCCTATATACTCATTAGACACCAAGTATGTTTCCACAAACTAATCAAAGGAACAAAGATTCTGAATACGAAAAACAAAAGGAGTATATTACCTGAAACTCCACGATTTTGGATATCACTCTCGAATCCAGCGGCTGGAAGACAATGAATTCGTCAATTCTATTCATAAACTCTGGCCTGAAAGTCTTTCTTGCTAACTCCACAACTTGTTGCTTCATCATCTCATAAACTGCTTCTTTGCTATCTTTATTGTTGCGGATGGTCTCAAGAATTTGATGAGATCCTATATTCGACGTCATAATCACAAAGCAGTTTTTGAAACTTACTGTCCTCCCTTGAGAATCGGTTATTCTTCCATCGTCAAGTAGCTGTAGCAAGATATTGAAGACATCAGGATGCGCTTTCTCAATCTCATCAAACAAAACCACTGAGTATGGCCTCCGGCGAACAGCTTCAGTTAACTGTCCGCCTTCTTCATAACCGACACAGCCAGGAGATGCACCAACGAGTCGCGAGACCGAGACTTTCTCCATGTACTCACTCATATCGATCCTCACTATCGCGTTTTCTGTGTTGAACAGGTATCCAGCTAGAGCCTTGGCAAGCTCGGTTTTCCCAACTCCTGTTGGACCCATGAACATGAAACTGGCTATTGGTCGGTTAGGATCCGTAAGACCAGCCTTTGAACAACGGATAGCATCTGCTACTGATTCTACAGCCATGTCTTGACCAACTATTCTCTCATGGAGCACTTGTTCCAACAGGACCAGCTTCTCTCTCTCTGATTGCCGAAGATTCGATTGTGGAATACCGTTCCACTTGCTTACTATCTCTGCTATGTTAAGATCAGTTACCTCTTCTCGAAGTAGTGACTGTTCAGACTCTCGGAAGTTCGTGAGATTCTTCTCAGCTTCTTCTAACTGGCGTTGGAGGGACATGAGTCTTTCACGTTTAGCGGATTTACTTCGATGGTTTCGGTTCACTCTTTCGATCTGTAAAACATAAAACATGTTTAGGAGGACTTTAAGGTTGATATATACATATATCACATCATAAGCAACGACCACAAGTTCTAATCCTAAAGAACAAGCTAGAGTGAGGAAGATAGAGTCTACCTCCTCTTTAAATGAACGTATATTTAGAAACGAGTATACAAGAAACTGCTCCGGTATCTTGTATGATATTATTTGAAAAGTTGTTAAGCTGAAACAGTGTTCATCTGTTCTTCCATATTAAGAATATACTAAACCTAAAGAGTGCAGTGGGGAAGATATATTTTACCTTTTCTTTAAATGAACGTATTTTGGTCACGAGAGACTTCTCTTGCTCCCATTGCTCACTGAGTTTTTTCTGTTGAAGTTTGAGCGTGGTCAAATCTTTCTCAATCTTCTTTAGCCGTTCTTTAGAAGCTCTGTCATTATCCTTTTTCAAAGAAAGCATTTCCATCTCCATCGTGATCACAGCTCTGTCTATCTCATCCATTTCTGCTGGTTTAGAAGCGATCTCCATCTTCAGCTTTGCAGCAGCTTCGTCAACAAGATCAATAGCTGAAACAAACAACTTTCATCTTAAGAAACAATAGCTGAAGGTATCTTTTGGCCAACAAATATTATTCCAAGAAAAAAACCGGTAAAAAAATCACGGGAAGGTGCAATTTTTATACCTTTGTCTGGTAGAAAGCGTTCAGTGATGTAACGGTCTGCAAGAACTGCTGCTGAAACAAGGGAACCATCTGATATCTTAACCCCATGGTGTAACTCGTAATGCTCTCTTAACCCACGAAGAATCGATATGGTATCTTCAACAGATGGCTGGCCACATAAGACTTGCTGAAACCTACGTTCCAGAGCTGGATCTTTCTCTATGTATTTGCGGTATTCGGTCAGTGTAGTTGCACCAATGCATCTCAGCTCACCTCGTCCAAGCATCGGTTTCAAGAGGTTGCTCGCATCCATTGCTCCACCAGTAGCTCCTACACAAGAGAAACAATATTAACCCATTTATTAGTTTCATTACACAAAGAATAAGTAGATCCAGATCTTTCCACAACCTAAACTGGCAAAGCAATCTTCTTCTGTAAGTAAAAGCATGTAAACATGCGTACTTATTACTATATTATGTATAAAAAGATCATCAATGTTTATAGTCTGTGGGTGAAAAATAAAAAGGTACCTGCACCAACTACAGTGTGGATTTCATCAATGAACAAGATTGTCTGTCCATTGGAAGCAGTTACTTCCTTCAGTACTGCTTTCAACCTTTCCTCAAAATCTCCTCGAAATCTGGCACCAGCAAGCAGTGAACCCATGTCGAGAGATATCAACTACATTATCAAGCAACCAAGCAAAGCAGGTTAAAATCTTCCTCTGGCCCTTTGAGGAGAAACAGTAAACCAATTAACAGAAAACTTGAGCAATTAAAACCTTCCGATTCAAGAGAGGTTCAGGGACATCCCCTCGTACGATTCGCTGAGCCAACCTGAAAAGGTTAAAGCCTCTCTGGTAAATTTGTCTGTGGAGAGTAAAATCATAAGTTTTTAGAGAAATTTGCAAGCCTTACCCCTCTCCAATTGCAGTTTTCCCTACACCAGGTTCACCAACGATAACAGGATTGCTTTTTGTCCTCCTGCATAGTATCTGGATGCAACACCGGATTTCGTCATTCCGTCCAATGACAGGATCCAATATTCCTTGTCTTGCCATCTCAGTTAAATCATTTCCATACTTTCCAAGTGCTTTATATTTTCCTTCGGGAACTACATGATTAGCTTTACCTGATATGAAGCAAAGGTTCAATAAAAAAAAAAATAAAAGAAAAAAGGGGGTATCAGAAGATTCAGTGAGATGTCAGTAAAAAGCATCATTCTTTTTAAAGTCAAGGCTTTGATATCACAGCCTTCAAGTAGCATACGTTTAAATCTCCCAGAGGACAAAACATCATCCACAAAGTGTAGTAAATTTGAAGCACAAGTAACACAATACTTACTTTGATCAGTCACTTGTTGACTAGCACAGACAGCTTCAATAGCTTCTGTCAGGGCTTCCTCACTAAGATTCAAGGTCTTGAAAAATTCTCGTCCAAACCTTTCATCGAAGTAAAAGGCCAACAGAAGGTGTTCGACCGACACATAATCATCTCCAAACTCTACCTTATACAAAACTGCGAAAGTTAATATTGTAGTAGAAATAGATGATCCATAGCGGCAGACCAGAACACTGGAATCACTTGTGACCTGCCGTTCACAAGAAGTTAGGTTGATTCAAGTTAGCCTAGTGAGAAATAAGGGGAAGCTTCAGATGCAAAAAAAACAAGTCATCTGCAACACCTTTGGTTGTGGTTGTGGTTGTCCACAAAACCAGTTTTTTAACATAGATGACCCTAGTATCTGACCGCTGGTATCACAGGTTGTATCCTACATTGTCACAAGGAATTAAGTTGATTCAAGTAGAGACTAGTGAGAAATATGGGGAAGCATGAGAATTATGTTCAGATGCACAAAACAAGTTAGCTGCAACACCTTCAGTTGTGTAGATATGAAGTAGTCTGTAGCTTGAAGAGCAGAGCTACTGTCGATTCCAGCCTTTGCAAATATTTGCCTGGCAAGACCATCTTTTTGCTCGAGAAGAGCTTTCATCAAGTGTTCGGACTCCACAATTTGTTGTTTCGAAGCACGAGCTGCATCTAGGGAGCTGACAAGTCCTTCATAAGCCATCTCCGTAATCCCATTTTCATTTGCCTACAGATGGAAGAAAAAAAACTATAAATTAACAATCTTCTTTGGAAATATTCTATTGGCCAAACCATCTTCTTCCCAAGCCATCTCCGTATACGCATTTGGATTAGTCTACCGAATAGAAAAAAAAAAGAAGAAGACAAATTAACACTCTTTTCTCACTACCAAAGCACATCGAATACACATGATCCGAAGATAATGCGATGAGATTATTAGAATCAAGAGGAAAGGTTCCAACTTTTTCCTCAAATTCAACAAATTATCACCAAAAGAAAAAGATTCCAACTTTCTCCTGAATCAAAGACGAAAGATTCAAACTTTCTCCTGAAAATCAACAATCTATCACCAAAAGGCAAACCTTGCCAAAACAGAAACCCATGAAAATCGATTTGATGACCAGTCAAAGAGATAAAGTTGAAAACTTTCAGAGATCAAAATCTGTTGGAAAGTAAACTTGATTTTGGATCAAGATTAAGTTTGGAGTAATGGTAATTGGCTTAAACCCAAAATACTTGATCCAAGTTCTAGAGTTTTCTCTAGAAATATCTAATTACTTCCACCTCCTTAAAATGATCTAGAGAGTTGTAGAAATATGTAAAATAGACACTTGTCTAGTCAATTAATGAGAAGAAATCTCTAGATTAGGATTAAAATATTTAGATATTTTGTATGTTGGAGGCTATAAATACCTCCCTCCTCTTTCGTTTTGTAAGATAAGAAAGTCTATAAGAAGTTTTAATAAAAGACCTCTTAAAAAAGTATATAGAACGTCCACAAAGTGTTCCCATATAGAATAGAACCAAAATTTCCTCTTCCAACAAAGTGGTATCAGAGCCCGGTGATTCTCTCAAAGATGGCGAGTATCAGTGTTCCCTTCCAAGTTCCTATGCTCACAAAAGGAAACTATGATAACTGGAGTCTAAGAATGAGGGCGATCCTAGGAGCTCACGATGCGTGGGAGATCGTCGAGAAAGGATTCGTTGAACCAGATAATGATGGTGGTCTGTCTCAAGCTCAAAAGGATAGCTTGAGAGATTCAAGAAAGAGAGACAAGAAGGCTCTCTGCCTAATCCATCAAGGATTAGATGAAGATACGTTCGAGAAGGTCGCAGAAGCAAAGTCAGCCAAAGAAGCATGGGAGAAGCTTCGAATTTCTTACAAAGGAGCGGAGCAAGTTAAGAAGGTACGTCTTCAAACTCTAAGAAGAGAATTTGAAGCATTGAAGATGAAGGAAGGTGAACTCGTCTCAGATTACTTCTCAAGAGTTTTGACGGTTACTAATAACCTTATAAGAAACGGTGAGAAGTTAGATGAGGTTAGAATCATGGAAAAAGTTCTTAGATCGTTGGATCAAAAATTTGAGCATATCGTCACCGTCATTGAAGAGACGAAAGATTTGAAGACTATGACTATAGAGCAACTTCTTGGGTCATTACAAGCTTATGAAGAGAAGAAGAAGACAAAGGAAGATATTGGAGAACAAGTACTCAAGATGCGCATTGATCCAGCTAAAGAAGAAGGTGGCCGAAGTCATCCAAGACGAGGTGGCGGTCAAACCCGAGGAAGAGGTCGTGGATATGGTTATGGACGAGGTTGGAGATCTTATGAAGACAACACCAACCAAAGAAGAGAATACACATCAAGAGGTCGTGGAAGAGGAGTTCCGAAATCAAGGTACGATAAATCAAACGTTAAATGCTACAATTGTGGGAAATTTGGACATTATGCTTCCGAATGCAAGGCTCCAAATAACAATAGAGTTGAAGAGAATTCCAACTATGTTGAGGAGAAAAATCAAGAAAATGATATGCTATTAATGGCATACAAGCAAGATGAACGAGATGAGGTCCACAAGTGGTATCTTGATAGTGGTGCAAGTAATCACTTGTGCGGGAAAAGAAGCATGTTCGTTGAGCTTGATGAGTCGGTGAAAGGAGACCTGGCTTTAGGAGATGAATCAAAGATGGAGGTAAAAGGAAAAGGAAATATTCTTATCCGAATGAAGAATGGAGATCACCAATTCATATCTAACGTCTACTACATTCCAAGGATGAAGACCAACATCTTGAGCCTTGGACAACTCTTAGAGAAAGGTTATGATATTCGGCTAAAGGATTATAGCCTTTCAATAAGAGACCAAGCCAACAATCTCATTACCAAAGTGCCGATGTCAAAGAATAGAATGTTTGTTCTTAACATTCAAAATGACATCGCACAATGTCTCAAGATGTGCTACAAAGAGGAGTCTTGGCTTTGACATCTACGTTATGGACATCTCAATTTTGGAGGTTTGGAGTTACTCTCCAAGAAAGAAATGGTGAGGGGACTACCTTGCATCAATCATCCAAATCAAGTTTGTGATGGATGTTTACTTGGAAAACAGTTTAAAATGAGCTTTCCAAAGGAGTCAGAAACAAGAGCACGGAAGCCATTGGAACTCATTCATACAGATGTCTGTGGCCCAATTAAACCAAGGTCACTCGGTAAGAGTAACTACTTCCTTCTCTTTATGATGATTTTTCAAGAAAAACATGGGTTTATTTTTTGAAAGAAAAATCGGAAGTTTTTGAAAACTTCAAAAAGTTCAAAGCCCATGTTGAGAAGGAAAGTGGTCTTGTGATCAAAGCCATGAGATCTGATCGTGGAGGAGAGTTCATGTCCAAAGAATTTCTGAAATATTGTGAAGATAACGACATTAGAAGACAATTGACGGTACCGAGAATCCCTCAACAAAATGGAGTGGCGGAAAGAAAAAACAGGACAATTCTCGAAATGGCGAGAAGCATGCTCAAAAGTAAGAAACTACCAAAGGAGTTTTGGGCAGAAGCAGTTGCATGTGCGGTTTATTTATCAAACCGATCTCCAACAAGAAGTGTTTCCGGAAAAACACCACAAGAAGCTTGGAGTGGAAGGAAGCCCGGTGTTTCACACCTACGGGTATTTGGGAGTATTGCTCATGCTCATGTACCAGATGAGAAGCGGAGCAAACTAGATGATAAAAGTGAAAAGTACATCTTCATTGGTTATGATGCCAACTCTAAAGGCTACAAGCTCTACAATCCTGAAACAAAGAAGACAATCGTTAGTCGAAATGTCATCTTTGATGAAGAAGGAGAATGGGATTGGAGTTCAAATGATGAAAACTACAACTTCTTTCCATTTGTTGAAGAAGAGAATATGGAGCAGCCAAGAGAGGAGCCTAGTACACCACCAACTTCGCCAACATCAAGTTCTCAAGGAGAAGATAGCTCGAGTGAAAGGACTCCACATTTTAGGAGTCTACAAGAGATTTACGAGGTAACCGAAAATCAAGACAATCTTACTTTATTTTGTCTATTTGCGGATTGCGAACCCATGAACTTCCAAGAAGCAATGGAGAAGAAGACATGGAGAAACGCAATGGATGAAGAGATTAAGTCAATAAAAAAGAATGAGACATGGGAGTTAGCCTCACTTCCACATGGACATAAGGCGATTGGTGTAAAATGGGTGTACAAGGCAAAGAAGAACTCTAGAGGAGAAGTTGAAAGATACAAAGCAAGATTGGTAGCAAAAGGCTATAGTCAAAGAGCCGGAATCGACTATGACGAGGTATTCGCTCCTGTTGCTCGATTAGAAACAGTTAGATTAATCATTTCATTGGCAGCCCAAAAAAGTTGGAGGATACATCAAATGGATGTAAAATCAGCCTTCTTAAATGGAGATCTTGAAGAAGAAGTTTACATTGAGCAACCACAAGGCTATAAAGTCAAAGGAGAAGAAGAAAAAGTCTTGAGATTAAAGAAGACACTTTATGGGTTAAAACAAGCACCAAGAGCTTGGAATACTCGTATTGATAAGTATTTCAAGGAGAAAAGCTTCACCAAGTGTCCATATGAGCATGCACTATATATCAAAAATCAAAACAATGATATATTGATTGCATGCTTGTATGTAGATGACTTGATATTCACAGGAAACAATCCAAGTATGTTTGAAGAATTCAAGATGGAGATGACAAAAGAATTCGAGATGACCGATATTGGATTGATGTCTTACTACCTTGGAATTAAAGTGAAGCAAGAAGATGATGGAATCTTCATTACTCAAGAAGGTTATGCTCAAGAGGTGCTGAAGAAGTTTAAGATGGATGAATCAAATCCAATTTGTACTCCAATGGAATGTGGAGAGAAGTTATCAAAACAAGAAGAAAGAGAGAGTGTAGATCCAACACTCTTTAAAAGTTTGGTTGGAAGTCTACGTTATTTGACATGAACAAGGCCCGACATCCTACATGCGGTTGGAGTTGTGAGTCGATTCATGGAACATCCAACAACCACTCATTTCAAAGCAGCTAAGAGGATCCTTCGCTATATTAAAGGTACCATAGACTTTGGCTTGTATTACTCTATTTCGGATGACTACAAGCTTGTTGGATATAGCGATAGCGATTGGGGTGGAGACTTAGATGATAGGAAAAGCACAAGTGGTTTTGTGTTTTTCATTGGAGAAACGGCATTCACATGGATGTCGAAGAAGCAATCTATTGTCACTCTTTCAACTTGTGAAGCGGAGTATGTAACGGCTACTTCGTGTGTTTGCCATGCTATTTGGCTACAGAACTTGTTAAAGGAGTTGAGTTTGCCACAAGAGGAGCCAACGAAGATCTTTGTGGACAACAAGTCAACAATAGCTTTGGCAAAGAATCCCGTCTTCCATGATCGAAGTAAGCACATTGACACTCGTTATCATTACATTAGAGAATGTGTCACCAAAATGAATGTGCAACTGGAGTACGTGAAGACGAATGATCAAGTAGCTGATATCTTCACCAAACCACTTAAGCGTGAAGATTTTGTCAAGATGAGGAGTTTGCTTGGAGTGATAAATCAAGTTTAAGAGGGGGTGTCGGAAAGTAAACTTGATTTTGGATCAAGATTAAGTTCGGAGTAATGGTAATTGGGCTTAAACCCAAAATACTTGATCCAAGTTCTAGAGTTTTCTCTAGAAATATCTAATTACTTCCACCTGCTTAAAATGATATAGAGAGTTGTAGAAATATGTAAAATAGACACTTGTCTAGTTAATTAATGAGAAGAAATCTCTAGATTAGGATTAAAATATTTAGATATTTTGTATGTTGGAGGCTATAAATACCTCCCTCCTCTTTCGTTTTGTAAGATAAGAAAGTTTATAAGAAGTTTTTATAAAAGACCTCTTAAAAAAGTATATAGAACGTCCACAAAGCGTTCCCATATAGAATAGAACCAAAATTTCCTCTTCCAACAAAATCGTCCCAATAACGAACTTTAGCTGCAAAAGCAGAGAAGTAGCGTGGAGAAGGGAAATGGAGAGGAAGAGGTAGCAGTCGGCCATGAGCAGCAGCTCCAGTGACCGAAGGGAAGCCGTTTCTGGAAACTCCGATGAAGGACTCTGGCCGGAAAAGAAAGGAACTGGGAGAGGAAGACGAGCTGAAGTGAGCAGAGGCAGAGCCGGCGCGAGAAACGAGGTGGAGAGAGGGTCTCGAGAAAGCATTGTGCGCTTTGATGGCTGCAGAAACAGGCTTCGACAGTCTTCTAGACGCCATGGATTTGGTTTAGGGGGTTTCGGAAGAGCTAAAGGTTTAAACTTTAGAGTTGTTATAACCCGACATCGACTCAGTGAACAGATTTGACGAAACTCTGAAACCCACTCTCTAGATTTCTGAAAAGAAAATATGCGAAGAAGAAAATAAAGAATGAGACAAATGAGTTTATCCAGTTCAGAGTTTCGGGATGAGCACTCAAACTCACTCGCTCGGTTACACGACGAAGCTTCCGCACAATGGCTTTTGCTCAAGAGCAGAGACGAAGAAACGTAGAGAGGAAGAAGAAGAAGAACGAGTACACACACACATACTCTCTCACTGGGTTATTTTTTTTCACTTTTATAACATCAAACCCTCTTCCTTGTTTAGAGTCTTCCAACATCATTCAACAGAACCGGTTTTCACTTTTATAACATCAAACCCTCTTCCTTGTTTAGAGTCTTCCAACATCATTCAACAGAACCGGTTTAACTCATTTTGTGTACCAAACCAAGATTAGTTTAATTTCAGTTTTGGATTCAACTGAAACCTTCATTCAACAGAACCGGTTTAACTCATTTTGTGTACCAAACCAAGATTAGTTTAATTTCAGTTTTGGATACAACTGAAACCTTCATACACTCTTAATCGTTGTTACACACTTAGACTGGCTAGTTTGGTTAAAGTGTGTAGTACAAATGTACAATGGTTTATTTTTGTTATATTAGGTTAACATGCTATAAAAGAAATGTTAGGTTCATATTTGACAATTTCAGCTCTAAAATAAAGAAAATCAATGATTTAAATTTAATTTGTTAAAGTGGAAGCTCCAAGTCTAATTAGTCTAACACTTGGTTCAATGGTTGACTTAGAGTGTTAACTAATACTTTCATACCAAATCTAGAATTTGATTTTCAAAAAATGTGAAATATTCCATACTAGTAAAAGTAAGTTTACTGGAGATTTCTAGTATGTTGCAGCATGGTCCAGGTAAGAACCGAACCATTCACTTGTTGTTATTTAATAATAACACCATTTTGTAATAGGATATGATCATAAAAAATATTCTGATGTAAGAGCTGGAAAAAAAGAGGTTTCAATTGTTTAACTTTAGACCGGATGTATCATGTCGTTTCACCCATTAAGCTAATTGATCAGTAATGAGACTTAAAAATCAAGCTACCATTTCTTCAACCTGCGCATTAAGCTCCAGCTTCTTGATGACCAGTTTGTTGTTTGTCTGGTCAACATCGAGAAGAATAGTATCATCCTCTTTAAAATCTCCCTTCAAAAGTTTTAAGGAGATCTCCTTCTTCACAATCTCCTGAATCACTCTCTTCACCGGTCTTGCTCCATTGTTGGGGTCAAACCCAAGCTGAGCAAGAAGATCCACCGCTTCTTTTGTGTACTCAAGATTTATTTTCTTTTGTTCCAACATGTTCTTCACTCGTCTCATCTACACCAAAATGTTAACAATACATTTATATCAAACCAAAACCAAACTAGCCTAGGCCTATAAACTAACAAGAGATGTAAATATTTTAAACCAATGGGAACGAAGTATGTATGCACAAACTAAATACGAAAAAAAAAAAAAAGAGGGCAAATTACCTGAAACTCGACGATTTTGGATATTTCTTTTGAATCCAACGGCTGGAAAATTATGTATTCGTCAATTCTATTCATGAACTCCGGCCTGAAAGTTTGTTTTGCTAACTCCACAACTTTTTGCTTCATCATCTCATAAACTGCTTCTTTGCTATCTTGATTGTTGCGGAAAGTCTCAAGAATGTGGTGAGATCCTATGTTAGACGTCATTATCACAAAGCAGTTCCTGAAATTTACTGTCCTCCCTTGTGAATCAGTTATTCTTCCATCGTCTAGTAGCTGTAGCAAGATATTGAAGACCTCAGGATGTGCTTTCTCGATCTCATCGAACAGAACCACTGAATAAGGTCTCCTTCGAACAGCTTCAGTTAACTGTCCACCTTCTTCGTAACCGACACAGCCAGGAGATGCACCAACAAGCCGCGAGACCGAGTTTTTCTCCATGTACTCACTCATATCGATCCTCACTATCGCGTTTTCAGTGTTGAAGAGGTATCCAGCTAGAGCATTCGCAAGCTCAGTTTTACCAACACCTGTTGGTCCCATGAACATAAAACTCGCTATTGGTCGGTTAGGATCGGTAAGACCGGCCTTCGAGCAACGGATAGCGTCTGCTATTGATTCTACAGCCTTGTCTTGACCAATAACTCTCTTGTGAAGCACTTGTTCCAACATGACCAGCTTTTCTCTATCTGATTGTTGAAGATTTGATAGTGGAATACCTGTCCACTTGCTTATTATCTCTGCTATGTGTAGATCGGTTACACCTTCTTGGAGTAGTAAATGTTCAGACTCTCGTGTGAGATTCTTCTCAGCTTCTTCTAACTGGCGTTGGAGGGACGTAAGTGTTCCATACTTAAGCTCAGCAGTACGGTTTAGACCAGATTCACGTTCGGCGGATCGATCGATCTGTAAAACATAAAACATGTTTAAGAGAACATTAAAGTTGATATATATCACACCATAAACAATAGGATCGTTTTTAGCACGTGCAAGTAAATCAATCGAACATAGTCCCGACTTAAAAGCAAAAAAATCTTTAAAATTTTTCAACTAGACATGAATTATTGCCTAATTTTTTTCGAATTTCTTTTTATCATATTAAATCTTCCTTTAATACAAAATTTGAACATAGTCCCGACTTAAAAGCAAAAAGAAATGTTTTGTTTTGTTTTTTTTAAGTGGTTAAGCCGAAACAAGAATGAACAAGAAATGTTAGGAATTTAATTTTTACCTCTTCTTTAAATGAACGTAGTTTAGTAATGAGAGACTTTTCTTCCTCCCATTGGTTGCTGAGTTCTTTCTGTTTATCCTTGAGTGTGATCAAATCTTTCTCAATCTCTTGTGTACGTTCTTTAGAAGCTTTATTAGTGTCTTTTCTCAAAGAAAGCTTCTCCATCTCCAGTTTGATCACAGCTTTGTCTATTTCATCGAGTTCAGCTGGTTTCCAAGTGGTCTCCATCTTCAGCTTTGCAGCAGCTTCGTCAACAAGATCAATAGCTGAAAGCAAACAAATCTTATCTTAAACACTAAAACACACAAACATTTTCCAAGAAAAAGACTTGTATTCCAAAATATAAAGATGTTTTAGATAAAATTACAAAGATTAAAAAATATTTCTTTCTTCTAATAATTATTTAAGAACATAATTCAACCAATTATAAAGAAGATTATAGAATATAAAAAGTCGAAAGTATTAAATAACATTAAAATATGCATAGAAACTTGTAAAACATCCTAATATAATGAAAAAAAAAAAAATTCTTAAACTTCTTGTATTATGGAACAGAGTGAGTGAAGTTGCAAGTTTTATTATACCTTTGTCTGGCAGAAAGCGTTCAGTGATGTAGCGGTCTGCAAGAACCGCGGCTGAAACAAGGGAACCATCAGATATCTTAACACCATGGTGTAACTCGTACCTCTTCCTTAAACCACGAAGAATCGAGATGGTGTCTTCAACAGATGGCTGTCCACAGAACACTTGCTGAAACCTACGTTCCAGAGCCGGATCTTTCTCTATGTATTTGCGGTATTCGGTCAGTGTAGTTGCACCAATGCATCTCAGCTCGCCTCGTCCAAGCATTGGTTTCAAGAGGTTGCTTGCATCCATTGCCTCACCTTCACAAGCTCCTACACAAAGGTAAAAAACATCAGCCACACTTCATTTGCAATGATGCATTTAGATGAGCATCGTTTACTTATGAAAAGGTCACACACCTGCACCAACAAGAGTGTGGATTTCATCAATGAACAAGATTGTCTTCCCATTTGAAGCAGTTACTTCCTTCAGTAAGGATTTCAACTTTTCCTCAAATTCTCCTCGATATGAGGTACCAGCAACCAGTGAACCCATGTCGATAGATATCAACTACATTTTTAAAGCAACAAAGTTACAATCTTCCTTTTAAAATGTAAAACAATATAACAGACTAAAGGCAAAAAGAAGAAAAAATAGAGCAACCTTCCGATTCAAGAGAGGTTCAGGGACATTCCCTCTTACAATTCGCTGTGCCAACCTGAGAAAAGGTTAATATCTCTCAGTAAAAAAATATTGGAGATAACTTGGAGAGCAAGACGTATTCAAGTGATCTCCAATTTTAAGTTTCAGAGATATAAATTACCCTTCTGCTATTCCAGTTTTGCCTACACCAGGTTCTCCGATAATAACAGGATTGCTTTTAGTCATCCTGCATAGTATCTGTATGCAACGGTTGATTTCATCATCCCGTCCAATGAGAGGAGGGAGTTTTCCTTGTCTAGCCATCTCAGTTAAATCATTACCATACTTTTTAAGTGCTCCACCTTCGTCAGTCTACAGATAAAAGAACAAAAAAAAACGCCAAAGATCTAACACTCTTTCTTTGGGAAGATAATGCAATGACAATATAAGAATCAAAAATCGACCATGAACCTGATCTGCGGTATCAGAGAAGCTGCGAGGAGAAGGGAATTGGAGAGAAAGAGGGAGTATTTGGCCACGAGCAGCGGCTTGAAAGTTGTTTCCGGAAACTCCGATGAAGGAATTTGGCCGGAAAAGAAAAGAACTGGGAGAGGAACGAGAGCTGAAGTGAGCAGAGGCAGAGATAGCGCGAGAACGGAGGAGAAGAGAGGGTCTCGAAAAAGCATTGTGAGCCTTGATGGCTGCAGAAACGGACTTGGACAATCTTCTGGACGCCATGTCAAGCTGAGTTTGAGCAAGGAGGATCTTTGGTTTAGTGGTTTAAAAGGTTAGGAAGACGGAGATTTTAGGATGCTTGGAGAAGAAGCAAAACCGAGTGTTTGGAGAAGAAGCAAACGAGAGTTACATAATGTTAAAAAAGGAAACATAATTACAGCAGATATAGAAAGTTTAAAATAGAATATATCAGAAATGTAAATAAACCAATGACACAGTACTAATCCAAAATTTCTAACTAATCGCAAGACAACAGAATTTATAATATTTGGTTTTAATACTATGTCAAGCAGACTTAAAAAATCTTCTCGACGTCATGTCAAGTAACAAGGATGAAGGATCTTGGTTTAGTGTTTTCAAAGAAGAGGAACACTGAGGCTTTTAAGAAGCTTGGGACAGACGCAAACGAGTGTGTAAAAAAAAAAAAAGCTTGGGAAACTAAACCTCTTTATTGTATATATATTCCTATAATTTTCATCACTCATGGAATAATATACAACAGCTTCTTGTATGTATCTCTTCTCTTTTTTATTCACGACAAAAACTAAATTAAAAAAAAAACAGAATTTAAACAGAATGAAACTGAATTAAAAAAAAAAAATCAAATTGAAAAAGAAGAAGAATACATTGAAAATTTAAGCCTGCCAAAACAATAGCAAACAAGCATATTGAAATTTAAGTCTACCAAACACAACAACAGACAAGAAAATATAAAATCTATGTCTCCAAGTAAAAGTAAATTTGGAAGACTTTATGAAAATCAACCAAAATACTACTTGGATAGTCCACAACATAATCTTTGAAAAGAATGGCAAAATATAATCGTCCTTTACGTGTTAGAAGACAGAGCGCTAAAGTCATGAATCTACAAAGAGTTATAAACACAAACAGAGTTAGTTTAATTTGGTTTGTATGATCAAGCTGCTATTTCTTCAATAGGAGCATTATTCTCGAGCTTCTTGACGACCAATTTGTTGTTTGTCTGGTCAGCATCGATAACAATAGTGTCATCCTCAGCAAATTCTCCATTCAAAACTCTTAAAGAGATGTCCTTCTTCACAATCTTCTCAATCACTCGCTTCACCGGTCTTGCCCCATTGCTGGGGTCAAACCCAAGCTGAGCAAGAAGATCCACCGCTTCTTTTGTGTACTCAAGATTTATTTTCTTCTGTTCCAACCTGTTCTTCAATCGTCTCAACTGCAACACCAAATGGTAACAATTCATTTAAACCAAACCAAAGCACCAATTATATATGTTTGCACAAGCTAATTTACGGATTGAAAAATTAAAGATTCTGAAAACTATTTTTTTTTTTGTTAAAATGAAAACTATGTATATTACCTGAAACTCGACGATTTTGGATATTTCTATTGAGTCCAGCGGCTGGAAGACAATGTATTCGTCAATTCTATTCATGAACTCTGGCCTGAACGTCTTTCTTGCTAACTCCACAACTTGTTGCTTCATCATCTCATAAACTGCTTCTTTGCTATCTTTATTGTTGCGGAAAGTCTCAAGTATTTGGTGAGATCCTATGTTAGACGTCATAATCACAAAGCAGTTTCTGAAACTTACTGTCCTCCCTTGAGAGTTGGTTATTATTCCATCGTCAAGTAGCTGTAGCAAGATATTGAAGACATCAGGGTGCGCTTTCTCGATCTCATCAAACAGAACCACTGAGTATGGCCTCCGGCGAACAGCTTCTGTTAACTGTCCGCCTTCTTCATAACCGACATAGCCAGGAGATGCACCAACGAGCCGCGTGACTGAGACTTTATCCATGTACTCACTCATATCGATCCTCACGATCGCGTTTTCGGTGTTGAAGAGGTATCCAGCTAGAGCCTTAGCAAGCTCGGTTTTACCAACACCTGTTGGACCCATGAACATGAAACTCGCTATTGGTCGGTTAGGATCAGTAAGACCAGCCTTTGAACAACGGATAGATTCTGCTACTGATTCTACAGCCATGTCTTGACCAACTATTCTCTCATGGAGCACTTGTTCCAACATGACCAGCTTTTCTCTCTCTGATTTCTGAAGATTTGACAGTGGAATATCGGTCCACTTGCTTATTATCTCTGCTATGTCAAGATCAGTTACTTCTTCTCGCACTAGGGGCTTTTTAGACTCTCGGCAGTTCATGAGATTCTTCTCAGCTTCTTCTAACTGGCCTTGGAGGGACATAAGTAATTCATGTTTAGCGGATTTACTTCTGTGGCTCACTTTCACTCTATCCTTCTGTAAAACATAAAACATATTTAGGAGGACTTCAAGGTTGTTAAGATGAAACAGTGGTAAGATGAAACAGTGTTTATCTGTTCTTCGATTTTAAGAATAATCTAAACCTAAAGGAGTGCAGTGGGGAAGATATATTTTACCTTTTCTTTAAATGAACGTATTTTGGTCACGAGAGACTTTTCATTGTGCCATTGCTCACTGAGTTCTTTCTCTTTATGTTTGAGAGTGGTCAAATCATTCTCAATCTTCTGTAGCCGTTCTTTAGAAGCTTTATCATTATCATTTTTCAAAGAAAGCCTTTCCATCTCCAGTGTGATCACAGCTCTGTTCATTTCATCGATTTCTGCGGGTTTATAAGTGATCTCCATCTTCAGCTTTGCAGCAGCTTCATCAACAAGATCAATAGCTGAAACAAACAACTCTCATCTTGAAAAAAAGAAAAGAAATGCTATTCTCGAGGTATCTTTTGGTGCAAGTTTAAAACCTTTGTCTGGTAGAAAGCGTTCAGTGATGTAGCGGTCTGACAGAACCGCTGCTGAAACAAGGGAACCATCAGATATCTTAACACCATGGTGTAACTCGTACCGCTCTCTTAACCCACGAAGAATCGAGATGGTATCTTCAACAGATGGCTGACCACAGAACACTTTCTGAAACCTACGTTCCAGAGCTGAATCTTTCTCTATGTATTTGTGGTACTCGGTCAGTGTAGTTGCACCAATGCATCTCAGCTCACCTCGTCCAAGCATTGATTTCAAGAGGTTGCTCGCATCCATTGGTCCACCTCTAGTAGCTCCTACACAGTCAAGAGAAACAATATTAATCTAAACTTTACTGGCAAAGCAATGTTCTTTGCACAAAGAATAAGTAGATCCAGATCTTTCCACAGCCTAAACTGGCAAAGCAATCTTCTTCTGTAAGTAAAAGCATGTAAACATGCATACTTATAACTTATTACTATATTATGTATAAAAGCATGTAAACATGCATACTTATTACTATATATTATGATTATAGTATGTGGGTTAAAAATAAAAAGGTACCTGCACCAACTACAGTGTGGATTTCATCAATGAACAAGATTATCTGTCCACTGGAAGCAGTTACTTCCTTTAGTACTGCTTTCAAACTTTCCTCAAATTGTCCTGGATATTTGGTACCAGCAAGCAGTGAACCCATGTCTAGAGATATCAACTATATTATAAAGCAACCAATTAGTTTGAAGAGAAAAGGTAAACCAAGCAAAAGCATGTTAAAACTTCCTCTGGCCCTTTGAAGAGAAAAAGGTAAACCAACTAGTTTCCAAGAAAAAAAAAAAACCTTCCGGTTCAACAGAGGTTCAGGGACATCCCCTTGTGCAATTCGCTGGGCCAACCTGAAGAAAGGTTAAAAAAACTCTCAGTAAAAATTTGTTTGAGCAGAGTGAAAATCATAAGACTTACCCCTCTGCAATTGCAGTTTTCCCTACACCAGGTTCACCAACGATAACACGATTGCTTTTTGTCATCCTGCATAGTATCTGGATGCAACGCCTGATTTCGTCGTCACGTCTAAAGACAGGACCGAGTTTTCCTTTTCTTGCCATCGAAGTTAAATCATGTCCATACTTTTCAAGTGGTTTTTGATCTTCATAACCATAATAATAACTCTACAGATAAACCAAAATTTTAACACTCTTTCTTTGGGAATGCAATGACATTATAAGAATCAAAATCGACCACGAACCGAGAAGCGACGCGGAGAAGGGAATCGGAAGGAAAGAGGGAACACGTGGCGTGGCCATGAGCAGCGGCTTGAGTGAGTACCGTGGGGATGACGTTTCCTACAACTCCGATGAAGGAATTTGGACGGAAAAGAAAGGAATTGGGCGAGGAACGTAGGAGGAGAGAGGGATTTGAAACAGCATTGTGCGCCTTGATGGCTGCCGAAACAGACTTCGACAGTCTCCTTGACGCCATGGGTTTGGTTTAGGGTTTTACTTTAGGATGATTGGATAAGAGGCAAAGAAGTCTGTAATAAAATTAATATAAATTCAAATAAAAATTTAAAACTATTTTCGATACGAACGAAAAGCCCAAGAGGGTTTACCTCAGTGTCTTGGCTAGGATATGTCTGGATTCTTTTTTTTTTATTCTGTTTTGTAACTTTGGCATAATCTTCAATCAATAAATATGTATTTCTTTTCAAAGTTACTTCTGTTTGGGGAAAATAAATTCATTCCCACTTTAACTCCGGTTAACAAACTGAAACTATCTTTCATCCGCACTACATGCATGTACAGTAGAAACTCTATAAATTAATATTCGATTCATTAATAACTCGCTAAATTAATATCTTTTGTGTGTCCCAAAATTAGTTTTTCAACCAAATAATATATATATAAATTAATAATCACTATAAATTAATATTTTTTTTATAAAACCTCATGGTTCCAAAATTATTAATTTATAGAGTTTCTACTGTATATATTATAAATTATTAAGAAAACCTTTTAACAAAAAAATATATTATAAATTATTTTAATACATATTTTGATTAAGTAAATTTTAAATTAGCTAAAATGCTATGGTAAAAATTTTATAGAGTGTTTGATTATTGTATTTCAGTTTTCTATTTACACTAGAACAGGACCCGCATATATGAGGGTTTTGAATAAAATATTTTAAAACGGTAAAAAATTATTTGAAAATAAATCTGATAATTGTGAAGAAAAATAAAACTAAAAAAAAATATAAAATTTTATAATGTCAAAATTACAAATAGAAATTTTATATTCTCAAACAAAATATATTCGATAGTGTCAAAATTTATTAGATAGACTTTAAAAGGATTTCAAGATCATGTTAATTAGCAATTTTGAAACATCAAGATTTATATAATGAGATTGTATATTTTTATAAATTTTAGTTAATTTTATTTACTTTTGTTTTTATTTTAGATTTCCATTGAACTATATATTTATTTACTTTTTCTTATTTTTTAATAATTTCTTTATTAGGATTATTATTTGATTATATAATTTTTTAATTTAAATTTGTATTTAATAAATTTTAATCATAATAAAAATAACATATGTTTCTTTATGACGTTCTGTTTATAAAAGCACAAAGTTATTTTATTATTATTTTAATACATAGAATTATATTTTAATATACATAGAATTGAACTCTATCTTAATATTCGTATAATTCTATCTTAAAATTCTACTTTAATACATAAAAATATATCTGAATAAAAAGGGAGAATTGCTAAAAATGACCTAAAACTTGACTCTTTCTCCAAAACTAGACCCCCGCTTGAATGTTTGGCAAAAGTAACCCACATGGGTAATGAAATTACAACCCTCACCCTTATGACCAAACAAAAAACGCTTGTGATAATGACGGTTTTACCCTAGAGAAGTCTACTACGAGAGAGTAGACTTCCCGTGTAGACTTCTTGACCTCTCCAAGAAGTCTACTTTCGAAGTAGACTTCCCGCCTATGACTTATACTGCAGAGTAGACTTCTCTCAAATAATTTCTTTAAAAATAATTAAAAATTTTTAAAAAAAATTAATTTGATAAAAAACTTTGATAAATAACCAAAACATATTCATTTTCCATCTATTAAAAATAAAATTTCAAAAAATGTATCAATTTAAATCAACATAGCCAAATTAGGTTAGAAACCAATACATCTAGAGAAGTCTACTAGAGAAGTCTACTAAATCGCTAAATCTCAAATTTTAATAATAAAAATTATAAAAAATAATTTGGTAAAAAATTATAAATACAATTAAAACATAGACAATTGACATCTATATAAAATAAAATTTCATGAATATGAATCAATTTATATGTTTCATGAGTATTCAGTTTAAAAGGGTTAGGGTTAAGGTTTAAAGTATAGGGTATAAGGGTGTAATTGTTAGGGTAAGAAAAACATTTATATGAATTTATAATTTATGGTTTGGTTAATGATTTAGCGTTGATATCTTTATTATTTTAACGGTAATTTGTGAATATGTTAAGTAAATTAATGTTTTGATATAAGTTTTAATGGAAAATATTTTTTTTAGGGTTTAGGGTAAGTAGACTTCTCGAGTAGACTTCTCTCGAATAGAATTATAATATACAGTAGACTTCGCGAGTAGACTTCCAAAGTATACTTCACTCGTGTGACTTATACTGCAGAGTAGACTTCGCGAGTAGACTTCTCGAGTATACTTCTCTCAAATAATTTCCTGAGAATTAATTAAAAAAATTATAAAAAATTAATTTTATAAAAAAACTTAGATAAATAACCAAAACATATACATTTCCATCTATTAAAAATAAAATTTCAAAAAAATGGATCAATTTAAATCAAGATAACCAAATTAGGTTATAAACCAATACATCTAGAGAAGTGTACTTGAGAAGTCTACTAAATCATTAAATCTTAAATTTTAATAATAAAAATTATAAAAAATAATTTGATAAAAATTATTATGAACAAAATTAAACATAGACAATTGGCATCGTATATAATAAAATTTCATGAATTAAATCAATTTATAAGTTTCATGAGTATATAGTTTAAAAGGGTTAGGGTTGAGGTTTAAAGTATAGGGTATAAGGGAGTAATTGTTAGGGTAAGAAAAAATTCTATATGAATTCATAGTTTATGGTTTGGTTGATGATTTAGCGTTGATATCTTTGTTATTTTAACTGTAATTTGTGAATATGTTAAGTAAATTAATGTTTTGATATAAGTTTTAATCAAAAATATTTTATTTAGGGTTTAGGGTAAGTAGACTTCTCGAGTAGACTTCTCTCGAATAGAATTATACTACACAGTAGACTTCTCTAGTAGACTTCTCGAGTAGACTTCATAAAATACAGCGGGGAATCAAAATTATTTAACAAATTGGGCGGAAACTTTAATAAATTGGGCGAGAGCTTTAACAAATTGGGCGGGAACTCAAATTTACCGGTTAAGTAGACTTCTCGAGTAGACTTCTAAAGTAGACTTCTCTCGAGTACACTTATATTACACAGTAGACTTCTCGAGTAGACTTCCAAAGTAGACTTCTCTCAAATAGACTTATTAGTCATAGTAGACTTCTCGAGTAGACTTCCAAAGTAGACTTCTCTCAAATAGACTTATAAGTCATAGCAGACTTCTCTAGCAGACTTCTCGAGTAGACTTCCAAAATAGACTTCTCTCGAATAGACATATACCACACAACAGACTCCTTGAGTAGACTTCTCGAGTAAACTTCTCTCGAAAATTTTCCTAAATATATAAAGAGAGTTTAACCTAATTGTGTTAAAAATAAGTGTCTCTCTCTTTGTCTAAAATAACGCCTCTCTCTCCTCTCCCTCCTCTCTGGCCATGAATCTCTTCTCCTTCATTTCTTGTTGTCATTCTCATCTCTATCATCTCTATCTCACCTTCAATCTCCTCTCACTTGCTGGTTATGGTAGTGGTAAGCAAATATGAGCTTCTGTGTTCCTCTTTTTTTGCTTTGTGTTCTTATTACAAATTTGAGCTTATTATTATAGTTTTTACAGATTTGAAATTATTATTGTAGATCTGGGTTTATTGTTGCAGATCTAACGAAACTCCATAAACAAGAAGCTCTCCAACTTCTCAAGAAGAAGGAGAAAACCGACAACATCATAAAGGTCATTCCTTTTCCTATTAAATTAGATAAAAAAACATTTTTTGGGGGCTAACTCAGTCACTAACAAACAATACATGTGTTTTTTTTTGCATAAGAAGAAAGAGACGACGAAGAACAAGAATGTTGATCCTAACAAACCAAAGAAGCCTGCTCCTTCATTCTTCCTCTTCTGGTACTTTTAAACCCTGAAAGTCTGAAACCACAAACAATATAATCCAATCTCAAATCTGTTTTAACTATTTTTGTAAATGTTTTACAGCAAAGACGCAAGAAAGAGTTTGTCAGAAGAGCATCCTGGGATCAACAACTCCACTCTCACCGCCCACATTTCATTGAAGTGGAAGGTATAAAACAGATTCTAAAATCTGAATACTAATGAGTAAATGATTTTTATTCAATTGTTGATTGTGAAACTGAACTGTGTTGTTCTAGGGAAACTTCTTAACAGGAAATGGGTGAAGAAGAGAAGCAAATTTACAATGTAAAATCTGTAGAGTTGATGGAGGTGTACAAGAAAGAAGTGGAGGAGTACAATAAGACCAAGACTGCGTAGTAGAGAAACCTAACTCAGTAGTAGAAAAAAAATGAGAATGTTCAAGTTTGCTCATATTGAACATTTCTCTCTTATGCAAAAATGACTCTCTGCTTTTTACATTTTTAGTACAGTAGAAACTCTATAAATTAATAACTTTAGGACCATGAGGATTTATAAAAAATTTATTAATTTAGCGAGTTATTAATTTATCGAATTATTATTTGGTTGAAAAGCTAATTTTGCGACTGACAAAAAATATTAATTTAGCGAGTTATTAATGAATCGAATATTAATTTATAGAGTTTCTATTGTATTTGAACATTAGGGTTTGTTTTCTTCTCATCCTACTGTAAGAAAAATCAAAAATCTTCACTTTCTGGTTGAGATTGGTGTTATCAAAATAAAATCTGTATTTTGCTATATTAATCTGAAGAATATTCAACTCCTAATTTGCTTATATCAAATCGTGTAAAAACGTGTGGAAACACCTGTCAATCTCGGCCGTTGGATCAAACGGAAAATCCACGTCGAAAATCGTGGAACTTCGTGTGTAGGTGGAGGTATTATTAGGGATCAATCACGTGAAATCCGACGGACCAGTCTACTAATTGAATAACATAAACTCAAAAGTCAAAATTCAAAAAATAATTTTTATTTAACATAAATTACAGATAAATGAATTTTATTTAAAAAATTGAAAAATTATACTTCTAAACTTCACTAGAAGTCTACTAAGTAGAAGTATATTTACTTCTTGAAAAAGTCTACTACTAATAAGCTAAATACCTAATAACACAAAAAATTAACTAAATCTCAATTATAAAAAACAAACATGTAAATCTCACACATAAGCAATACCAATAAAAAACACAAACTCAAGAGTCAAAAAATAAATTTTATTTAACATATATTAGAGATAAATGTATTTTATTTAAAAAAATTGAAAAAGTAGACTTCTAAACTTCATTAGAAGTCTACTAAGTAGAAGTTTATTTACTTCTTGAAGAAGTCTACTACTAATAAGCTAAAATACCTAATAACACAAATAATTAATTAAAGCTCAATTATAAGAAACAAACATGTAAAACTCATACATAAGAACGACTAATAAATAACACAAACTTAAGATTAAAAAAATAATTTTTATTTTTCATAAATTACAGATTAAATAATTTTATAAGAAAATTAAAGAAGTAGACTTCATCTGAAGTTCGGAGAAGTCTACTTAGTAGACTTCTCCAAAGAAGTCTATGACTAATAAGTTAAGTAGCTTGTAAAACATAAAACCTGATTTCAGCATCCCTATAAATTATAAACACGTATAACTGATATAGAGGCAAGAACACTTACTAACACAAGCTCATGACCAAGAAAATCTTAAAAATTGATGATATATTTGATAAAAAGCGTTTTTAAAAAAATACGGAAAGTAGACTTGTAAGACGGTTAATGAAGTCTACTAATAGTAGACTTCGTCAAGAAAAGTAGACTTCTTAAGAGAAGTCTACACAAAAAGTAGACTTCTCCGAGGTCAGTTTTGCAATTGCCAAAAGATGAGTAGACTTCTCCTCAGAAAGTAGACATCTCGGGAGAAGTTTACTTTCAGAGTAGACTTCATACAGGTCATTTTTGCAACTGACCAAGCTTTGACTTTTTGAGTAGACTTCTCGGAGAAGTCTACTCCTAAAAGTAGACTTCATACATGTCATTTTTGCAATTGACCAAGTTTGACTTTGGAAGTAGACTTCTTGAACCCTGGAGAAGTCTGATATGAGTTAGTTTTGGGGTTGACCAAACATTGAATTAATTAAAAAGTAGACTTCTTCTGAGGCCAAAAGAAATCTACCTTTTAATTCAACTTTTCGTCACCCAAAAAAAAGCCGAGTAGACTTCTCCAGCTGTATACTACAAAAAGTCAAAGTTTGGTCAATTGCAAAAGTGACATGTATGAAGTCTACTTTTAGGAGTAGACTTCTTCGAGAAGTCTACTATCTCGGAGAAGTCTACTCCAAAAAGTCAAAGTTTGGTCAATTGCAAAAATGACCTGCTTTGAAAGAAGTCTACTCGAGAAGTCTACTCCACTTTTTTGTTCTCAAAGGAAATGGAGTAGACTTCATTTGACCTGGAGAAGTAAATTTTGTTCACGCGGTCAATTGCAAAACTAACCTTTTCGTTGACTAGTAGACTTCTTGAAGGCCAGATGAAGTCTACTTTCGCAGCACAAATCTAGAAAACACGAAATTCTACTGAAAAATTGACTTACCACTCGTCTTTAGCTTCTTTTCTAGCTGATAACTTAGATTCTTGCCACCACAAAGAAGCCCAATCGCAATGAACGACCAATTCAGCGGATATAGCAAGATCTAAGAGCTTTAATTTTTTAATAGCTAAATTATAGAGTTTTTGGGAAGAAAATAGAGAGAAAATGGAAGAATAGAAGCATAAGGCAAGAGACAATGAGCTATCCAAGCTCAAAAATGGGTTTTTGGTGCAATTAAAGATTCAAATTGGTTGAAAATGGTGGTTGGGTGAATTGATGATGATGGCATTTTCGTGAATAAGTGAGGAAGATGAGGATTATTTGGTCAATTGGATTTCCGAAAATTAAAGAAGTTAATTTGAATTAATGGCAATTTCGTAAATAATTGAAAATGAGAAGGATGGTTTAGAGAGAAAGTGGTTAATGTTGAAATGGGGAATTTGGTGGGTTATATTTGCAATTGACCTCAAATTTTGAGTCAATTTTGCAAACATCCCTAATAAAAATTGAATTATATCTCAATATACACAAAAATTTATTTTAATAAACCTATAATTTATTTCAATATACATAGAATTTTATTTCAATATACTTATTTTATAAAAGTCGACTTATTTTCCAACAATCGGCTTAGATTTTGTTTGATCAACTTATTTTATAATAGTCTACTTATTTTACTACATTCGACTTATTTTATAACCGTCAACTTATTTTACAACATACAATTTATTTTTTAACAAACAATTTATTTTGGATTGGTCGACCTATTTTACAACAGTCGATTTATTTTACACCAGTTGATTTATTTTGAATTGATCGATTTATTTTATAACACTTGACTTATTTCACAACAGTCGACTTATTTCACAATAGTCGACTCATTTCACAACTGTTGGTTTATATTTTAGAATAGTTGGCTTATTTTACGACAATCGACTTATTTTATAAATGTCGCCTTATTTTAAAAAAATGCACTTATTTTACAACAGTCGATTTATTTTGGATTGGTCGACTTATTTTATAACAGTCAACTTATTTTACAACATTTGACTTATTTTAAATCAGTTGACTTATTTTACAACGGTTGACTTATTTTAGAACAGTCGACTTATATTTTGGGTTGGTCCACTTATTTCACAACCGTCGACTTATTTTGGATTGGTCGACTTATTTTACAATCGTGAACTTATTTTACAAAAGTCAACTTATTTCACAATAGTCGACTTATTTCACAACAATCGACTTATATTTAGGGTCAAATGTTTTTAACACAGGCGACTTATTTTACAAAAAAATAATTTATTTTACAAAAAAATAATTTATTTTACAACAATCGACTTATTTTCGATTGATCGACTTATTTTATAACAATCGACTTATTTTACAACAATTGACTTATTTTACAACCGTCGAAAAATATTTTAGATTGGTCGACTTATTTTACAACAATCAACTTATTTTTACAATAGTCGACTTATTTTACAAAAGTCGACTTATTTTATATTGGTCAATTTATCGATCAAATATATTGACTTATTTTACAAAAGTCGACTTATTATATATTTAATTGATCGACTTATTTTACAACAATCGACTTATATTTTGGGTTTGTCGATTTATTTTACAACGTCAAACTTATTTTCCTTTTCTCTAATTTGTGTACTTATATTTTTGATGTGTCGACTTAGAACTTATTTTCCTTTTTTAGATTTTTAGATTTTTATAAACATTATGTTAAACATTACATTCTTGGTTTGTATATATCCTTTTTCAATATATCTTTTTCAGATTTTATTTTTTCTTTTCTTCCTTAGTTTCTAATTGGAAAATAAATATGGCTAGTTTGAACTTCATTATCTTTTAACGTAAGATTCTTTTTTTCCTTTTCTTTTAACAAATTTCCTTTTTTATTAACGAATTAAAATTAATCTTATTTACCTTTAATTTTTATTTTCCTTTTCTTAGTTTGTATATATCCTTTTTCAATTTTTATTTTTTTTCAGTAGTTTATTTTTTAAAAAGATTAAAATGAATCTTATTTACTTTTTATTTTTATTTTCCTTTTCTTAGTTTTTATATATATATCTTTTATTTTTTTGCAAAAACATTCCTTAGTTTGTTGCATGTAAAATTATCTTTTAACGTAAAATTCCTTTTTTCTTTTCTTTTAGCAAATTTTCTTTTTTTATTTTCTTTTTATTAACGAATTAAAATTAATCTTATTTACCTTTTATTTTTATTTTCCTTTTCTTAGTTTGTATATATCCTTTATTCCTTTTTCCTTTTCTTTTATTTTTATTTTCCTTTTCATAGTTTTTATATATCATTTTTTCAATTTTTTGCAATAAAATTCCTTATTTTGTTGCATGTAAAATTATTTTTTAACGTAAAATTTCTTTTTCCTTTTCCTTTAGTAAATTTCCTTTTTCTTTTTCTTTTTATTAACGAATTAAAATTAATCTTATTAACCCTTTATTTTTCAATTTTTTGCAATAAAATTTCTTAGTTTGTTGCATGTAAAATTATCTTTTAACATAAAATTCCATTTTCCTTTTCTTTTAGCAAATTTCGTTATTTCCTTTTCTTTTTATTAACGAATTAAAATTAATCTTATTTATCTTTTATTTTTATTTTTCTTTTCTTAGTTTGTTTATGTCCTTTATTCCTTTTTCCTTTTCTTTTATTTTTATTTACCTTTTCTTAGTTTTTATATAACATTTTTTCAATTTTTTGCAATAAAATTCCTTAGTTTGTTGCATGTAAAATTATTTTTTAACGTAAAATTTATTTTTCCTTTTCTTTTAGCAAATTTCATTTTTCCTTTTATTTTTATTAACGAATTAAAATTAATCTTATTTACCCTTTATTTTATTTCCTTTTCTTAGTTTGTATCAATGTTTAAAAACTCGGCCGCCGTGACCGATTAAGCGGCGGTTAAACGGTCGGTGGTCAAGAACCATGGAGATTATCTATAATCGGCCAAAAAATCGGAATAGATGAGAAAAAAATAGCTTTCTCTCTTTTTAAGTTTGAAATAGGTTACTCAATGATATATCTATGAGTTTTTAGTGTTAAATGATAAGAAAAAGACATAAAATTGATGAAATATGAAAGAGATATCCATGGCGGTCGTGAAATAAAAAGTTGCAGTCGACAGCCCTAGGAAGAAGACGAAGCTGAAATTACGTTTTTATCCTTCATTAAAAAAAAATAGGAAAAAACGCACAGCCAGGGATCGAACCCAGGTCATGAGTGTGAGAAATACACTTGTAACCATTGTGCCACGAGATTATATTTACCAATCTTGCATAAAATTTATATATATCTATGTTAAAACAAAAAACTTTAAAAACTAATCCCCGATTACTCTCCGATTTATTTCCGATTTTATAAAAAACCGCTAGGCCTGGATCGAGCGCCCGATTAACGCCTAGCGAGTTTCCGAACAAGGGTTTGTATATACACTTTATTCCTTTTTCCTTTTCTTTTAGCAAATTTTGTTTTTCCTTTTTTTTATTATGGAATTACCTACGACACGTATTAAAATCTTATCGATTGAATCGACACGTGTCGCGATCATATTAATTAGCAACTTTGACGCATCCTACTTTATATAATAAGATATCTTAAATTATTTTTAGTTATATAGTTAATCAATTTTATTTATTGTTTTCGCGACCAAAATACCTTTTGTGTAAAACTTTATGGTTATGCTATAATAGAACCCGCATATATGAGGGTTTTGGATAAAATATTATTTTAAAAAATAAAAATCGATCACTTGTGAAGAAAAATAAAATTAAAAAAGAAATATAAAATTTATTTATTTTATTTTAGTTTTTTATTTAATTTTATTACTATTTTCAGATATGATTTTGATATAATAAAATAAATATTTATTTTGTTGTGAAAAATATAAATAATTTTTTTTATTCTTAAAAACCTATTCGATAGTATCAAAATTTAATCGATGCACTTTAACACGTTTTAATATCATGTTAATTAGCAATTTTGAAACATCAAGCTTTCTATAATAAGATTATATATTTTTCTAAATTAGAATTAATTTTATGTACTTTTGTTTTTATTTTACATTTTCCACTGAAAAATGTTTTTTTAGTATTTCCTTTTTTAAATAATTTTTAGGATTATTATTTGATTATATAATTTCTCTAATCTAAAGTTTTATTTAATAATATATTTTAATCATAATGAAAATAACATATTTTTAAGGCGTTTTGTTTATAAAAGCATAATTTTATTTTATTATTATTTAAACTATATCATGATTGTGTTTTAAGTCACGAATAATTGTTATTCTGTGAATAAAGAAGCGAAACATTTATTAGATTAAATAAATAATTTATGGTTAATTCGAAGTGTGAACCGTAAATAATCAAAAGGACTAAATCTATTTTAACAATGAAAAACATTAAAACCCTTATTTTATTTTTTTCTTAATTTTCTTTATGTAATATTTTTAGTTTTATATTGAAAATTGATAAATACTTTTTAAAAAATAAACATATTCTTGTTAATGAAGTTTTGTTTATAAAAGCATAATTTTGTTTTATTATTATTTAAGTTATATCATGATTGTGTTTTAAGTCTGAAATAACTGTTTTATGTGAATAAATAAACCAAATTTTTATTAAATTAAATAAATAATTTATGGTTAATTCGAAGTGTGAACCGTAGTGAACCAAACAGATAACCAAAATGGTTAAATCTATTCTAACAATGGATCAAATCGTCATAAAAATACTGGCTTAAAGAGGAAATAGAAGATCTATGTGGAAGAGGGAAAAATTTTCACAAAAGAAGTGGGTGTGAATTCTCAGACTTGATCCCTGACCTTCTTCATTCTTCGCATAATAACACAGCTTGTGTTAAGATTAACTACCTCACGTGAATTAAACAAACTTATGTGAAACTAAACTTACATGCGGGAATATATATATATTTTTTATAAACCACATGAAGTTAAACTAAACTTTTACCTGTAGAGTTATAAAGCTTTTTAATAAAACATCTTAAAAAAAATAAATATGTGCTTTTCTAAACAAAATGGTAAAAGAAGAATAATTTATTTTTTAAAAAAATATCTATAAATTTTAGTTATGAAATTAAAAGTATTTACTAATAACATAAACCAAAAACCAATGCAACGCATAGATCCTAATGTAGTGATACATAATTTAAGACCGTAAATTCACTTAGGCGGCACAATTGAGACGACCTTATTGCTATGATAATGTAGATGCGATATAAGCGAATTATAATCTCTAACTAGGTAATTATCTGTGCCATGTGCATGATAAGAAATCTATAAATAATTTCACTAAACATGATTTTGAAATTATTTAAAGTACCAATAATTTATTTAATTTTATGTGTATGTTAATAATATGTATGAGTAACAATAAAAAAATTTTATAGGATTTTTTAATATTATTTTTTATAAGAATATAATTACATATTTAGACTTATCCGCAAAGACTACGGTCGTATCAACATTTAAGAAAATAAAATATTTGTAAATTTTATTTTAAAATATTAAATGTACATAGAAGATATATAAAATAGATTATATATTTTTATTAAGTTTAATATTAATGATCAATTATCTAAAATTATATATAACTAGGTTAATATTTATAAACTCTAATCTTTTTGATCCAATAAAGTATTTATAATATCAAAAAAGTTGATCAAATTATAATATAATATATTAAAAATTAATATTTTAACTTTTTTGACCAATATATTTTTTATTAAATTAAACAATTATAATATTAAATTTGTTAATCAAATTAAAATATTTATAATATTCTATTGTTTCACAAATTAAACTACTTTAATATTTTGTCTGTTTGATTTAATATTTTTAAACTTTTTTATCAAGTTTAAATATTTATATTATTTGGTTAATTTATATGGTTCTATTAAAAAATTCATATAAAACAAAAAATACTTATAACTATGGATGCCTATTAAATCAAGCGTCATGCTCTTACAAATTTTTTTATCATTTATGGTTTTTTATAAAGATTTTCGAACCATCTACACTTCCTCATTTTCAGTTTGAGACTCTTAAAATATACTCATATTTATTTATCATTTTAATAATTTATATTCATTTTAAAAATTTTGAATTATAGAACTGTACAAAAAATCTATATATGTTTACTATATGAATGACGTGATGATTATAGAAATAAGTCTAAATAAAATAAGAGAAGAAATATATATATATTTTTTTTGGTCGGAGAAAGGAGACAGTCTCCCTCAATTATTTATAAACTCAAAACACAAAAAACCCTTACACACGCACATTTCGTGCTCTTGTCACCCCATTGACATCATCCCTTACAATCGAAACAACCTCCTCACACTCCTCCGGTGGAGAATCTAATAAAGTAAATCCTAAAGGAAGCGAGAAAGCATAGTTTACTAGCGCATCCGCAAGCCGGTTAGCCTCCCGATACACATGAGAGATACGGACAATCCAATCTCTAGATAAAAAGCCATGGCACAGACGTACCAGGAAGGACAGAGGATGAGTCTCGCTGATCCCGTCTGTCAAAAAGCCCACAACTATGGCCGAGTCAACCTCAAGTTCCAGACGAGTCGTTCTCTTATCCCAAGCCATGTATAGACCATAATACACTCCCCATAACTCGGCTAGTGATATGGGTCAAATTTACCCTAAGCAACTCTCTCAAATTAAGAGATCAGTTGTAGTACTTAGGGATCGAATCCACAGAGAAGGGATAGTCACACAGCAGTTTTCTAAATTCGAATTAAGCTAGGAAGAATAATAAAAGACAGAAAGCGATTAAAAACGATGTAAACTTCAGGAGACGAAACGCTAGGTTCAGGGAAATTCTCAGGTGATATAAATTGCAGGTCTAGGCGAATGTTAGGAATTATTAAGCCCTGTTCTTAAACTTGAAACACTAATGTAAAATCAACCAATTCTCGCTGCGAAGATTATCTATGTCTAAACCCTAGAATTCCAAATCTCTTTGCAAAT
>JAHZTW010000003.1:22807843-22838054 GCA_020283515.1 Alliaria petiolata | reverse complement strand
GAAGAAATCCTTCTTGTCGCTTGACAGCTTCAGCGTTTTGAGCAACCTGAACATCCAGCTTCTTCATGTGAGAGTGTATGCTCTCAATCTTTCCATTCAGATCTGTGTACAGGTCGTCGATTTTCCCATTGAAATCCACTGTCATCTTTTGTTGGCCCTCCAGAAGTTGCTCCAGCATAGATAGTGTCGATCGACACCATGTGCGTAATTCCACTCTTCTGACTTCATCACTTCGCAGCTTCTTGCAGAATGCTCCAAAAAGCTTCAGAATCTCCAATTATGCTCCAAAAATAGACCAACCTATAAAGACTCTAATAGGACTCTAAAAGTACCAAAAGACTCTATAAAAACACTTATATCATGGCCTAAAAGTGGGTAAAAACCATGATATATCAGCTAGCGGCGCCGTACATATTCCTATGTTAAGAGCAAATCCACCACACCAGTTACCCTCTCCATTTCGCAAAACTCCTCCGGCCGTTGCCAAACCCGGATTTCCGTAAGAGGCGCCATCCGTGTTCAGCTTGATCCAACCTACCCTCGGCGGAATCCATGCTATCAATCTCTCCACAGTTCCTGTCCCATGTACACTGCCTCGGATCCCCTCATGTGTCGTGGCTATTTCCTTAGCTAGGTCCTTGATAAATCTCACTCTGTCCCGACACTTCGTATTTGTCCCGAATATATTACCACACCTCCATTTCCAGCTCCACCATAGAGCCACTGCAAACATCGTGGACCAAGGGCATCCTGCAATCTCCGAATTATCTCCCAGGTTATCATGGATCCATTCGATTAAAGTCACTGCAAAAAACCTTTGGCGTTTGTTTACCGGCACAATCCGGTTCCATATTCCCTCTATTGCAGGGCAATCTCTTAGGACATGTAGAATTGATTCTTCCCCTCCCCTACATATTTGACAAATCCCCGTGTCACTTAAATGCCTTCGCATCCTCTCCATATTTGTCATGATCACTTGATTTGCTACTAACCATATGAAGACCCTCACTCTTTCCGGTGCAACTACTTTCCATACTCTATCAAACAAACTATGCACATTCGGTCTATCTTCCGTCAGTTTTGTCAGAAAGGAGTGTGCAGCTTTCACCGTGAAACTTCCATCGTGGTTCTCTCCCCACATGATCCTATCTCTTGCTCCCGTGACATTATCTAGCACCACCGCAAGTAGCTGCAGCTTCACATCCTTCGAGATATATGAAGTAATTTGCTCTAGTAGCCATCCCCTGCCATCCCCCCACAAATATCTTGCTCGCATATTCACTAACTCCTCTAGGAGTTCATTCTCTACCATGTCTAACAGAGGAACCCTGAGTAACCACTTATCTTTCCAGAACAAAATTTTCCTTCCATCCCCAAGTATCCAGCTTAAACCCGGTTTCACTACGTCTCGTAGGCCTGTCATCATACTTCTCCATACGGGTGACCAGTTACTTTTGGCTATTGACCAGGCTATATCCCGTATATCTGTCACTTTGTACTTGCTCCGCAGCACTCTGGTCCAGAGGCAAGAATCATCATGCAACAAACGCCAACTCAACTTTGACAGTAAAGCTTTATTCATATCCTGAGATTGTCGTATTCCTAATCCTCCTTCCCTCTTCGGTCTACAAACTCGTTTCCAGGCCATGAGGTGCTGTTTCCGCTGCTCTAAGGTATCCCCCCAAATAAAAGATCTCGATACTCTATCCAATCTCTTGAGATTCGCAGCCGGCAACGCAATAGTGCTCATCGTATGAACCGGTATGGAGGATAGTACTGCTTTAGTTAGTGTGATACGCCCCGCAAAGCTTAATAACTTTCCCTTCCAGCCTGCTAACCTCGAGGACACTCTCTCCATTACCTCCCCAAATGTATCCTTGTTAATACGTTTCTGAAGTATCGGCATTCCCAAGTATTTGCCCAAATCTCGGGTCGATTGGATTCCGCTTGCCTCACTGATTAAGGTTCCCAGCTCACGAGACACATTCTTAGAGAAGAAAATCTTCGATTTCTCAAGACTAACTTTCTGTCCTAAAGCAAGGCAGAACCTCTCCAGCACCCTCCTAATCACCCGAACCTGAGCTACTGACGCTTCCGCAAATAAAATCAAATCATCCGCAAAGCATATGTGTGATAGCTTCGGGCCTCCCCGCGATATGCTGATCGGTTTCCACTCTTTGGACTCAATCGAGCGATCTATGAGGTGGAAAAGTCTCTCAATGCAAAGGACGAATAGATACGGAGACAGAGGATCACCTTCTCTTAATCCTCGCTCTGGTTTGAATGCTTCTGTCTTCTCTCCATTCCACATGAGACTCACGGAAGGACCAGTGACACTCTGCATAATCCACCCCACCCATTCCTCTGGAAGCTTTGCGGCTCTCAGCGTATCCTCCAAGAAGTCCCATCTGATCCGATCATAAGCTTTCTCCAGATCTAGCTTGAGTAGCATCCATCCTTTTACCCCTTTCTTCCGCTTCATTGAATGCACCACCTCCTGCACCACGACGATATTATCTGTACTTAGCCGACCTGGGATAAAAATCGCTTGCGCCGGTCCAATTAGATTTGGCATCACCCTCTTCAGCCTCATAACCATTGTTTTTGTAATCGTCTTGAATAACACATTACAGAGACTTATTGGCCTGAATTGCATAATCCTCTCTGGTTTATGAACTTTTGCAATAAGCACCACAAGCGCATCATTTGTCCCCTTTGGCAGCTGCCCCGACGTGAAAAACTCCTGGGCAAAGCGTACCACTGACTCTCCCACTACATCCCAACAGTCCTGATAGAACAACGGTTGGTACCCATCTGGACCTGGGGCTTTATATTTTCCCATACTTCTTATTGATTTCTCCACTTCTATGTCAGAAAAAGGTTTCCGAAGAAATATATAGTGTTTAAAAATAATAATTAATATGATTTATTTTTGGTAAGAAATAGTAAGAAAGAGAATATCTTTATAAATTATATGTTGAATTATGTATAAATAATTGATATAAACTATTGTCTAACCAAATTTGGATTGTAAGATTCGAAGAGAAAACACAGAAATTGCAACATTTGGAATATTTAATACTATTATGAACTTGACTTTGTTTCTGAAATTTATATTTGATTAAAACATGTTTAAGTTTCACTCATTACATAAAAATAGGTTACTTTTCACATATTATTTAGTCAGAATCATACATTGTCCTTGTTTTAGTTGTACCGAGTGTTACCCAGTATTCCTAAAGCGGAAAAACCCAGAAAATCAAAAATTCAAACACCCAAAAATTCAAAATTAGAAACGAACAACAAATCATAATCCATATACAAACCCAAAATCAAGTATTAAATATGAAATAAACATTAAATTCGAGTTACATTGGAGTTTGAAAACTCTCTAGAAATTGTTACAATGGAGGTGTTAGTGGAGGGGAGAAAAGATGAAGAACCCTAGAATGAAAATTTGGGAGAAAAAAAACAAAATAAATTAAAAACACATATAAATGTAATATTATAACAAAAAAATAACATTAAAACACATGTGCACCGTCATTTTTTCACATGTGCACCGTTTTTTCCACACATGTTGAAATTCAATAAAAAAAGCGATTACTTTTCACATAGTTATACCTAGTAATCCTGTATTACTTGCTTCTAAACAGTATTAATTTTGGTGTTTATTACTTTTAGTTAGTATTACCTTGTCATAAAATTTTTTTTTTTTAGTTGTACCGATTGTTTTAGTCAATTAAAGTATATTCCAAAAAATTTATGCATTAAAATATCTTAAATAATATTTTTTGTCCTTTTTGCATCCTAATGTGGTTAATATTAACAAAGTAATTAATCATAAAAGTATAAGGTGTTTGTGTGTACATATTCTAATAACAACCATAATGCAATAATTTATTTTTATCTAATTAATATATGTTTCTTATATTTGATAGTTACTTATATAATGTATAATTTTGTTACATGTGATTTATTTGTTTCTCTCAAAAAATTCTAAATCTTTTGAAATAGAATAGAATTTAGTTGTATCATTACAAAAATAAGTTTTAAGAAGTTGTACAAAATAGAGAGTTTCAAAAAAGTACAAATTCACCTGAGAAACACCGCAGAAGATTGTTTCTTTATTTGTCTTCTTTGGTAATATTAATTAACTGAATAAAATGATAACTACTTAGTTTTATCAAAATGGATAGCATATTATCTTTGAGTTTCAGATATACTGTAGTTCGAGTTTTAAGGATTTTTGGGGTATTTTTTGAACTTTAGTATTCAGTTTTAATTGACTTATTTTTTGATAAGTTGATAGCATTACCAGCTTTGAGATCAAAGATGATTTTATCTGAAGAGATATCTTTACTAAAATACTGGATTGTATTTTTTTATAAAAAAAAATGTGAAAACAAACAAGAGATTTATAAATTCCTTTTTATATATAACCCAAAAGGAAAATGGAAGCTCTGTTTTCGCCTCTCTCCTTAGGCCTAATCACCCAGAGAAACGACTCAGAGCCATAATTCATTAATAACCATAAATATGCTCAGCTTTAAAAATGTAATTGCAATACCGAATCAATAAATGCAGTTAACAACTCTCATAAAAGACATCAAACAAACCCTAATTAACTTGACTCTTTCACATTCCCAAGGATCAACTGCCCAAGGTACTCATTCTCTGCCACTGCCCATACTGGGTTTGACAAGCCACAAGGTGCCACTGCCCACCACGGGGTTTGACAACGGCTCGTCAGCCCTTTCCCGATCACTACAACTTCACAATAGTCCCTCGTTGTACGCCGTCAATCAACACTAATTCGACCGATCAGCGGTACAAACATCGGCAACTAAGCCACACACATCACTAATATCATACCGTATAACTTCCAACTAAACAATACACTAAATACCAATCATATAACAATTACCACATCAACCATTTCCTTTTATCATTAAAACTTGGGTATGCAATTCAAGTTCTTCGAGTATGTTAACGATCTCCCCATTAACTCTTTTCAAGCAAATAAAGTCTATCATTCTCTTCACATTCATCTTCTGTATATGATCTCTCTGCTCTCTAGAGAAATTATGTTTTTCAAGACTCGCATCAAACACCTCTCTACATGATTTTTGATATCCTCCTTCTCATTAAGCTCATCATCGTCTAATGTCATATCAATAGCATCTAATTTTTTTTTTAATTGAAATATATCTTAACTAATCTAATTTACCTTTTGTTTTTATTTTTCTTTTCTTAAATTGAAATAGATCCTTTTGTTTTATTTTCTTTTTCTTAAATCTTATTATATCCTAGATAATTTTATTTTACTTTTTAATCTAAATTGATAAATTTAACATTTTTAATTTTTTTTACCTTTTTTGGAAAATTCTTTTTTATTTAAAATAATATTTTACCGAGACATGTGTTAAATTCTAAATTTATAAACTTGACACATGTCGAAATCTTTCATTTTATTTTATTTATTTCTATTTTTAAAATAGATGTATTTTTCTTTTTCTTTTATGATTAGTATATTTTTTATTTATAAAACACGTGTCAAAATCTACTCGATTAACTTGACACGTGTCACGATCATGTTAATTAGCAACTTTGATGCATCCTACTTGATATATCATCTTATTATATAAAGTAGGATGCATCAAAGTTGCTAATTAACATGATCGTGACACGTGGCAAGTTAATCGATAAGATTTTGACACGTGTTTTAATTAAAATATATTATAAAGGAAAATATACTAATGCTAAAAGAAAAAGAAAATACTAATATTTTAAAAAGAAAAATAATTAAAATAAAAGGAAAGATATCTTATTATAAAGAAAAAATATACTAATCCTAAAAGAAAAAAGAAATTACTATTATTTTTAAAATAAAAATAAGTTAATCGATAAGATTTTGACACGTGTTTTAATTAAATAATATTATAAAGAAAAAATATACTAACCCTAAAAGAAAAAGAAAATACTACTATTTTAAAAAGAAAAATAAATAAAATAAAAGGAAAGATATCTTATTATAAAGAAAAAATATAATAACTCTAAAAGACGAAGGAAATTACTATTATTTTTAAAACAAAAATAAATAAAAGAAAAGGAAAGATATTTCAATATTACTAAAAATAAAAAATAAACGTCAAAGTTAGTAATTAATATGATCGTTACACGTGACAAGTTAATCAATAAAAAGAAATAAAACAAAATTAACTAGGATATATTCAATTTAATAAAAAGAAATTAAAACAAAATGATCTATTTCATTTTAATAAAAGAAAAATAAAAACAAAAAGTAAATTAGATTAACTAAGATATGTTTCAATTAAAAAAAAAAAAAATTCTAGATGCTAATGATATGACATTTGACGATTATGAGTTTAATGTGGAGGAGGATAGCAAGAATCATGTAGAGAAGCTTTTGATGCGATTCTTGAGAAGTATAACTTTTCTAGAGAGCTAAAATCTCATATAAGGAAGAAACAAAAAGTAAGTTAAAAAAACTTGATTAAATAGGATATATTTCAATTAAAAAAAGAAAATTCTAGATACTAATGATATGACATTAAACGATTATGAGCTCAATGAGGAGGAGGATATCAAGAATTATGTAAAGAGGCTTTTGATGCGAATCTTGAGAAACATAAATTCTCTAGAGAGCAAAAATACCATATAAAGAAGAAACAAATAAGTAAATTAAAAAAAAAATTGATTAACTAGGATATATTTCAATTAATAAAAGAAAATTATAGATGCTAATGATATGATATTAAACGATTATGAGCTCAATGAGGAGGAGGATATCAAGAATTATGTAGAGAGGCTTTTGATGCGAATCTTGAGAAACATAACTTCTCTATAGAGCAGAGAGATCATATAAGGGAGATGAATGTGGAGAGAAAGAGAGACTTTATTTGCTTGAAAAAAAAATTAATGAGGAAATTGTTAACATACTCGAATTGCATACCCAAGTTTTTAACGCATCTGAACAGTAAAACATAGTTGATAAAGTTTGTGAACTATATGATAAGTAGAATTAATGTTGTTTAGAACCCGCAACAGATTATGTGTTCTGAATATTTTAATTGAAAATAATTAAAAATTAAATTAAATAAATAACTCTTAGGTTTCGATTTTGTGTTTTTCATATATTTTTTTCCAGTAGTGATCAGATTTTGTTTTCTATTTTCTTTTTTGATGCGAGTCTTGGGAAATATAAATTTTCTAGAGAGCAAAAATATCATATAAGGAAGAAACAAAAAAAGTAAATTAAAAAAAAATTGATTGACTAGGATATATTTCAATTTTAAAAAAGAAAACTTTAGCTACTAATGATATTACATTAAACGATGATGAGCTCAATGAGGAGAAGGATATCAAGAATTTTAGAGACTTTTGATTCGAGTCTTGAGAAACATAACTTCTCTAGAGAGCAGAGAGATCATATACGAGAGATGAATGTGAAGAGAAATATAGACTTTATTTGCTTGAAAAGAGTTAATGGGGAGATCGTTAACATACTCGAAGGACTCGAATTGCATACATAATTTTTTAACGCAGCTTAACAGAAAAAGATAGTTGAAAAAATGTTTGAAATATATGAGAAGTAGAGTTAATGCTGCTTAGGACTTGCAACAAATTCTGTTTTTTGAATATTTTAGTTCAAAATAAATTAAAATTAAAATAAATAAATAACTCTTAGGTTTCGATTTTGTGTGTTTTCATATATATTTTTCAGTAGTTATCCGGTGTTGTTTTTTATATTCTTAAAAAAATATTTTAACGGGTTTTAAATTTTATTATAATAAATTCGCGTATATGCGGATCCTAATCTAGATTTTAGTTATGATAAAAGTAGGATAATTAATTCGTCAAAATTATAGATATATATATATAAATAGATAAAACATTAGAATTCAACCTAATTCATATAAGAGTATTAAAACATATATATTTGGAATATTAAAAGTAATTTTTTTTTACATATTACCCGATTTGTTTTCAATTTATTTTTACGAATTTGAAATATTTTATTAAAAATCCGCATATATGTGGGTCCTATTCTAGTATAAATATAAAGTTGGAGGCGTCAAAGTTGCTAATTATTTTCGGTTGTCGACATGAGCGAATTGGAATATAGAGTTGTATCAAATAAAGAGAGGAGAGCGAACAAAACCGAGAACTTTATTATTTTCGCTCATATTTTTTAGAGCTCCTTAAATATACTTTATTAGAACTTTATTAGAACTTTATTTATTAGAGCGGCGGTATCGGCACACCTGCCGAGGGTAAATGCGGGGGAAGTTGGCGGGGAAGTCAAAGGAGGGCGCGGCGGGGACGCCGGAGGGCGCGGCGGGGACAACATGTCCCTTGTTCAACCCAACGAACAAACCGGTCTTCACTTGCGGAGTTGTCATCTTCTGCAAATTTTCCCAACCAATACAACAGACAAAAAAAAAAAAAGAGATGATTTCTATTAGTTACAAAACCAATGAAGGAAAACCCATTTCTGCAAACACCAAAAGAAGACCATTGCGGAGAAAAAAAATAATCAAGAGAACTGAATCTGAAGTGATATACCTTTGTCTTTGGGATTGAGCTCCTCCGGGGTTGAGACGAAAGAATGACATTAACTGAAAGTTGCGTATTATATATATACATACCCTAAAGAAAAACCCTAACCATTTCCCAAACAATTTGGGCACCTGTTGGGCCTTAACTTTCGGGTTCACTTTTGGACTTGAATCTGATTTCAAATACTAGACTATGTTAATTGGTATATATATTTATATATTAGTCTGTATAGATATTTAAGTTGTAGTTTTTTTAGTGTAGAAACAAATTTATAGCATAAAAATAACAAACAATTATTTTTTAGAAGGACCAAATAAAACTAGAAAAAAGTGGTTGTGAAGATTGTAAATTTTGTTGGAAAGACATGCACATAACTTCAAACATGATCGGTAGAAAATAATGTAGAAATGCTTTAAATATCGTAGATTTATTTTCTTTCTAAGAAAGAATGTTTTAATTTTTTTTCTTTCTAAGAAAGAATGGTTTAATTTACTTTGTATAATTCTAGCTGCTAGATCCATAACATCCCCTTTAAATGTTTCTTTCTAAGAAAGAATGGTTTAATTTACTTTGTATAATTCTAGCTGCTAGATCCATAACATCCCCTTTAAATGTCTATTATATATATTTACGCGTTCATTGTTGCCTTGTTAAAAATTTGTATCAGAAAAACCTAATAAAAATATATATGGTTAAAGGGAAAAATAGTTCAGCTCGTATTTACTCTTCCTGGTGAATATATATATCACTTGATTCATGATTGAAAGATGTGCTTTCATATGACAAAAAAAGAAAGCCACAAATTAATTTTTACAAAAAGAGCATAAATAACTCATATGTGCAAGACAAATGTTTTGAACAACAACAAAATCCTACAACGATACTTAATAGATAGTTGTATAGGAACATAATTACTACAATTGGGCAAACTGATTATTTATGAAGAAATTACATGAAATAAATCGATAAGCATAATATAAAATGATACCGATAAACAGGAATTTAGGAAAACGATCTTGCAGAGGCGAGACGCTCTTTTCTTAATTATGTAAACGCTCTGTAGTGTGACGGTTGCATGGCATTCCGAATCCCAGGATACAACTGCATAATTCTTATGACTCGCATCACCCAATTCATAAGCTTTCAAACCTTTTTCTTTGTTGTACTCTCATAAGCCTTTGGTTTCATCAACACATGTAACTCCCGAAGAGCATTAGTGGAGATTTTTATTATGGTCACTAGGTATAGAATACGCGCATTTGCGCGGAAACTCATTTTTAATAAATATTTTTATCTCTAAATTTTATTTGTAATATACTCCCTCCGTTTTTTTAAATGTCGTTCTAAACTTGTTTTTTTATTTACAAATAATTATCATTTTTCGGATTTCAATGCAGATTTATGATAGATTTTCCAGTTTTAACCCTACTTTTTAAGCTTATTAATTGATTATATCAAATAAAATAGAGTATTAATTAAGGGGTCAAATAGAAAAATTAGTTGTTTTTTAATATGTGTCTAAAACAACAATTAACAAAAAACAGAGGGAGTATATATCAACTTTAAAATATTTTATAGAATTATTATGATTATAAATGTAAAATTACAAAATCAAAATTACAAAATCAAAGTTATTCAAAAGATGTTATAAAATATTAAAAATAATTATACGTGAAAATGTATTGAACAAAAAATGACGATAAAGAAATAGAAATTCACCTAAGTGCCCAATGTAATATTTCTTTCATAGCCTTATGTTACTCCTAATTTTAGTCTATTAAACAGTTTTAATAAATATGATTTTAAAAATAAATAATGAAGGTTTTCATTATTAAAAGATAAATAATGATTTCTTATGTCTTTTTATAGAGTTGAACAGACATAAATATTAAAAGATTCAACCGGTAAAATATATATGCGGGTTTTGAATAAAATATTTTGAACCGGTAAAAACTGATTTGAAAAAACATCCGATCACTTGTGAAGAAAAGTGAAATTAAAAAAAAATAAAAAATTTATTTATTTATTTTATTTTTATTTTTTGTAATTAAATCTATTCAATAGTGTCAAAATCTAATCGATTAACTTGCCACGTGTTGGGATCATATTAATTAGCAACTTGGACGCATCTAACTTTATATAATAAGATAATAAGATATCTAATTTACTGTTAGTTAAAATTTTAAGTGGAGTAAGGATTTTGTTGGGTATATGGATTACATTTCTGATGACTTTGTTTGATGTAATGGATTTTTTCAAACAAAATCGAATTCCACCTTCGCCCTAGTTAGCTTTCTCTCCCAGACCCGACGCCCCAGGAAGCTCTGCCGCCGCTCCGGTCCGCTTTTCCATATGAAGCTCCTCCGCTTCTGCTTCTTTGTTTCCTTCTTCTCATCTTGAAGTCGCGCCCCACCGTCATCTCGAGTCAGGATTGTTGAAGAATCTTCGAAGATCTGCTATGCTCTCTACCCGGTTGCTTTCCGGTGAAAAATTGTACAGCCTCTCTCTCTCCGGCGATTTGAACTGATGGACTCTGTGGTGCTTTTGAGGTTTGAGCACCGGACCCGACTTTCCACTCCGCCGAAGCCGCTAGACCGAGTGCTGTCTCTTTCTCACTTCCGGCTGGCCTTCTCTTCACCGAAGCCGAACCCTCCCCACCCTCCGAAGCCCCCGGATCCGCCGAATCCACCGGATCTGTGGGCTCTATCTCTCCTGCTCTCCTCAGAGTCTAAGACCTTCCATCACCATCCACCACCGACCGCTGTTCTGACTCTCCTCCACGCGATGAAAGCTTGTGTCACCGGCCTCCCTCGCTCAGATCCGCCTTCCTTCATCACTGCTGCGGCAAGGCTCGCCAGTTTCAACCTATGCTCCGACGAAGGGGTAAAATGGGCTTGGTTGGGTCGTTGGTTCTTCTTTATTAGGCTTGGCCCATCCGACCTTATGCTTTTCTGTGGTTCCATGATAATTTTAGTCCCTAATTTGGGGTATTCAAGATCTTTTGTTTCATGTTTGGCAGTTAGAGGTAGCCATCGATGGCAACAATCCTCCTCCACTCAGCTTCGACCACAAGTGATGGGAGTTAGAGGTAGCCAACATGGCAACAATCCTCTTCCATTCAGCTTCGACCACAAGTGACGGGAATTAGAGGTAACCAACACTGGCAACAATCCTCCTCCGTTCAGCTTCGACTACAAAGGATGGTGCTTCAAGTCCGTTCTCAAACCCAACCATTTAGGTGTATTAACGTCGGGTCTCTTCTCGACTATGTGATGCTCTTTCGAGCAGCAGCTTTCGGGTTATGGGTGAAGCTTCTCCATAAGTTTCTGCACATTTCTCCTTAATGCTCCGATCTTTCATTTTATTGCTCTATTCTACTGTAATCGTATCACCGTTGATCTTACTTCCGGTTGTATTCATCTAAGCTTTTCCGACTTTTAGTTTAATGCAATTAATCCGTTGTTCAAACAAAAAGGATTTTTTCAAACAAAATTCTTAAAAAATTGAAATTAACAAAATACATAAACCTAAGTTATAAAAATATGTGGCCCTATAATTTTAAAAAAATTGGTGGTCTTAGGCCAATGCCTTTTTTCAAAGGCAATGTGACAATAAAGACGATGTTGTGATCTGGATCGTAGATACTGACACGAAATTATACCCATTTAACTTTCATCATATGGAACTATTGGATGATAAAAAAAGAAAAAAATAGGTTTCTATTGGTGGAATCTTCTAGAATTATTTTTCTCGGTCATCTCTAACTGCCAGAACAATTATTATTCTATTGTGTATAGCTTAAAATTTCGTTGGACCAATAACCTTTTGAAATTTCTTGTAAGAAAAGTAAAACCAAATCGTAAATATACGAATCCGGTCGGACCATATCAACCCACAACCCAAAACTTTTTCCAGTTCGATTATCGGTCCGATTTTCAAAACATTGTGGAAATTGACTTATTCAACACAAAGACTTTTACTCTCCTCGTTGAACATCAATAACTCTTCGTACAAAGATGTCTATATGTTTATAAATAGATGGACATAAAACCATGTTACCATCACAATTCCATTTTCGGCTTCTTCATTATCGATAATCAAGAGAGATAAATTACTTTAGAGAAGAACTAAAGGCTTTGGAACTCAATGAGTACCATTCATATTACTTTTTCTTTTCTCTTCTTGTTGATTTCCAATTTTCCAGACGTGTTTGCGACTCCTACTAGACATTTATGTCGTCCGGAACAAAGGGATGCACTTCTCGAGTTCAAGAACGAGTTTGAAATTCGGAAGCCTTCCTCTCAGTGTTATATAAATGGTAGCGCTGTAAGATCTTATCCGAAGACGGAGTCATGGAAAAATAACAGTGATTGTTGTTATTGGGATGGTATCAAGTGCGATGCCAAGTCCGGGGAAGTGATCGAGCTAGACCTCAGTTGCAGCTGCCTCCATGGCAGGTTTCATTCGAATACCTTTCAAAACATTCGTTTTCTAACAACTATAGACCTTTCGTGTAATGATTTTTATGGTCAAATCCCATCCTCCATTGGAAAACTTTCTCGTCTCACCTCTCTCAACCTTTCTCGTAATCATATTGTTGGCCACATACCATCTTCAATTGGAAATCTTACACATCTCACATTTCTCCATCTTTATGGTAATCAGTTTTTGGGTCAGATTCTGTCTTCAATTGAAAATCTTTCACAACTCAGCTCTCTCGTCCTTTCTGAAAATCAGTTTTGGGTTCAGATTCCGACTTCAATTGGAAATCTTTCACATCTCACCTCCCTCGTCCTTTCTGAAAATCAGTTTTGGGGTCAGATTCCATCTTCGATTAGAAAGCTCTCTCATCTCGAAATTTTTGACCTCAGTGATAACAATTTCGATGGTGAAATTTCATCTTCTTTAGGCAACTTGAACCAGTTGACCTACTTAGATGTTCATTCCAATAAGCTTAGTGGTAACTTTCCTGTTGCACTACTAAATTTGACAAAGCTATGGTATTTATCACTCACCTCCAATCAACTCACAGGAACGCTTCCTCCAAACATTAGCTCACTCTCCAACTTGGAGGTTTTTTAGCAAATGACAACACTTTCGTTGGAACCCTTCCTTCTTCTCTATTCACCATTCCTTCAACTTGGGGTATTTTTTTTGTCAAATAACCAACTCAACGGCACTCTTGAGTTTGGGAATATATATTCACCATTTAATCTAGGATGGTTACGCCTTGGCGGTAACAATTTCAGAGGGCCAATCCCGAGATCCATTTCCAAATTAGTCAATCTTACGATGCTTGATCTTTCCCATTGGAACACCCAAGGCCCAATTGACTTCAGTATCTTCTCGCATCTCAAGTCGCTACAAAGTCTTGACCTCTCCCATTTGAACACCACAACTACGATTGACTTGAATGCAATCTCATCATTTTCCAAGTCGCTTGTTTCGTTAGATCTCTCAGGAAACCATGTTTTAGCCACAAACAAAAGTTCAATTTCAGATTCTCTTTCGCAGCTGATAAGTAATTTAAACTTGTCAGGCTGTAGTATTATCGAATTTCCAGAGTTTCTAAGAACTCAGCAGTTTATGAGGATTCTAGACATTTCCAACAACAAAATCAAAGGTCAAGTGCCTGGCTGGTTATGGACGCTGCCAAATCTGACGTACGTGAATCTTTCCAACAACACTTTCATCGGTTTCGAAAGATCAATGTTTCTATCCTCTGTCCTAGAGCACTTGTTTGGCTCTAAAAACAACTTCACGGGAAAGATTCCTTCTCTCATATGCGAGCTGCGCTCTCTAAGCACTCTCGATTTATCAAACAACAACTTCAATGGTACAATCCCTCGTTGTATGGGAAATCTCAAGAGCAATCTCTCAGTTCTGAACCTTCGTCATGATCGTCTTAGTGGAGGTCTTCCGAAGAATGTATTTGGTAGTCTAAGGTCGCTTGACGTTGGTCATAACCAACTGGTAGGAATGCTTCCAAGATCTTTGATCCATTTCTCCACTCTTGAGGTTATGAATGTGGAAAGCAACAAAATCAACAACACGTTTCCCTACTGGTTGAGTTCTCTACAAAACCTGCAAGTTCTTGTCTTACGCTCCAATGCATTACATGGACCAATACATCAAGCCTTGATCCTTAAGTTGAAAATCATCGACATCTCACACAATCAATTCAATGGAACTCTGCCATCAGATTATTTTGTGAGCTGGAGTGCAATGTCATCACTTAGGACAATTGATGAAGATCGGTCTGTAAATTACATGGAAGACAAATCAGGCTATTACCATGACTCAATAGTTTTGATGAATAAAGGAATAGAGATGGAGCTGGTACTTATCCTTACAATCTACACATCACTAGCCTTCTCCGGAAACAGACTTGAAGGAGAGATTCCAACCTCCATCGGCCTATTGAAAGAACTTCACGTGCTCAACTTGTCAAGCAATGCTTTCACTGGCCACATACCATCATCTATGGGGAATTTGACAGCTCTCGAGTCACTAGACATTTCCCAAAACAAGCTTTCAGGAGAAATTCCACAAGAGTTAGGGAATCTCTCGTTCCTTTCGTACATGAACTTCTCCCATAACCAGCTTGTAGGGCTAGTACCAGGAGGCACTCAGTTTCGAAGGCAGCCTTGCTCTTCCTTCAAGGAAAATTCAGGAATTTTCGGCCCTGCTCTTGAAGATGATTGCAGAGACATCCACACGCCCTCATCGCAACAGCATGAAACGCCAGAGCCAAAAGAAGAAGATGATGAGGTGTTTAGTTGGATTGCAGCTGCAGTAGGATTTGTACCTGGTATTGCGTTTGGATTGACGATTGGATACATATTGATTTCCTACAAACCAGAGTGGTTCACGAGTCCTTTTGGCAGAAACAAATGCAGAAGCATAAGTACCACAACTCATTAGAGAGGTAATGTTCTGAATTTGAAAGAACAAAGACTATATACTATAATTTAGCTTTCTGGATTAAATGAATAAGTCAAGTTAACGTATATTTTTGTTGTGTAGCCCTCTTAAACCCAAGTTGAAGAATCTTTGAAAAAGAGAATGGAGCAACTAAACCAAATTTGGGGAGAAGAGTTCAAAAAATAAAATAAAAAGATGCTTGGGGAGAAGGCAACCCATTGATCAGTGTCTTAATTTCAGCTATTGTTTCCGTTTTACTCTTTTTTTGGTGTGTTTCTATTTTACTCTGGTTTTAGCCAAGCCAATGTTTGTATTTATCTGTAATTGAACAATGTTTTCAAAGCTCAAACTTATTCATATTTTATTAGATGGACATGAATTCAGAGGGGTAGTAATGTTCTTGGTCAGACCGAATCAATCTTTCTTCTGCCAAATGAAGAACAAAGATTCAATACACAAAGATTGTTCTGAGCTTTACTTAATTCTTTCAACATTACTTTCTTCGCTTTACTTAAAGTTGCTCTGAGCTTTACTTAATTCTTGTTCAAAATGAAGATAAACGACGCATACGATACAGTGAGTAAAATTAGTTTAGATTGTAAAACAGCATCCAAAATATTTATAAATTAAGGGTTTCGAAATATTTTGATCAGAAAGAAATAAAACTCGGTAATAATATTAATCAAGTTACTTAATTACAGCATCACAAAACCAATGAACAAATCATATATATTCTAAAAAACAAATTGGAATAAAGAAAAATGTATCATGCTAAAAGAAACCAAACAAACAAATAGATAACAGAGATATTGACTGACGAAGATTAGAGAGTGATGTCAACTCCGGTCTTCTTCCTTATTGTCGTCCCACCAATAATTTCAATTCTCCATCAATCTCATATTCTTTCTCAATCCTCTGAACATCGACCACATGTTTCTTCATCTATTGACCTCAAATACTTGACTTTCACTATTGACTCTCTATACTTTTCCGTCAAAGCTATGGAGAATCTCTGTTTTCGAGACTCGGTTTCTCTCTTTATTTCTGATGTTGGTTAGCTCCGGTCTTTATCCTTATTGTCCCACCAACAATTTCAACTCTCTCTTTCTTCAATCTTATCTTCTTGCTCAGAATCCTCTTCACATCGACCACATGTTTCTTCATCTATTGACCATTTGACCTCAAATTGACTTTCACTATTGACTCGACTCTATCTCTCTAGACTTTTCCGTCAAAGCTATGGAGAATCTTTTTTTTTCGAGACTCTGTTTCAAAGCTATTGTTCTTCTTCCTCCTCTCACTCTTTCGGACCTTCGTCAGAGATATGGCCTCCGGTGGTAACTCCGGGTATTCTCTTGCCTTGATGTACAAATGAGTAAATGACGGTGAGGATATTTTTGTCAACATGAACGAAGGTCCATTCCATAACTTGGCTTATCTATGGGACCATGATGAAGACTAATCGAACCCAAGAATCTATGTGAGGAACTTGTTTTTTTTTTTTTTTTTTCCTTTTTTGAACATTTTAGGGAACTTGTTGTAATGAACATGAACTTGTTTCGCACATTTAATAAAACTGTGAAAACATTAAGCCATTGTTAAAATGCAGACTTCTAATGTTCCCAAACACACGCTAAACGTACTAAGTAAATCCATAATAATCCCTCACATCTATATGCCTTTTATTATTAAACTGTAATATGTGACGTTGGTCCACATGTGTTGCTCCATGACTCAGATTTCTGCTAAGAACGCTCTCATGCAAACTGGTGAATTTATAAGATACTCTGTAGTTAAACCGTAGACAATATAATTGATAACTTGATAGGATGGAGACTACGTAGCAGAATGAAGAGAAGACACATGAGATTTGGAAGAGAAGCTTCAATATAAATAAGAAGTATGAGTTGTTATTCAAAGTTATGCAATTACGAGTGGTTGATTGTATCAGAGAGGAGAGTATTAGAGTATAGAAGGGTGATTAGCTCGTGAGAGGATCATAGGATACTCTGGATACGTGGTTACTGAATGGATTTGTAGTTTGGTTCTTATCATAACTCTTGCATATAATCAAATACTTGTTTTACATTTGTCTAGCACAAAATCAAATATCTTTACTATTCCCTTCGTTTTTTCAGATAACAATTGTTCTTGACGCGTATCAAGCAAAACATTGTTGATGAAGATATTAGCTTTGAGACCAGACTAGAGAACCTTGGCAGAGTTTGAATTCTTCGAAAGCTGCTCACCAAGACAGCGCAGCGCATCCATGGGCCATGGCTCCTACAAATTTTGCCTTACTAATGGGCTTATTTTCTGCGCTCAATGCTCTTTGTCTAGAGTGGGTTGTAAAACGATCGGGCCTCTCTGGCGTCTTTTAGTTTAATACAAACCCTTGTCAAAACAAAACAAACTCTTAAATATGCAATCGGTTGCTGAGATTACTCAAATAAATGCACTCAAAATAAAATGCAATCGGTTGTTTAAAACAAATTCTGCTAAGAACGCCCTCGTTACATATCTGAGTCTTCGTGGAAGATGATAAAGTCGTCTCATTTTTTCTACGGATGCATTGATTTTTTTTGCCCTGATCCAGCCGGAACACAAAAATCCAAAGAGGGATGCAAAAATGGATAGATTGAAATATAGGTATGTATAATGAATGTAATTTGAATTTTGAAATGAAATAATTGTTTATGGATTGGACTATCAATAACAATCTTAGAATGATGGCTGGAAAACGATTATATGGCGACGGAACAGAGCAAGACACAATGCGCGGAGAGTGAGACTTCTAATTGACGAGGTGGTGTTCAACGCCGGAGCCGGAAACGCTAAGGATTATAACCCAATCTTGCGTTGGATCACAAATTTGAGAAACGGGTCAAGAACTTAGCTATCGAGTTTTTGCAGAGTCTTGTGGATGAGAAATGTGCAGATGAAGAAAAGGGCGACACGATGATGGATCGCTTGCTTTCTCTCCAAGAAACTCAGCCAGGTTATTATAAATATGTCAATCTTAAAAGGAATCATGATAGTAAGTAAATTGCAAATTACTAATTTTATTTTTAATTTGTCTTGCATTATGCTTATAGTGTCATAACAACATTATATACTACTACATGTCTTTGTCATGAGAAATCCATTTGTAAGAACCCTAATTAAACTTTATAAGGTATAATGATTGATTAATTATTGATTTTAATTTTACAGGTTATGATTATTGCCGGGACTGAAACATTAACAGGGACGTTAGAATGGGTGATGTTGAATTTGTTGAATCATCCAGAGGTATTAAGGAAAGCTAGAACCGAGATCGATACCAAGATCGGTTTTGACCGATTAAAAGATGAACCGGATACTAAAAATCTCCCTTATCTCCAAAGGATTGTGTTGGAGACCTTACGTCTTCACCCGGCTGTAAGAACTTGATAGGAAATGGTTCTTAAATTTCCTTTGGCCCATGAATTACTATATGAATATGCTTGCACAAAACCATATAGATTAGAACAATTTACTTGGAACTCATCTTATGAAAAGATGATTGGTAGATAGTCTTCTAGCTCTATGTATCCAAATTATTCTTCTACCAAGAGATGAGAACTTTTGTAGAGAATAGAGAGAAGTATTCTTATGAGAAAGAACGTTTTGCTTTGGAAAACCAAAGTGCCCAAAAACTCGTTTTTACTTGTCTTACATCTTTTCTTATATACTTCCTCACTTAATGATATAAATTAAACCAAATATATATCCAATTAGATATACATGAGCTACAGACAATAACCAAACCAGTAAACCGTAACTGAACCGGTTCTGTATTATTGTCATTTAATTCAGCCCATCATAGAATTCAAATTGGTATCTATGCATATATTCTTCTTGTTCATAATTATTCAATACCATGGTCCAATCATTTAAACCAATCACACTTTATTTGGACCAAAACATAAATGACAATCCTTCACACATCTCCAACAATCTCCCACTTGAGGACCTCAAATGTGACCAAGATTATTTCTGGATTAATCCTAATGAGCGCTCCTATGATTGTCATCATTATCAGTACTGAAACAGTCTCGTCCATTTACTATATTAATGCAGGACCAAAGAGGTATACTTACTGGAATGCGTAGCTAGACCAACAATGATCACGTACACGTACACCAATACAATAAAATGACATTAGACCAAACATGAATGCATATCATGAAAATTACACATAAATGTGATCATCGTGTCTATTTTCAACTAGTCCTCTTTATCGAGATCAACCTTATGAACAAACAACACAGAATGATGATCTAAACACCGAACTAAAAAGTGTTAAGAAAAAACTTAATGCATGAACCATATATGTATATAGCCAAAGCATTTATTTAATAGTTACAAAACTTCCACTAAAACGATATATCGTCTAAACCCATATGAGCAACATGCTCCCGAAAGACTTTATAACGCCTTTAGTCAGCGGATCCGCTACCATAGAGTTTGTACCTATATGCTCTATTGAAATTACATCATTCTGAATTATTTCCCGCACAACTTGATACTTTTTGTTTATATGCTTAGACTTTGTTGTGCTTCTGTTGTTGTTCGCATATAACACTGCCGAACGATTGTCACATTGTATCTTAAGGGGTCTTTCGACACCCGCAACTATATGCAGTCCTGTGACAAAATTTCGCAGCCAAATAGCCTGATTGGATGCCTCAGGACACAATATGTATTCTGCTTCCATAGTAGATGAAGCCACAAGTTTCTGCTTGGCATTCCGCCATGATATGGTTCCCTTAGCAAGTAAGAATACATAGCCTAAAGTGGATCGATAACTATCAAGACATCCAGCAAAATCAGAATCAGAATAACCAGTGATCTCGGGCTGGTTATCTCGTTTATAAACGAGCATAAGATTCTGAGTTTTCTGCAAATAAGCATCACCCGTTTGACTGCTTTCCAATGGTCGATCCCCGGGTTACTTAAGTATCTTCCCAACATTCCAACGATAAATACCAAGTCTGGACGTGTACACACTTGTGCATACATCAGATTCCCGACTGCTAAAGCATAAGGAATATTTCACATTTCCACAATTTCCAACTCAGTCTTAGAGCACTGCTGTAAACTGAACTTATCACCTTTAGAAATTGGGGTATCAATTGATTTACAATTCTTCATGCCAAACCGTTCCAAAACTTTAGCAATGTAGCTCTTTTGTGATAAACCTAATATACACCGAGAACGGTCTCGGTGTATTCTTATTCCCAATACAAAAGATGCTTCACCAAGATCTTTCATCTCGAATTCCTTCGATAGAATTTTTTTAGTGTCGTGCAATAAGCATACATCATTAGTGGCAATCAGAATGCATCAACATATAGGAGTAAGACGATGAATCTCCTCCCACTGATCTTATGATACACGCAATCATCTACCTTATTCACTTCAAAACCAAATGAAGTGATTACCTGATGGAACTTGCGATACCATTGACGAGTGATAACACTCATATTTTACTCCTAAAACCTATTATTTCAAGATCATTTATAAGTGTTTTAACCTGGTTTTCAACGGTTTAAAGCGATATCCACGTTTCCTAGTTTTAAAAATCATTTCAGGAAAATCGGACAAAAAAGACACATTTTGGAGCAAAATGGGAACTTCAAGGACATGTGCTCGGAGCCATAAGTTCAGCATCAGATGACGACCTAACCACCACAAGATCAAACTCATATTTGGAGATAAGATAGCCCTTCCAGCTGTCTTTTATGCCAAGGTGATTTGAGTTCAATCGCACGGTTGGATCTCAAGTTACGAAGGAAGCAAGAAGGCCCGTCAGACACATTCCCAGAAGAAGGATGGCCGCGCCACAGATCCTCAGAAGACCAGTGGCCGCACCACGCCTGGTCGCTCGCGCGGCCACACCACTCCGGCCCATCCCGAGCCCGTTTGCATTTATCCGATATTTTCCCGAAGTTAAAACGTGAAGCCCACTTTCTGAAGACCGGGAGCCTATATAAAGGAACCTTGGGGTTTCAAGGAGACGACACAGAGAGCTTTCCTAGAAACACATCTGCGCCGCACAGAGAGAGAAAGAGAGAGAGTTCGACGGCTCCGGAGTTGAAGACCTCGAGAGAGAATTCTTCTGCAGCCGCCTACTCTTCCTTCTTTTCCCTTTCATCTTTTGTTCTTAGTTCTTTGCTTTTTAATACTTGAAGAAAATCTCTCTTCAATCGATTCCGCTTGAAGAAGTTTTCTCAGTTTGTTCTTTTCATTAATAAAATTCGCACCTTTCATACCTTAAAGATGTCTCCCGTTCCCATGAACGAGTAGTCATCTAGTTAGGTTTTTAAGGGAATTTTTGAAGGGGTTCAATCATGGATTGATTTCGTTAGGTTGATAGAGATAGAGTTTATTTTAGGTATCTTCGTTGATGTCTTGTTCTTATTGCATGTTTGCTTCTCTGATCAATTAGCAACTGATTCCAGGATGACTAGATACATGAACATGTGGTCTATTGTCTGGATCTAGGGGTTAACAAGCGGATCGCACAGTAGGATGTTTAGGCATATCGACGGACCACACCGCGAGTGTTTACAAATAGGTGAATGATACGTATGCGCGGTTGTCTTGCATCGTGGGATGAGAAATCATATCCGCAGTGAAGGACAAACGCAGGTGGCTAGATCCGTGAAGGCGGGGGTAGTCATAGTCGACCATTTCAGCTTAAGAACCTAACCTATTAAATCATTTAGAACCTATCCTGTTGCTTGTTAAATTCGATCCATGAACCCCGGAGAATATCCCTGAACCCAGAGCCTTTTATTCATTGATTTACAACCGTTTAATTCTTTTCTGCTGCTTGATATCATTACTGCAAATCGTGACACACTGCATCCCCAAGTTCCATTTGGTTTAAAGAAGTTAGAAATCTTAGGACTTTCGCAAAACAACAATCTCTATGGATTCGATCCCTTAATATACTACTGTGATTGTTGTGCACTTGCTGCTATCTTAGGGGTAAAACTTGAAGTAAAACAAACCTTGCATCAAGTTTTTGGCGTCTTTGCCGGGGATTGTTTGCTTTTGCGAATTTTCAGTTTCTAATTTGTCTTTTAGACCACGTTGATTTTCAAGCTTTTCCGTTCATTGCTCACGATTTTCTTGTGTTTACTTCTCATGTTTCAGGTGTATGACCACTAGGAGGAACGCTTCCAACGTCTTACCCCGACACATCGAGATCGACAGGCACGAAAAAGAAATCCGAAGGTTAAGAAGACAGATCAGCATGGCCGAGAACGAGGCCGCTCTTGAAGCTCAACGAAACCGCGAAGAAGTTCTTCGCAACACTGGTCGAGCACCTAACGATTTACGAGATGGGGAGCCACAGCTCGACAACAATGGAAACCCTATCAACACCAATCCCGAGGCTGACTCGGACGAAGAAGAACGCGATCCTGCCTTGCAGCAAGGAGGACACAATCCGATCATCGGAAACATAGCGAACCAAGCAAACCCCATTGTCCGACCGGATGACCGAGACGCCGTCCGACCTATCCCGCCAGCCAACCTTCCGAGGCGAGCTAGGAACCGTACCATAGCCGATCACGATACTCCTGATCAGCACTTCCATAATCGAGCAGCGATTCAAGTTAACGTCCCCCATGAGGACGAGTTGGAGATCAAACCGCAAATCATCTCTTTGGTGAAGCAAAACCAGTTTCACTGACTATCAAACGAGCACCTGATGGACCACATCGAGTTATTCGAGGAAATCTGCAGCACCACGAAGACGAACCGTATCCCTCCCGACTATCTGAAGTGTAAGCTATTCCCATTTTCTTTGAGCGACAAGGCTCATAGATGGCTGAAGACTCTACCACCAGGATCGATCACTAACTGGGTGGAATGCAAGTCGGCCTTCCTCAATCACTTCTACACTAAGTCCCGATCCAACTTGCTGAGAAACAAGATCCAAGGCTTTCAACAAGGACCGGTCGAATCATTCTTTGAGGCGTGGGAGCGATTCAAGGACTATGAGCGCGACTGCCCTCACCATGGTTTCTCCGGAGCCAGCTTGCTCAATACGTTCTACCGTGGACTGCAAGCTAGATACCAACTCTCGCTCGACACAGCCAGCAATGGAGATTTCACGACAAAGACAGAGCGACAAGGACGCGCACTCATCGAGAACCTCGCTGTAAGCAATAGCAATAACTGTCCGGATTACGATAGGAATCCAAGAACCGGAGACTCCGATTCTAAGCAGATAGCCGAGCTGAAGAATATGATGAGCCAGCTGCTCAAAGGACAGCAGCACAATATCAGTGCGTGTGAGACCGCGGCGGAAAGAGAAGAATCTAGCCAGGGAGACGATGGAGACGAGTCCTACACGCGGGAAGAAGAAATTAACTTCATAGGAGGACAGAATTCGTATCCAAACAGAAACTTCAACAGTGGATTCAACAACAACTTCAGGAACAACAACAACTTATCATACCGGAACCCAAACGTGGAGAACCCGCGAGATCAAGTGTATCCACCTCAAGGAAGACCCTACCAAAACAAGTTCCAGAACGTGAACTACGGAAACAACGGGAGCTACCAGGCGAAGCAACCTTACAACTCTCAGCTCACGCCCTACCACAATCAGCAAGGAGCGCCGCAAGCTGCACCGAACGCACCCTACCCATCTCGAGAAGACAAACTCGAAGTACTGATGCCACAACTGCTGTTATCTCAACAAAAATCGGTCAAGGATCTCAACATCAAGGAAGATTGCATATACAATGACCTGAACAGTAAGTTCGAAACCCTTTCTTCCCACGTGAAGAAATTAGACATGCAAGTCTCTCAAACCGCTGAAGCCATCAAGAGGCAAGCAGGGATCTTTCCCGGAAAAGTAGAGGATAACCCGAAAGGATTCTGTAACGCGATCTCAGCAGTCGCCGACGAGGCTAAGGAGCCAGAACTAGCCATGGGAGAAAAGTGCAGGTTCGTCCCACTCTTCCCAACGATAAAGAAAGGAACTGCCAGTCCACCTTTCGATACCCCGGAGAACCGCGGGTTCGACAGACTGAAGAAAGAAAAAGATCCAGGCGCATTTACTTTCCCATGCTCGATCACGGGAATCAACTTCAAGGATTGTCTATGCGACACGGGAGCCAATGTCAATGTCATGCCAATGGTAGTCGCTGAAAGGTTGGGAGTTACGACTTATTTCCCCTCACCTACGCAGCTAGTGTTCGGGGACTCATCTAGGAAGAAATCAAATGGCGTAATCTACAACGTTCAACTTCTTGTCGGGTATAAAATAGTGCCTACTGACTTCCATGTGCTCGACATGGGGGAGGACAAGGACAAACCACTGATACTTGGAAGACCCTTTTTAGCCACGGTAGGAGCAAGGATCGACCACGTGAGCAACTTCGTAGTCTTCCTACATATAAGCCAGAAGAGATACTACCCAAAGGAGCTGAGCACTCCGCCTCCAGAAACNTTAGCCACGGTAGGAGCAAGGATCGACCACGTGAGCAACTTCGTAGTCTTCCTACATATAAGCCAGAAGAGATACTACCCAAAGGAGCTGAGCACTCCGCCTCCAGAAACGAAGAGCCACGCGACTAAGAAGGAGAAAAAGGGGATGATACTAAAGGCAAGCCAACTCCACTCTAGACCCTTCTCCAGAATCGAAATTCTAATTCCTCCCGAGCTAGCAGAGTTGGGTGAAGAGGAAGTTTCGAAGTCAGTTGAAAAGACAAAACGGGTAATCTTAGAAGCTAAAATTCTAAGGAACAGAAACGGAGGGACGCTGCTGATACGAAAGCAAGGAGAAGATTAAGGAGAAACAAATCCCGAAGCACTTTCCCAAACTGCCTAAGCTACAAACAGAGTCGAGCTGAACGACTTAAACAAAAGCGCTTGGTGGGAGGCAACCCATCCGGTACGTGTTTTTGATTTCTTTTCTTTCTTTCATTTCTAACATCTGGTTTTTGCAAGTTTTCTGTACTTAGGATTAAAAAAAAAATATATAAAAAAAATATAAAGCCAAGAAAAACCCAAAAATATGAAGAGGAGCCTCAGGAGGAGGCTGGCTGCACGAGCATGGCCCGTGGCGCGGCGAGAAGTGCCGTGGCCGCGCGACGGACCACGACCGCGCGGAGAGGAGCGGCCTGGCCGCAGCCGCGACAGGCCGTGGCGCGGCCAGCGGTCGTCTGAGCCACCAGCCCGGAAAACTCATGTTTTCCTCCCGAACCGAGCTTCCCGCGTTTTGGTACAATCCCGCACCGAAAATTTATTCCCGTTAATATAAAATGACGGATTTAATCGATTCGTGGCCAACACGCAAGGTAAGTTCTCTCGTTTTAAAATTTTTTGAAAATAAAATGTTTTTGGTGATAAAAACACCGTTTTAAAAAGCAAAAGAGGAATTTTAGGATCAAACTCTCTTTTCTTCTTCTCTCCCAAGAGACTTGGAGATTTTTGGGAGATTCTAAGTTTTTCAAATCCAAACCGTTTTCAAAAATTCTTTGGCCTAAACTCATCTATTTTCGAAGAGCATTCACTTTTTAAAGCTCATTCATCCTCATCTACAAGGTATGGTCTCTAATTTTACAAATCTCTAAAGAACTCAATTTTGAGATCTCTCTTGATTTACTAGAAAATTGTCTAGGATGCTTGGATAATGGTAGATAACCTTGGATTGATGATTTAGGTTGCCTAGATTTCGATTTTTACAACCATATATCTAAAAGTTGAAGTCTTTGAAATAAATTATTTTTGGCATGCTCTAAGAACCGATTTTTGGAGATATTATTGGAAGAATTACTTAGTTTGGACTTGATTCATCCTAGGTACTACTTAGAAATCAAAGTTTGATAATGATAAGTTGAAAAAAATCGATTTATTGGAAATTTTTTGGTTTAGGTTCCCAAAAATCCGTAAATAGAGCTTGGGTACCATATTGATCTTGAATATTAATGCATAAGCTCGATGTTTACTAGTGTTGGAAACTCTTGGTATATGTCTTGTGTACCATTGCACTTGAGAATCCATATGACACATCAAATTCACATGCTTGGTCGAGTTTTTGTTTTTATTTTGCAAGGTACAATGAGTTTCGACCAAAAATTCGAGATACGTTCGAAGAATAGAGAGCAACTAAGCTCTTCAAGGAGTTCTTCGCGACAGCAAGGACACGTGACAGCGCTAGGAAACCCGAGCCTAGACACCACTCTAGGGAGCTACGTGGAAGAACAAAGAAGAAGATTCCGCAGTTCATTGATAACACGCAAAAGCCGCGAAGATTCTCCACCTAAAGAGCCAACAAGAGAGATGAACCCTTCTCCTCCTAAGCGCAAGGTCCGAAATTTTGGAGCACCAATGGACCCGAACATTGATTATTTGAAGGAGATGAAGAAGATGGATATAAGAACAACCTTGAAGATCGACTACTCCGCTTTAGATGCATTGGGCATCACCGAGGATGTCAAGTGGTACTTGGATAAGCTAAGGCTCAGGAACTTCATGGAAATTGATCGACCCACCTACAAGGGACTCGCCCAAGAGTTCTTAGCTTCGGTTCAGCTGTCATACAAGAGAGGGAGGAAATCACATCCGAGAGACGGTACTATCTATTTCACCATTGGCTCTCGGGATTATGAGCTGAGCATCCCTAGACTTTGCGAGATATTTGGTTTTGACTTGAGGAGCGAGACAACCATTGAAGAAGAAGGGAGTACAGATGTTTGGGAACTAATGGGCCGTGGCATTTACGACAAGGGAAGGCATCCGTCCGCAGTTCTTTCACATCCAGCCGAGCGTTTCATGCACCGCCTCATAGCACACCGACTTTACTCTCGCAGCAACCAATCATGCATTCTCATTCCAGAGCTCGTCCTACTTCAGTCCGCCTTTAGAGACGAGCCACTTTCAGCATGCTTTGGATGCATCCTAGCAGGGAGACTCGTGCGAGTGAAGCACGACGTCACCGCACCTCGATGCGAGACTGCCTTCACGACTTACGGAGGCATCATCACAGCGATCATGGAGGCCGCATGAGTAGACACCAGCATTGAGACGCCCTTAGATGAGGCTTGGTTTGACTTGTCCCAGTTTCAGACGGACAAGAACTTGAAAGGCGCAGCCATGGATCCGGACAGGTTCGGATACCGATACCGATTGGGAAAGAGAGACAACCGCACGGTCTACTTACCGTCTCCTACAGTCCCGCGCCTATCAGAAGGTTCACCACAGTGGATCCCGTACCATGATGAGTTCCGTACCGAGTTCTCACGTCTACCACTTACCATTGGAGAGTATGTAGCCGCCAAGGCTAGGAGAGAAGCGATCCGTCAGAGGACTCACCACACCTCATCCTCCTCCATGCACAGTACCTCACGATATGCTGCACCGTCCACCTCGACTGATCCCGCGATCACCGCACTTCAGGAGCAACTAGCACGCCAGAACGAGATGCCTGAGAAGATGGCGCGACAGCTTTGAGAGAGAGGACACATAGATGGCGACCTTTAGACCCTGAGTTCAGATGCCTCGAAGACTTTGCGTCTCGGCCAACACTCGTCCTGCTTACGAGCCTGGTTCCATCTATTCCACCCCTATCCTTTACTTTTTATCTATGCTTTATCTTTCATCTATTTCAGTCATTCCCGACCTGTCACCACTTTTTCACACTGGGGACAGTGTGATTTAAGTCTGGGGGGAGTTCGTACTAATGATTTTGCTTTTGTTTTGGTTTTTATTTGAGTCTTTTTCTTTTAAGAACTAAGAATGATGTATTTCGATATATATAATATGGTTTTAAGGATTATGATGCAGAACCAAGGATGATATTCGACCATTGTGCTTCTACGCTATTTCTAGTGACAGATCTTTCAAGCTTTAGTACTAGACTAGGCAGTAGCTAGAAAGCCAGAGATACGAAATACTGGAGAATGCCGATCTATAGAGACTTCAGGGGAAGGAATATACTAGCTCTATTTTTATTGGACTTTAAACTAACTATTAATTTCCTTGTCAACAGATGTAAACATTCAAGGAAAAAGCCAGAACGTTCGGGACATCTTCTTCCATTTTTACGCACTCCCTTGTTGCTCCCGAACGGCCAACTCATCAATAGTTGGTACCATACCCGAAACCCTTACCATCTTTTCATACCTCATGCAACTCTCTTGTTTTCACCATATGCAGATATTTGCAAAAACGCCGGAGAGGGAGGAACGACACGATTTCTAGTCACTCAAGACAAAGGATCGAATGGTTAAGGAACGGAAGCGTTAGCTACAAAAGAAGGACGACTCATGCCTCGGAAAACTCGAAAGAATGGTAATATTCTTGCGATCCTTAAGACTCTCACAACAAGGCACCAATCCGAACCAGAAACAAGAAACTAAGTCTGGGGGGGGGTGGCTGTATCAAAGAGAACTCGCGGATGTATACGTGCGGAGAGTGATTGGAAATCGTGGATCTCAATAGTTCCACCTTCTCTTGCTGTTTTGCATAATATCTCGCACCTTCCGGAGATTTATACGGTAACCCGAAACACTCTAAACCTCACCAATAAAGGCCTTTAAATACCTAACCTCGTTGAATCTAGCTTTATGTCCCTTGACAAGGATCACGCCAAGCTTAATACTACTTAGAGAGCTAGTTGACTGAAACTTGAAGTTTAGATAGTGAAAGTTTCGCAAGGGACTAGTGTTGAAAGAACTATAGTGAGAATTTTCTAGGCTGAGCTTGGATAGATTTGTTCGATGACTTATGGTTTAGAAGGACGGTCGCTGAGTTTTTGCTAGTTCCTATATTTTCAAACCTCTTTTCCAGGCTTAGTCTGCGTTTTGTTTGAGGACAAACAAAGGTTTAAGTCTGGGGGAGTTGATAACACTCATATTTTACTCCTAAAACCTATTATTTCAAGATCATTTATAAGTGTTTTAACCCGATTTTCAACGGTTTTAAAGCGATATCCATGTTTCCTAGTTTTAAAAGTCATTTCAAGAAAATTGAACAAAAAGGACACATTTTGGAGCAAAACGGGAACTTCAAGGACATGTGCTCGGAGCCATAAGTTCAGCATCAGATGACGACCTTCCCACCATAAGATCAAACTCATATTTGGAGATAAGATAGCCCTTCCAGCTGTCTTTTATGCCAAGGTGATTTGAGTTCAATCCCACGGTTGGATCTCAAGTTACGAAGGAAGCAAGAAGGCCCGTCAGACACATTCCCAGAAGAAGGATGGCCGCGCCACAGATCCTCAGAAGACCAGTGGCTGCGCCACGCCTGGTCGCTCGCGCGGCCACACCACTCCGGCCCATCCCGAGCCCGTTTGCACTTATCCGATATTTTCCCGAGGTTAAAACGTGAAGCCCACTTTCTGAAGACCGGGAGCCTATATAAAGGAACCTTAGGGTTTCAAGGAGACGACACAGAGAGCTTTCCCAGAAACACATCTGCGCCGCACAGAGAGAGAAAGAGAGAGAGTTCGACGGAACCGGAGTTGAAGACCTCGAGAGAGAATTCTTCTGCAGCCGCCTACTCTTCCTTCTTTTCCCTTTCATCTTTTGTTCTTAGTTCTTTGCTTTTTAATACTTGAAGAAAACCTCTCTTCAATTGATTTCTCTTGAAGAAGTTTTCTCACTTTGTTCTTTTTATTAATACAATTCGCACCTTTCATATCTTAAAGATG
>JAHZTW010000003.1:22792417-22807814 GCA_020283515.1 Alliaria petiolata | reverse complement strand
CTTGAAGAAGTTTTCTCACTTTGTTCTTTTTATTAATAAAATTCGCACCTTTCATACCTTAAAGATGTCTCCCGTTCCCATGAACGAGTAGTCATCTAGTTGGGTTTTTAAGGGGATTTTCGAAGGGGTTTAATCATGGATTGATTTCGCTAGGTTGATAGAGATAGAGTTTCTTTTAGGTATCTTCGTTGATGTCTTGTTCTTATTGCATGTTTGCTTCTCTGATCAATTAGCAACTGATTCCAGGATGACTAGATACATGAACATGTGGTCTATTGTCTGGATCTAGGGGTTAACGAGCGGATCGCACCGTAGGATGTTTAGGCATATCGACGGACCGCACCGCGAGTGTTTACAAATAGTTGAATGATGCGTATGCGCGGTGTCTTGCATCGTGGGATGACAAATCATATCCGCAGTGAAGGACAAACGCATGTGGCTAGATCCGTGAAGGCGGGGTAGTCATAGTCAACCATTTCAGCTTAAGAACCTAACCTATTAAATCATTTAGAACCTATCTTGTTGCTTGTTAAATTCGATCCATGAACCCCGGAGAATATCCCTGAACCCAACGCCTTTTATTCATTGATTTACAACCGTTTAATTCTTTTCTGCTGCTTGATATCATTAATGCAAATCGTGACACACTGCATCCCCAAGTTCCATTTGGTTTAAAGAAGTTAGAAATTTTAGGACTTTCGCAAAACAACAATCTCTGTGGATTCGATCCCTTAATATACTACTGTGATTGTTGTGCACTTGCAGCTATCTTAGGAGTAAAACTTGAAGTAAAACAAACCCCGCATCAACGAGACGCTTGCTTTAAACCATAGATGGAATTCTTTAGTTTACATACAACTTTCTTTGGATCACCAACCACAAAGTTTTATGGTTGTTGCATATAAATAGTTTCTTCAATGTCACCATTGAGAAACGCAGTCTTTACATCCATCTGATGAAGCTCTAAATCCAAATGAGTTGTCAATGCCATTATTATCCTTAATGAGTCTTTCGATGAAACCGGAGCAAAAGTCTCTTGATAATCAATGCCTTCCTTTTGAGTAAATCCTTTTGCGACAAGGCGGGCTTTATATCTTTCCACGTTACCATTTGCATCACGTTTGATTTTAAAATCCATTTACAACCAACAGGTTTCAAACCTTCTGGTAACGAGATAAGATCCCAAATGCCATTGTCCATCATGGATTTATACTCTTCCTTCATGGCATCAATCCACTCTTGATAGTCACCACTTTTGATAGCTTGGGAAACACTTAATGGATTATCCATTTCCTCAATGCTATCCTCATGTTCTTGATGAAGTACCATATAATCATTCGAAATGACACTCTTCCTCCCTCTAGTGGATCTTCTTAATGGCACTAATTCTTGAGACTCCTCATTGAACTGTTCTTGAGGTTGAATAACGTGTTCATCATGAGAATGGGGATTTCCTTCTTTATTTGCAGTCAAATCTTCTCTAACTGTAATAGAAGGAATCAAAACCATTTTACCATGGGATCCTGATTTTTGGTTCTTTTCTTCAAAGAAAAGATCTTTATTTTCTTTATCCCTTTCTCCAACTTCCATATCCTCAAAAAATCTTGATGTTCCAGTCTCAAAAAACGTCTGTCTAACATGATCATAAAATTTGTACCCCCTATATTTCTCTGCATAACCAACAAAGTAACAACCAACCGTTCTGGAATCCAGCTTCTTTTCATCTGGATTATATTGTCGAGCTTCCGCTGGATAACCCCATAAGTGAAAGTGCCTCAAGCTTGGACATTTTCCTGTCCACAGCTCAAAAGGATTTTTAGTTTTTGCTTTAGTTGGTACTCTATTTAAGATGTAAGCTGCTGTCTTTATTGCCTCACCCCAGAGGGACTTTGGGAGAATAGAGAACTGTATCATACTTCTCACCATGTCCTGAAGTGTTCGGTTTCATCTTTCCACTACACCGTTCATACTTGGAGTACCCGGCATGGTGTATTGCGGAACGATTCCACACTCCTCTAGGTATAGGGCAAATGATCTTGGACGTTGTTCACCTGATCCATCATATCTACCGTAGTATTCACAACCTCGATCAGATCTAACGGCCTTAACGTGTTTTCCTAATTGAAGTTCAACTTCAGTTTTAAACATTTTGAACATATCAAGAACCTCTGACTTCTCATGTGACAGGTAAAGATAGCCATATCGACTGTAATCGTCTATGAATGATACAAAATAGCGATGTCCATTCCATGAAGCTGTAGGGAATGGTCCACACACATCCGTATGTATCAACTCTAAGACACCCGAAGTTCGATATGCATCTTTCCTTCTTTGGTTAGTTTGCTTCCCCTTGATACAATTGACACATTGATCAATATCCGAAATTCAAGGATATCCAAAATTCCTTCTGAAATGAGACACTTAATTCTCTTTTCAGAGATATGGCCCAAACATTTATGCCATAGCGCAGCGGAAGTCTCATTTGTCAATTTTCGTTTTATACCACGTGTGTCAATATGCAAATTTTCAGGGTAGGAAGCAACAGAATTTAGAACATACATATTATCTGTAAATACCAAATGACCCATGCCTACTATATCCGAATGATTTGAAAGAGTAACTTTATGATTTCCAAAAGTACAAGAGTCACCAAACTTGTCCAACATGGATACCGATATTAAGTTGCGTCTAAAAGACGGTACAACAAAAACTTCTTCCAAATCCAAAAAGTGGCCAGTTTTTAACAAAATCCTAAAACTTCTGATTGCTTCCACTTTAACCCCGTTACCGTCACCCACATAGATCAGCTTTTCAGCATCGTTAGGTTTCTAGCAATGAAGGCAGCCTTGCATTGACATACTTATGTGAGTTGTAGCCAGAATCAACCCACCAAGTATCCTTAGGTACAAAAACTAAATTGATCTCAGAACAAACCAAAGCAAGAGTCATACCCTTATTTGCACGCCAAGTGTGGTACTTGGTACATGCCTTCTTTAAATGACATTTTTATGGCAAAAGAAGCATTTTTGTTCTTTGGCGTTACCTAATGCCTACTTCTTTTGTCCTAGATCAGATCATAATCAGTAGCCTTTTTCTTCTTCTTAAACTTAGGTGATTTTCCCTTCGATGTAGTGGCAACAAGAGCACTTTCTGTCTTTTCCTTCAGTAGTCTATCCTCTTCCTGGACACAATGGGCTATAAGCTCATTTAAACTCCATTTGTCCTTCTGGCAATTATAGCTCACTTTAAAATGGACAAATTGTCCAGGAAGAGATATCAGAACTAAGCACACTAGGACATCATCAATCAAAGGAAGTCCACGTGCCTTTAGCTTAGAGACTGTATTAGACATTTTCAAAATGTACTTTCGAACGTTCCCTGTGCCTTTATACCTCATGGAAACAAGATTCGCTAAAAGCGTAATTGTTTCAGCTTTGTCATTCTTGGCAAAGCTCTTTTCCAAGGCAACAAAGTATTCCTTAGCCAAAACCACATCATCAGACACATCCTCTAAAGACCAGTGGAATAGAATGCTTGATCAACATAAGACACGTGCGGTTTGAGGCTTCCCAACGGTCGAGTTTACTGTGATCATGAATAGTACTCGCAATTGTTATCGTGGGACGATCCTCCCTAAACGCAAGGTCATGGCCCATCAACGCAAGGGCTATCATCAAGCTATCTTTCCATTCTGAATAGTTAGATCCATTCAGCATTGGAACATAATTCATGCTGGGAGAGATAGTTGATGCGGTAGATGCGGTCTGCATAACTGAAAAATTAAAGAAAAAGAGTTATTAACTTTATCACAATATCTTAATCGAATGAGAAAACTTTTAACATTTTCTAACAAGACATCAACGCAACATCACTTCCTTTGTCTTTGGACATAAGTCATGACTCACAATAGATGAATGCAATAAAAAAAAATGATAATCAAAACTTGTCATACAATGAGTCATCCTTTGGGATAAATCATTGTACACATGGCACCTAATGAATTATCATCTATATGTAATTGTTCCCATAAGTTTAATCTTGTCAAATGACGAATGTCCTTTGGGCTTATCGCCATCTGCATAGATTAAATTGTCAAATGACGAATGTCCTTTGGGCTTATCGCCATCTGCATAGATTAAATTCATGACTTCCAGTGATTCAATTTTACTGACAAATTTCTCTTAGGAGAGGCCACTTTGGTAGGATGCTAAGATAATTCACAACTTGAATTAAAGGAAAACATTCGATTAATAATTTTTTTTAATTAAACTTTATTCACAAAACTTGTTTGTGTTACCTCAATTTTAATTGTGATTATCTCTTAATCAACATAAAAAAAATTGTGTTTATCTCTTAATCAACACAAAATAAATTGTGTTTAAAATCACAAACTTTATTCTCATTTTTCGGAACTATAAGTAGTTATCATAAACTTCCTTGATGTTTAAACTAGGGTTCAAAGTTCAAACCCACCATCTTGCTATTTAATGTTTATATTTCTGAAATTTGGATTGTGGTTTTAAATTTAATAGGTCGATCTATTAAAACTTAACATAGATTTGGACCGAATTAATTTAAAGTAAAAGCCCACTTTAAGAGCACAATTATCTTTTTTTTTAAAACGGGCCCAAAATAAATGGCCTAAAAGAAAAAAAAAATTAACCAAACTCAATGAGAATAAATTAACTTGTGTTGTGAACAAGAGAAGAGAGAAAGAAGATTTGCTGTGTATTATTCCAATAGTTAATGGGTCCTTTATATAGGAATACAAGGAGAGGGATTTACTTGGAGAAGAAGGTAAAACCTAATCTCTAGAACATTCTAGAAGATGGGCCTTATAATGGGCATCCATCAATTATTCATAACACTCCCTCTTGGATGACCATTATACAAATTATTCTCTAAAACGCGTATGATACTGCCTCGTTAAAAACCTTACTAGGAAAACCCAATGGGAAAAACCATAGCTAAGGGAAAAAGAGTGTATCGCGCATTAACTCCCCCTCATGAGTACATCACTTGAGATCTTTGAGATGACGCAATCCAATATGATGAAATAACTTCTTGAAAGTAACGCCTTGGCAAATCTGTCTGTCGAATCTTCACTTGAATAAATTTGTAGAATTCTTACATCGCCATTCTTCTGCAGTGCATGAGTCTTGCTAATGATTCGTCTTGATCATTCTCTTTGTTTCACTTGTTCTCGTTAAAGTATGACAAATACTTTGGAAGGGTGATAGACTTTCATCTTTACATTTCTCTTTAGATGTCTATCCTTTGCGTGTTCTTTGTTGCCTCGTTAAAAAATTTCATGGAAAAACCTAGTGGGATAAAAACCATGATAAGGAAAAAGAGTATAACCACGCACATCATTATATTTCTCCCCTTAGAATCATTTTCTTCAAGAGATGCATTCCAATCATATACCATCTTTTGGGAATTGTTATAAGCATAAAGCTTAATAAATAAAATTGTATGATTTTCTTGTACTCTTAGAATATTGGACTTCTTGTCCATAACAATATTTTCACATAAAAGTTAATTTCTTAAGTCTATTTGGACTTCAAGCCAAATTTCTATTTACATACATTTTTCTAAACTTGTATTGTACATACTTGTACATAACATTTTATTCATGCTTTTCTTTATTGTTTTAGCTTTCTTTCTTGTTATGTGAAAACACATCTTTCAATCCTGAAAGAGATCAATACATTGCTCATATAGCAGTTTAAGTATGGTCCTTCGAGACCAAGTATATGTGAACATTCATTATGTAATCCTGCAAGGATCTTTTGAGATAGTATCTCTATTACTTAGATATTTCAATTTGGAAGATTTGAAGACAATGTCATCTTCTCTAAAGACTTTTACTCCAAATTATAACTTGTGATAACTCTTCAAGAGTTTTGATTATATTCAAATCTAGGATCCCATTGATCCATAATCCTTTTATAAATACACATGGGTATATTGGTTAACCTTATAATATTCATGTATACCTCATGAAACATATATGTCTTAACTCGATCAAATTCTTAAATTCCCAGGAATATAATTTTGACATATTAATCCTTCGGAGATTGTATCAATTTGACATCTTTAATACTTCGAGTATTGTATCCTTCAGGGATTTTCACTTCAAGTATCATTTTCCAGTGGGTCGAATAAGTCAAGTTCTTCTCTTATTGCCAGACTGATAAGGAACTTGAAAGTAGTTGCATCCACCACAAAAGAGTATATATCTTCATAATCAATTTTATATTCATCATAAAATCTCATTTATCTCCCACTGGTTTTACACTCTTAGGTGTATGGACAACTAGTCCAAATACTCATCTCTTTCCCAGAGATTATAACTCTATGACTATTGCTTCTTTATAATTTGGCCAATCCTTTCTTTGTGTACACCTTGCAATAGATTTCGTGATCCTCTTTCTCATTCATCATATCAACTGCTACATTACATGCAAAAATAGTATCGACGTCGATTTGCTTTTCGTTTCCATTTTAATTTACACATGACATAAATTGTTGAGATCGATCTCTTCATTATCTCAGGTATCTGAATTTCTTTCTTGTCATGTTTGAAATCTCTTCTTGAGATCATTCAAAAATCTTTGTTTCCTCGATCTGACCATTGTCAAATTCTGCTCCTTCTTATTTTCGAGCATTCTTTTATTTGGAACAAGTCTATCACGCTTCATGCGTTCTTTAGACTCACTAGCAGCTTGATATTGTCATTCTGAGACATTAATTCTTATTGGAGCATTTACAGCTGGTATATGTGACTTTGTCACTTTATTTTGGGTTTGTAAATACATCTGGCAACTTGATTTACTAAGCTTTGTAAATGAATTATCTTTTGGAATTTCAATTCACTCTTTTTAGTCTGAGGATCAATGATAACTCATTCCAGCTTATCTTTTCCAGCTGTTTCTTTTCTCCCCCTAATGTTGGAAAACTGAAATATTAAAATGACAGTTTACAAATCGAGCCTTAAATAAATCCTTCATGGATGGCTCTACATATTTAATTATCAATGGATATTTATATCCAACATATATTCTCAACCTCAATTGAGGATCCATCTTATACCGCTGTGGTGGAGTAATGCGGATGTATACTGCACATCCAAATCCTTTAGATGGAAAATATTTGGTTTGACCCAAAACCAATTTTGATGGGAAAACCCTTGATTACTCGTTGGCTTAATGCGAATTAATGCTTCTGGATTTTCAACATTTATCCTTATGCTTTTATCATCTAAAGCTTAAGATGTGAATTCACTAGCATTACCAAATACTCTTGCAAACTTCAAGTTGTAGATTTATAACAAGAATACACACAACCATCTTGTTAAATCCAAATCTAATTTGGCTAGTGATAATCATATTATCATATTTGCCTTTTGAGTACGTATTACATGAAACATCATTAGGAAGAATCTTTATGTTCTTCAATGAATGTCTACATAAATTACTTTTCGCATCATTCTTGAACCGTTATGATCTAACTGGCTCATGCCAAACAATGATATAAATTAAACTTCAGGTTAAATATTTATCTCCAAAATAATTTTACTGCCTTGGGTAATACTCGTGATTTGAAGGTACTAAACTTTTCTTTCTTTAATGTCTCAACTTGATTAACTTTGAAATCCATTGGAGTTACTTTATAAATGATTCATCAAGATCATTTTGAGTGTGAACATAATCTTCTAGATGTTCCACTTACTATGAATTTGTGAGATTCTTCGATTCTCCTTTGTAAGGTCATCTTGAGTGTGAACATAATCTTCTAGATGTTCTACTTACTATTGATTGTGGGATTCATCGATTCTCCTCCTCGAGATGATAATCTTCTAGATGTTCTACTTACTATCCAACTTGGATCATGTATTCTTTATTTGATTCTTTTAACATTTGAGACAAATTTCAAATTGTATTTCCATAGGTAAATAAGTATGCTCTTCCAGAGCTTTCAATAATCTTTATATTACTAGATCTTGTACACACACAAGTTTCTTTCATCATTAGATAAGATAAATATCTCTTGTTTGGATCATCTTTATTTTCTCACTTCTTGTGAGAATTTGAGTTTTTCAAGTAAACTCTTTGATCTTTAACCTCATTTTTTTTCATATATGAGATATATCTTTTATTTGTTACCATTTTATTTTCTCACTTCTGATGAGAATTTTAGTTCTTGAAAGAAATTCTTTGATCTTGACTTTGACCTTAACCATATCTATATTCATATTCATATTCTCGTCTATAACCACATCTATAACCACTTAGTTGGCAAAAGTTATTGGCATGGTTCTTTTCTTTCACAATATAGGATATTACATTCACTCAAGAGAATGGATCATAACTAATTGTCGTGATTCCTGACTTTTCTCAAAATAATTCTTAAACTTCCTTTCATAGTATTGTGTCTGCAGGACAACATTACTTGTCTAAAGAATAGAGTATGTCTTCTAGCATCTCTGCATCATTTATATCTCTTCACATAATCTATAACATAACTAAGGATTATTTACAGTTCCTTTTCTTTAAATTGCTCTATGGTCAAGTATTTGATCTTAATATAATCAAAGATGTGATGACATATAAGTATAATAATAAAAGTATGATCAACACATAATATAAACAAAGATAATAAGATCATATAAAATAACTCAATCAATCATCATCATTCATTATTTTAATTCTATCATGCCATAAAAGTAGGTTCTCAATAAATTAACTCACAAAAAGAGATCATACTGAAAAACATGTGCAAATTTTGTGATAAACATGTGCAAATTTCGTGATAAAGAGAACAGACAAGCATGATGCAATAGTTCTGTGTAGAATCTGGGTTTTAAGATAAACTGTTCAGTGCAAAATTCGGGTTTAACAATATTGAAGACGGAAACCAGTGCATGTATAAAACAGAAATCCAAGTTTATATGTTCAGTGCAAAATTCGGATCATAAACATATCTGTGCAAAATCCGGGTTTAACAAAAACCAATGCAGATATAACCACAGAAATTCAAGTTTAAACTGTTCAGTGTAAAATTCGGATCATAATCATGTCTGTGCAAAAATCGGGGTTTTATATGAAAAACGAATTTCGTGCAAACTATGTGCATAAATAAAAAAATCGAATAAAAATAGTGCAGATCTGATATTATAAATCCGTGCAATGTTCGGATGATTTTTTTTTTTTAATAATGAATTTAAAAACATTAAACATGACACAATTTCGATAAAGCAAGAAGATAATATAAAAATAAAACGTGATGTATAAAAATAATAATAAATATGTGATTTAAATCTCTGCTAGAGAATTTATCATAATATAAATTATAAAATAAATATGTGTATTGAATCTCCACAGGAGAATTCATCATAATATATTGATTGTTAAAAATAAATAACAATAAAATAAATATATGATTTGAAGCTCTGCAAGAGATTATCATAATACTGATAAGTAATCCATTCTTATGAACCATGAATTGATAATAAACATGATTCAAAGTTGGAATATTAAACACTAAAAAAAATTAGAATTGAATACCTCTTACCTCAGACGGCTAGGATTCCGTGCTTATAACGTGTTGTGAACAAGAGAAGAGAGAAAGAAGTTTTGTTGTGTATTATTTCAATAGGCAATGGATCCTTTATATAGGAATACAAGGAGAGGATTTTACTTGGAGAGGAAGGTAAAACTTAATCTCTAGAACATTCTAGAAGATGGGTCTTATAATGGGCATCCATCAATTATTCATAACAACTTGATATTTAATGTTTCTATTTCTGAAACTTGGGTTGGGCTTTTAAATTTAATAGGTCTATCTATTAAAATTTAATATAGATTTGGACCGAATTAATTTAAAGTAAAAGCCCACTTTAAGAGCATCATTAATGGAGAGTCCCATATCTGTCTCTTATACACATCTAGATGTGTATAAGAGACAGTTCTGAAACTTGGGTTGGGCTTTTAAATTTAATAGGTCTATCTATTAAAATTTAATATAGATTTGGACCGAATTAATTTAAAGTAAAAGCCCACTTTAAGAGCATCATTAATGGAGAGTCCCATATGGGGCTCTTAAAAAAAAAAATTAAAACGATTTTCAAAAAGAAAAAGAAAAAAAAATTTAGCCATTCACATCATGACACGTGTTGGAATAAGGGGAAGAACCGATTCTAAAAGTTCTTGGGGAAGAGGCGTTTCTCCTTCCCTCTCTCTGCCACCTATGTATTTTTCTTTTTTTTTCTTCTTTTTTTAATCTAAGAACTTTTAAGAAGTTTTGCATTAAAGATGCTCTAATGACCTTTTTTTTAAAAAAAGGGGCCCAAAATAAATGGCGCAAAAGAAATAAATAATTAACCAAAGTCAATGAAAATAAATTAACTTGTGTTTCAACAAAGTAAGACCATCTCCAATGGTCCTTCAAATTTCACATTTTCTTTCATTTTGAAGAAAAAAATAAAGAAACTTGCTCCTATGGTGCTTCATTTTTATCTTCAAAATGAAGGAGTGAATAGTGTTCCTTCAAATATGAAGGAATACTATTCATTTCTTCATATTTTGAAGCTGGACTTTTTTTTGACAAAATATAGCATCAACTTTTGAAATATTTTTACTTTATACCCAAACAAAATTATTTATTATTTTTTAATCCAACAAAGTTTAAAACTATGCATTTTTATTTTATCCAATTAATTTATAAATAAAAACTGCAATAATAGTATATAATAAAATTGAAATTACAACAACATAACCAACACAAAATTTCAAATACATAATGTAAAAAAAAAATAGAAACATAATTACTACTAAAATCAAAGATAATAAAAACATAACACAACATACACTAACAACTTCAAAATCAATTGTATTTTTTTGTTTATGTAATTTAATATATTTTTATATATATTATAAAATTTTAATTTTGATAAATTGTGATTGTGTTGAATAATGGTTAAAAGTAAAATAAGTGAGTACAAAGTTGTAAGTTTTAAAAGTGAAGGTGTTGTTAACAATTAATGGTAAATAATGATTAAATATATTTAAAATATTATTTTGAAGGAAAAATAAAGCATACCATTGGAGAGAAACTAATTTCTTCATTTTTTCTTCATTTTTGAAAACTTAATTTTTGAAGAAATAAATGAAGACAACCATTGGAGATGCCCTAACACTGTCTTTCCATGTATCTTAACTAAATGACACATGTCATCTCATGCAAACTAAAATTAATTAATTATCCTTTATTAATTTCGTTTTTAATTAATTACTAAAATGCCATTATCTTCAACCTTTGGCCAAAAATCATTTTTGACATAAAAAAAACTTCCTTAAGATTTAAATCCAAAAAATATGTATAACAAACCTCATAATTCATGATAAATTAAAACTTTTATATTTTAAATCATGAAACTTATAAATGTTTGATAAATCTCAAAACTCTAAATCCATAAATTTGATGAAATAAAAAAACACCAAATCATGGAAAAACAAAACATGCAAACATATCCATAGAGTAAGTGGCTCTGATACCACTTGAAAGAACTTGATAGGAAATGGTTCTTAAATTTCCTTTGGCCCATGAATTACTATATGAATATGTTTGCACAAAACCATAGAGATTAGAACAACTTACTTGAACTCATCTTATGAAAAGATGATTGGTAGATAGTCTTCTAGTTCTATGTATCCAAATTATTCTTCTACCAAGAGATGGGAACTTTTGTAGAGAATAGAGAGAAGTATTCTTATGAGAAAGAACGTTTTGTTTTGGAAAACCAAAGTGCCCAAAAACTCGTTTTTACTTGTCTTACATCTTTTCTTATATACTTCCTCACTTGATATATATATTAAACCAAATATATATCCAATTAAACATACATGAGCTAGAGACTATAACCAAACCAGTAAACCGTAACTGAACCGCTTCTGTATTATTGTCATTTAATTCAGCCCATCATAGAATTCAAATGACATTCAAATTGGTATATATGCATATAATCTTCTTGTTCATAATTATTCAATACCATGGTCCAATCATTTAAACCAATCACACTTTATTTGGACCAAAAAATAAATGACAATCCTTAATCCATAAATTTTACATTTGGTTCACACATCTCCAATACCGGCAGCTCCGACACTTGTGCCACATATGACGTCAGATGATTGCGTGGTGGCAGGGTACGATGTCCACGTGGGTCAATGCTATTGGTGAACGTATGTGCCATGCATAGAGACCCGTCTCTGTGGGAAGATCCTGAAATGTTCAAGCCGGAGAGGTTCGAAAATGAAAAGGAGAATCAGAAGGTGGTGTCGTTTGGGATTGGACGACGAGCTTGTCCCGGGGTCGGGCTAACTCATCGGCTAGTGTGTTTGGCTCTTGGATCGATGGTTCAGTGTTTGGAATGGGAGAGGATTGAAGAAGAATATATTGAGACTAGAGAAGCGCCCATGATGCGTCCAACTACGCCGTTGTTAGCCATGTGTAAAGCTCGTCCCATTGTCCACAAGATTCTCGATGCTTTTGCTTGAAGTGTTGTAACTCTCCTTTGGTTTGTCTTTATGTTCGGACATTAATACTACCTTGTTTTATTTCGATATGTAAAGTTCTTGTTTCTTATGATTTAGTAGACTTTAAATTGGATTTTTGTATCGATGACGAAATGTTTAACTTTTTGTTATAAATTTCTATGTAATCGGGTTTTTGGTTTTATATATTTTTGTAAATCCAAATATATATTGGTTTGTATGTGAAACCATACAAAACATCTTATTTAGATGCAATATGGGTTAAATAGTCATATGAGTCAATTTTAACACTCATAAATGTGTACTTATCTTATTATATAAAGTAGGATGCATCAAAGTTAGTTTTTAACATGATCGTGACATGTGTCAAGTTAATCGATTAGATTTTGACACGTGTTAAAAAAATTCAACCAATTAGATTTTAACATAATGTTTACATAAATCTAAAAATTAGTTTTAAAAATAAAAAAGGAAAATAAGTATCTTTTTCAATTACTAATACAAAAAAATTGAAAAGGTAAATAAGAAAATTAAGAAAAAGGAAAATAAGTTTTTTAATGTTTTTCATTTAAATTAAGGAAATTGTATGATCAATTACTAATACTAAAAAGAAAATCAAAAAATTAGTAAAATAAGTTTTTTTTCAATTGGTAATACCAAAAGAAAAATAAAAAATTGAAAAGGTAAATAAGAAATTTAAGAAAAAAAAAGTTTCTTTTATGTTTTTTCATTTAAATTAAAGAAAAAAAAAGTTTCTTTTATGTTTTTTTCATTTAAATTAAAGAAATTGTATGATCAATCACTAATACTAAAAAGATAATAAAAAGGTAAATAATAAATTTTCTATAATGATCATTTTAATTTATTTTCACGGGTTTAAAATATCTTATTAAAAACCCGCATATATGCGGGTCCTAATCTAGTATTCATATAAAAAGTAATCAGAATTTAGATTATAAACTTATTAAAATGAGCATAGATTACTCAATATATAAAAAGAGAAATTGCAAATAAGTACTTCAATAAAATGGAAATTAACACACAGCATTTCAATAATATTCACTGTCTCCTATTCATTACATAAAGATCATATTATCCCTATAATTCTCATCCATTACGCAACCCGTAAATTCAAACGAAATAGACTATATTACACATACGATGTTAGAGCACCAACATATACGATTATTAGAGTTCAAATATATACGATTGTTAGAGCGCTAACATATATTACCTTTAAATTCAAATTACATTACATATTCAATTGTTAGACTAGCAACATATACGATTATTAGAGCGTCAATATATACGATTGTTAGATCACCAACATATATATATATATATATATATATATATTAGACCACAAGATGTATATATGTTACCATATAATTTATTAGAGCTCTAACATATGCAATTGTGTTAGATCGCTACCATATACCATTGAAAGAGCACTAACACGTTTAATTTTTAATTTGCTACCATATTCAATTGTTTTTTTTTGGACGAACAATACTTCAAATAGATAAAAGTCCTCTCCACTTAGGGAGAAATTACAAGAGCAAGCCCGGATTTAGCAAGAGAATCAGCATCCTGATTTGCTAATCTATGGATGAAATGGAAGGAAATAGAAGAAAAAGACGACATGTGAATTCTAATTTCGGCTAACAGGCCTAGAATCTCAATCGATTGATCACCGGAGTTGAGCAGAGACACAAGCTCTAGACAATCCGAGAAACAGGTCAAATTTGATATGTCAATAGCTCTAGCACTAGCCAGAGCCGATTTGACTGCAAGGGTCTCGGCCGCAATCGCCGAGGGAATGTAAGTCTGAGGTTCCGATTGCTGGAGTAGGGTTTCATTCCGGGGATTAAGAAGGATCCATCCGAGCCCACAGTGGAGACTATATTCAATTGTTATAGTTTGAAATTTGTTGTTAGCTTGCTAACATATTTTTATTTTTATTGCTGAAATCACAGATCTTTGAAATTGCTGATAGCAACAGTCACTGACACTGTAGATAGAAGAGAGGTAAGTGTTATAAATTAGACGTAAGGGTAAAAATGTCACGTTTGGCAAACATAATGTGTGTCGAACAAATTTTCAATCATTACACTCATGTTTTTTAATTTTTCCATCATTTGTTTATCAAAATAATTAATGATCAACAAATCTACTATATAAAAGCACAAAGGCACTCTCCTGGTGATGCCACGTCAGCACGTGAGAGAGTGCCACCTGTCATTTTTTTATTTAATTTTAAAAAATTAATTTTATTTAATTTTTAAAAATTTGTTTTGCATCCACCAAGACTCGAACCCACAATCTTCTCATTAAAAGTCAATCATTTTAACCATTAGACCATGGATACTTCTTGGCTATACTTTCTAAAAATATGTGATATTCGCTCTTTTCTGCAATTTTCTACACATTAAATGAGAAACAGATACCATTGATAGTTTTAAATATTTTATATGTAAATTTAGACTTCAAATTTGAATTTCTGATGTGAGTCAAAATTCCAAATTTCTGATTAGTGAAATAACAAATTTAAATTTATTACATTCATGTTAGTATTAATCCATTCATAATTAGTTAAATGGTAAATATATTTTACACTTTAATTTCTTTAATTTCTCCAAAAAATAACCCTTTCAATTTATCAAGCTGTACACATACTTGTGGGATAGGCAAAAAGTTCGCATAGATGAAATAGATACAAGGGGTACTATTTGTCATTCATCAATTTTCAATCACAAGAATTCATTCTTAGTGAAAAGTCAAATCATAATTTTTGCATCATCCAACAAGTTTGATGAATATCGTTTCATATACGCCTCAGA
>JAHZTW010000003.1:22760104-22785359 GCA_020283515.1 Alliaria petiolata | reverse complement strand
ATGATATTGAATAAATTAAAAAGGTAATTCCGACCTATAATATCATAAAACAAAACAATAAAATCAATAAAAATCGAGAAGATAACAAATTATATAAAAAAATAGAGAATAAGAAAAATGGATACAAAAATATACAAAATTTTAAAAAATGAAAAAAATATATGGATTCAATGAAAGATATACAAAAAAGCTTCAAAATAATAAATTGAAAAAAAAATAATAATATCATAATATTAAGATTTAGACAAATGAAAATAGTATGAAAATTGAAGAATAAATAAACATTCATGAAATAATGTATGAAAGAGATTATACACATCATCAAAAAATAAAGTAGAAAATAATATTTTTTTAAAACAATATAAAATCAATAATCAAAATATAAATATAAAATATATTTTTCAAAACTCAAATTAAAATAAAATCCGCGCATCGCGCGGATTCTCTCCTAGTATATTATAAAAATGACAAAAACTGTAAAAGGAACTTTTACTAATTTGGCGTCCACAATATACGTTTTGATTCAGTTTATATATGGTTCTTTAGTTAAACCATATAATTAGACCAAATAATTGAAATATTATTATATACAAAGTCATAATATTATAAGTTAGTTCATATTTGTATTATTCACACTTTGATAGAGCGGATTAGGGTTGATGTTTTTAATCGATTAAGCCATGCTACATATTTTAATATGATGCGAGATGGGTTAACCCATTTTGACACTCATAAATATGCAATTGCATTCATAAAAGAAAATAATTCCAAATTTAATTATAAAACTATATAAACTATCCAATTATTGTGAACTTAATCTTATTCTACAAAAATATAATCTATCTAAAATATAATATATAAGATCAATATCATAATATCAGATAGATTATATGATATTTCACAATCGAATATATTTTTAATTAAAACTTATATGACAAAACTTATACAACCGACTGTTTCATTAAAATCAAATTTCATAAAATTAACAAAAACACTTATGTCTCAACGCCGCGCACAGTGCAGATCTTATCCTAGTTAAACCTTAAAAAACCAACTTTACAATAAAACATATATTTTCTAACACACAATAACAAACTATTATAAAAATAACTAACATCAACACAGTAGAACGGATCTAATCCTAGTTAAACCTTGAAAAACCAACTTTAATTTACAATAAAACATATATTTTCTAACACACAATAACAAACTATTATAAAAATAACTAACATCAACACAGTAGAACGCAACACATTATTATAGTGACTATCATACACAAATTAACTTCAACATATCTTGTTGCTACATAGTCACAATTTCTTTTGAAAAAAGTGAATATGTAGATATTAGTATTCTTCTTCTAATTTCATACATTATGAATCTAATATATATTTTATAGCTTGCATTTTTTATTTTATAGTTTCTATTCTTTTTCTCTTACTTTATTTTTTATTTATTTTTGTTTACAGTTTTAGATTAAAAACTGATGTTTTTTTTGGTTATTTTTTCTTCCATAAAAAATAAATAACTAACAATACAAAAGTTTGTATTAATTTAATTTATTACATTAACACATGTCACAATCCATTAAGTTTAATTGTCTTGTGTGTCTTATTCATATTGAATGCGCTCATCAATATATAATAAGATTATCAATGAAAACTGAGGTTGTTTTTATAAATATTTGATTATTATTTAAGCTATATTGTTGGGGTCGGTTTCCACCCACGCGAGATCAATCAAGAAAATGGCTAAGTATCAAAACAATTCTCGACTGCACGAAAATGTGCACGAGGCCAAGTCAAACACCTCGGCGCACGGTTCGTGCACGAGGCCAAGCCAAGCACCTCGGCGCATAGTTTGTGTGCGAGGCCAAGTCAAACACCTCGGCGCACGGTTCGTGCACGAGGCCAAGTCAAGCACCTCGGCGCATGGAATATGCACAAATCATTCAGAATCCGAGCCGAAGCGAATGCGCACGAACTGTGCACGAGCCGAACCGAGTCATACCATGTACGACTCATGCACGAGCTGAACCGATGTTTCCCCTTTGGTGATCCGAGCGAGAGGCCCACGAAGCCATCTGAGCCCAAGACGAAGCACGAGGCTAAGTTCAAGATGGATCATTATGCAAGTGGGCCGAGCCCAGTTCCATGAGGAAGTCCGAGATCAAAGAAACCCTAGAAGACGAAGTCTCACGGAAGGAGCGCCGCGGAGGGGAAATAAAGGAGAATCTACGAGAAGATTCTGAGAGATTTTGGACTTAGATTTACAAACAAATATGTATAAATAGGAACCTTAGCTAATTGAAAGCGGGATCCGCGCTTGACCTAGCAAAACACTTGTACTCTAAAAAGCTTATCACAGCAACCCTAATAAAAGACCATCTTTGGATCACTGTTTCGGTTTCTTACTTAGAATCTTTGCGTCCTCTTTAATTTTCTTAACAGATAATTCGTTGTGTGAAATCCAGCCCGCATAATTTGGCGCTAGAAGGAGGGGGGATTTTAGATTCTTACACCGAGAACCGACGAACACCAGATCCAAAGAGATGACCACCGGAGTGACCGACGCCGACAACGCCACTGCAGCAGCTAATGTCACCGGAGTGAATCCTCCCGTAGGAGACGGAACACCCAACGCCGCTCAGCAGACGCCGGAAACCCCCGAGACGATCTCTGCATCCTTGGCCGAGATGAAAGCCATGATGATGGGGCTGGCAAATAAGGCGGCCGAGCAAGGCAAAACTCTGGAGAACCTCACGACGGAGAGTCGAGCCCAAAGTCAGCGGATCGGCAGTTTGACCCCCATGATGAATCCATCTGCCAGGAACAGAAGGCTCGGGCTCAATCCGATAGTGCTCAACTTCGCAACTCCAGGAGTGAACAGCCGAGCAAGAGGCTCGGAAAATCTCATACCCGGAGAAAGAACCCCCGCAGCCGCGGTGCCCGACACCACTGAGCCACTGCGTCTGATCCGAAAAGGAGTCCCTGAGCGAGATCGGCAGCTCGGCGGAGCCCTAGACGAACCCACCAAATGCTCGGCAACCACAACAGGAACTGGAGAAGAGCGAGCCGATGCTATCACCGCGACACCACGAGACGGAACTTCGAGAGGCGACCTCGGCTTGGAACAGGATTAGGACTTAACCGAGGAGGAAGAAAACCTCATGTGGGTCGAGCAGGCACAATACCAGGACGAGCCCCGGAGAGTGAACCGAGGCCGTTTTACCGAACCCAACTCGGCGAGCCGAGGCAACGCCCTTGACGAAATCCGAGCCGATTTGGCTCGGGCGAACGCGGAGGTAAAAGCTATTCGATCACAGGTGCACAAGGCGACGAGCGCAGTACCCGAGATCGATCTAATGCTAGAGGAAGCCCAGATGACGCCGTTCACTGCGCGGATTATGGAGGCGAGAGTGTCCGACCCCGGAAAAATGCATCTTCCGACTTACGAGGGAATGACGGATCCGAAGGAACATATCATGGCGTTTCGTACGGCGATGGCACGATCCAACCTCAGAGAAAGCGAGCGGGATGCGAGATACTGCCTTCTGTTTGTCGAGAATCTCCGAGGACCAGCTCTCGAGTGGTTCTCCAGACTCGAGCGCAACTCCATCGGCAATTTCAAAGATCTCTGCATCGAGTTCATGAAGCAATATTCCATGTTCATGAACCGAGGCGTGTCAGACGCCGACCTCTGGACATTATCTCAAGGACCGAATGAACCGTTGAGAACGTTCATGGCGCGCTTCAAGGCCGTAATGTCAAAAGTATGAGAGGTGAGCGACAAAGGAGCGCTCCAAGCGTTAAAGAAGTCCCTGTGGTATAAATCGGATTTTCGAAAAGAGATTGGGCGCAACAAACCCCAATCAATCCAAGACGCGATGCATCGGGCGTCGGATTTCATACCCGAGGAGGAGGAATTCCGAATCCTCGACCAACGCTTCGGGACAAAAAAATTGGCGAACAGGAATCAAGCGATGCCGAGCCAACCGAGCCATTCGAAGAATCGCCCGAACGGCGCCTACGTCCACCACGAGGGACCAAACTTCAGCGGAGCACACAACTATCAGATCAACGCCGAGCAAGGAGCCGGCCGAGGTCGAGGAAGAACGAACGGAAACACATGGACGAGGAACTCAAGTTCGTACGACGAAAAAGCCTACTGCGAGATACATAAGACATACGGACATCTAACAGCCAACTGTCGCATCTTAGGAGACAAGCTCAAAGCGAAATTCTTGGCCGGAGAGCTCGGCAATTCAATCAGCTTGAAGGACCTCGAGCAGGAGAAGACGGCCGAGGCCGAGCAGGAAGAACAGCTCGACCCGGAAAACCGACCGGGCGGTCCGCAGAAGCGAGGAAGAAGAAACAACAACGCCCCGGATTCCGGCGGGCCACGCCAACGAATAAACATGACCATGGCAGGATCAGAATACTGCAGAGACACGGTCGTGTCTCTGCGATAAAAGCCTTTCAACGAAAAGCCGANAACATGACCATGGCAGGATCAGAATACTGCAGAGACACGGTCGTGTCTCTGCGATAAAAGCCTTTCAACGAAAAGCCGAAGCCCAGATAAACTGGTCCGCACCGAGCAGAAATCCCAACGATATCATCACATTCGAGGAAAGAGAAACGACAGGCATAGACAGGCCTCATAACGATCCCCTGGTGATCGAACTCATAGTGAAGGATCACGAAGTAGCCCGAATCCTAATTGACACCGGAAGTTCGGTAGACGTCATTTTCCGCGATACATTGACAAAAATGGGAGTCGACATGTCCGACATAGTACCGATCCCGAGTCCGTTGACCGGCTTCTCGGGAGAAACGACTATGACGATCGGAACGATCAGACTACCAGTCCTGGCGGACGAGGTCACCAAAATCGTTAATTTCTCAGTAACCGAAGGTCCCCCGGTGTACAACGTTATCATGGGAACGCCGTGGATTAACTCGATGAGAGCCGTGGTCTAGACTTATCATCTCTGTTTAAAATTCCCCGGAGCCAACGGTATCCGAACGATCTGGGGAAATCAGAAGGAGTCTCGTCTATGCTTCATGACCGAGCATAAGCTGAGGAACCCCAAAACCGAGGCAAAAGGGGAGACCGTTCACAAAAAAATAAAAGCCAACCGAGAAGCGAAGGTCGGCACCAAAAAACTCTTGTAGCAATTACAGAAAGCCGAGCAGGCCCGAGATAATCAGCCCCGGTGCGCCCCGGTGATATCTATTTGCTTAGATGACAAAAATCCGGAGAGATGCGTAGAAGTAGGAGCCGAGCTAGACGACGCAATCAAAACCGAGCTGGTCGATTTTCTGAAAAAGAATATCGACACTTTTGCTTGGGCCGCGGAGGACATGCCCGGGATCGACATCAACGTTACGTGCCACGAGCTCAATGTGGATCCAACCTTCAAGCCGGTAAAGCAGAAGAGAAGAAAACTCGGACCCGAGCGAGCTAAAGCGGTGAATGACGAAGTGGACAGATTGCTCAGAGTCGGATCCATCACCGAGGCGAAATATCCAGACTGGCTCGTGAACCCGGTAGTCGTAAAAAAGAAGAACGGAAAATGGCGTATATGCGTCGACTTTACAGATTTGAACAAAGCATGTCCGAAAGATAGTTTCCCTCTCCCTCACATCGATCGTCTCGTCGAAGCAACCGCAGGGAACAAACTCCTCTCGTTTATGGATGCTTTTTCTGGGTATAATCAGATCTTGATGAACCCCGACGACCAAGAAAAAACAGCATTCATAACCGACCGGGGCATCTACTGTTACAAAGTAATGTCGTTCGGGTTAAAGAACGCCGGAGCTACGTATCAGCGACTGGTCAATAAAATGTTCGCTGTCCAATTGGGGAAGACGATGGAAGTATACATAGACGATATGCTGGTAAAATCGCTGGAAGTAAACGATCACATCACTCATTTGTCGGAATGCTTCGAACCGCTAAACCACCACAACATGAAACTCAACCCGGCGAAATGCAGATTCGCGGTAACATCAGGAGAGTTCCTCGGATATCTAGTTACGAGCCGAGGCATCGAGGCGAACCCAAAGCAGATCGACGCGCTAATCCAGATGGCCTCGCCCAGAAACAAACGAGAAGTACAACGGCTAACAGGATGTGTCGCTGCCTTGAATCGCTTCGTCTCAAGGTCAACCGACAAGTGTCTAGCCTTCTACGACACGCTCCGAGGCAACAAGAAGTTCGAATGGACAGAAAAATGCGAAATAGCCTTCCAGGAGCTAAAACAATACCTCGCAACTCCACCCGTGCTCGCAAAACCAGTGGAAGGAGAAACCCTCTACCTATACATCGCCGTTTCGGCTACCGCGGTCAGTGGAGTATTGGTCCGAGAAGAACGAGGTGAGCAGAGTCCGATCTTCTACGTGAGCCAAACGCTGGCGGACGCAGAAATAAGATACCCGCAAATGGAGAAGCTGGCACTCGCTGTGGTGATGGCAGCACGGAAACTTAGACCATATTTCCAATCGCATTCCATCGTAGTCCTGACGTCCTTCCCACTGCGGGCTATACTACACAGCCCGAGCCAATCCGGAAGATTAGCAAAGTGGGCGATCGAGCTCAGCGAATACGACATCGAGTATCGAAGCAAGACCTGCGCCAAGTCTCAAGTCCTCGCTGACTTTCTGATAGAACTTCCAACTGACGGGACCAACGAACCGAGTCAGGATTCCACTTGGATACTTCACGTTGATGGCTCCTCATCAAGGCAAGGCTCGGGAATCGAAATTCGCCTAACTTCTCCGACTGGCGAAGTTTTGGAGCAATCTTTCAGACTAGCTTTTCACGCTTCGAACAATGAAGCCGAGTACGAAGCTCTAATCGCGGGGCTCAGATTAGCAAGGGGAATCAAAGTTCAAAAAATTCGGGCTTTCTGCGACTTCCAGCTCGTCGCCAACCAATTCAAAGGAGAATACACCGCGAGGGACGACAGGATGGAAGCATACTTAGGGGTGGTCCAGAAACTTTCAAAGGAATTCGTCGAGTTCGAACTAACAAGAATTCCTCGTGGCGAAAACGCTCAAGCCGACGCATTAGCAGCCCTCGCTTCGTCGTCCGACCCCGGACTTAAGCGAGTAATCCCAGTGGAATTCATCGAACGACCCAGCATCGAAAGCTCCGAAACTGTTAACCTTATCGAGCCCATCGAAACTCCAACGGAGCCAAGCGGCGAACAAGAGGCAATCGCGACGAAACAAGACCAGCAGAACGAATACGGATGCGACCAAGAGTGGATGGGAGCAATTCGAACGTACATAATGGACGGAGAGGTCCCCATAGACAAGTGGACAGCACACAAACTCAAGGCCCAGGCTGCTCGTTATATCCTACTTGACGGGGAGGTCTTCAAATGGAGGTTCTCAGGACCGTTAATGACCTGCGTCGAAGGGAAAGAAGCTCGCAGGATAATGGAAGAAGTTCACGGAGGATCTTGCGGCAATCACAGCGGCGGGAAATCCTTGGCAATAAAGATAAAACGTCACGGATACTACTGGCCGCCCAGGGGTATACGAACTTGCCAACCATTCGACAGATGCTTCGGTACCACGATCATGGAATGCAATGCATCTGAAGAAGTACTACTTCTAAGATACTAGTCACAAAAAAGACGAACTACGGGGCGGTTTGATCCTCGCAAGGGGTACGTAGGCAGCTCGTCTCATGACGAGTTCAACTGCCCCCCCTCCCTAAAAGGGGGGGGGAGTGGGATACGTATGTTCATATACTCCCACGCTATGTAAACCAGAAATATTATTGAACAAAAGTTTACTTAGCTCATTCCACCAACTCTTATCACCTCGTTTGCTGTTGGCCACAGTACACGAACATTTACATCCCAAACGGGATCTCAACCTTCACATTCCTTATGAATCATAAGGTTCTTTACATCCTCCACGGATTTAAGCGCGCTATATAAATTCAAACTGAGTATATCTCGGTTCAATATCTCTCGGGTATATCCCGAAAGATATTCTAACGGCTGTTCTCTAGACAGGCTCCCAAGTCACTTAGCACCGCTGAGTACTAAGCTAGAAGAACACTTAGACCCAACTCTCACATAACGTTGGACATCGCCTAAGTACGATTAAAACATTCATCGCCTAAGTACGAGTCGTCGCCAAACATAAAACGGCAGGTTCGAATCACAAGTTAAGAAAGACACTTCGGCAAAACATAAAGTCGGAATCGCATAAATATAATACGGCGGATAAAGCCATCCAGGCACTTTGTTCAAAAGACAACGAAAATAGTTAAAAAAAAAAAAATATATATATAAAGTGAATCAGACGACAGAGTTTGGATTGGTAGTCTCGACGGCAGGCTCAGCAGGTTCGGCGTTAGCATCCTCGGCAGGCTCGGCGTTAGCATCCTTGGCAACATCGTCCTTCGGAGAAGCCTCAACGGATCGTTTCTCGGAAAGCATTTCCTCCATTCGAGGAGTGTTGGCGTTCGACCCGGAGGGACGCGAGACTCCAACCTTCGAGGCCAGAACTTCAAGCGTCTCCCCGCTGGGGAGACTCGGCAACGGATCCACCTGAACGGGAGAAGGCTTCAAATCTTCACGAAGATCCGCTGCGAGCCGGTCAAACTCCTCGTAGGCACCTGCCATTTCCGCCTTGCACGTCGCCAGCCTCATTTTTTCATCTTCAAGAGCAGGGAGATCAGAACCCTGGAGAACGTCGATGAACTGGAGATTCCCCTCAACCTCGGCCAAATCAGCAACCCGGTCCCGAACGTCGCCCTTGAGCATAGCCACTTTAGCCTCGGCACGAGAGATCCTTGCCCGGTATTTATCGGCGCATTCATGTCTCGCCACTTGACGGGCCTTCTCGAGGTTTGCCTCGTGCATCTCTCGCTCGGACGAAACCTGCCTATCTAAGGATGCCAAGTCGGCCTCCAGTTGAACCCTCTGATCCAAGAGACGCGACGTCTTTTTCTCCGATTCGTCGCGCTGGCGCTTGAAGATGTCTCTCTCGGCTTGGAGGATCTTAACACGCTTCGCCGATTCTTCCTCCTTCCTGGCATGGCAGGCCTCCGCCTCGTCGAGCTTCGTTTTCAAAGAAATAGCGGCACTGCGGGCGTTCTCAATCTGCCTTTGATCATCTCGGGCTTCTGCCTCGTACCCAAGAATCACCTCATTGGCCGCGGCGGCGAACTGCATGAACGAAAACATAAGTACAAAAAACAAAACGCATTGGAACATTAACTACCCCACGAAAAATGATATTCACCTTGGTCGCTTTGAGAGCCATTTGCGCGTATTTCCTCCGTTTGATGAGTGTGTTTGGAGGAGGAAAGACAGTGCCCGGGGCGAGAACCTTCGAGAAAAGAGCGGCAGCGACCTCAGGGTCGTTGTAGGACTCTTCGGTCACTTTAGGATCAGCCTCGGGCACACTGGCCACGGGAGCCGCAGGCGCATTAACCGAGGGACGCTTCGTCTTCTTCTTCTTCTTTGCCTCGGGCGCCGCAGGCGCATCAACCGCGGGACGTTTCCCAGATTTCTTGTCTTTGACCGAGGGTTGATCGTCTCGAGGGAGAGAAGGGATCGTATCCCCAGGTTTCGTCCCAGACTTGAGACCCGAAACCAGTTCCTTCGGGCCGCTCGGAGTCTTCTCCGCACCTCCGAGCTCGGGAGCATCACGCGCATCTCCCTGCGCGGAAACGGATTCCCGAAGTCCCGAGCCATCTTTTTTCCGCTTGGCGGTTTTCTTTGTCTCTTCTTTCCCGAAATCGGGAGCGTCACGCGCGTCTTGTTCTTCGCCTCGAGTTCCTGTCGCTCACGAAGAGTTAGCCTTTTCGCCATCTCTATTCGGGTGTCTTCGGACGCAGACTCGGAATCAGAATCGCCTGCTTGATAACCGCTGAGGTACAGGGCTCGGGCGTGTTCGATTCGCTGAAGAGAGAAGGTCTTCTTCCAACGGACTCTCCTTTGATTAAAAGCCTTCGCGACTTCCCAAATATCTTCCGGACACCTAAGCACGAGACGAGGAGCTGTGAAACAAAAAAAACAAAAGGAGTATTAGTAGAGCAAACACCGAGCCAGAGTGTGGGAAAATTTCCTAGAGTCGCTTCGTTCGTCTACCAATTCGACCCCATTCCGCCTTAGTTCTCTCGAGCCAATCCTCCGAAATGGAAGCATCGTTTATAAGGACGTAGAAGAATTTGGCTTCCCAGTCTGCGTCCTTGCTCGGGAAATCCCGGATTATCCTACGATCTCTCTTGTTTGAGATGTAATACGTCTCGGCTTTGGGCTTACGTCGGATATCCAAAAGGTTCTCGAGATGGCACAGCGAAAGGTCTATACCGCACTCATAGCTCAGAGTCAGCAATCCCACTAGGTGTCGCAAGGCCCGCGGCGTTAATTGGGCTAGAGCAAGACCTCGGGACCACAGGTACTCCGAAATAAGCTTCGGGATCGGGAACCACAGGCAGCAATCGGTAAGAAAGACTTCATAAATCGTAAAATAACCAGCTGGCGGGTTATCTGCTCGTTTCGTTTTGGAAGGAAGCCGAAACTCTACACCCTCGCTGATCCCGAAACGAGCTCGGATGTCTGCCAAGGACCTCGGCGTCGAGAGAGATGAACCTGACGGGTCGGCAACTATCTTCTTTTTTCGACGCCGAGGTGCCTTCTCCTTTTGAAGATGCACTAACTCGTCCAACTCTCGCCGCGCCTTAACTGGATCCCAGTTCCAGTCTTCTTCTTCGGGTTTCGGCTCAAATGGGTCCTTAGACCCTGAGACACGCACCTCGGCACGGTTGGCAGCTGAGAGCTCGGCGGAATGAGAAGCGGGAGAAGAGAATATCTTTCTCCCTAACTTAGTCGGAGAATTGACAGAACCCACAGAGTCCTCGAGAACCAAATCACCTCGGGGTAACAAGGGTCGCGCGCTCGGCTCGTCTTGGGGGGAGGTGATTGGAGTATTCGTCGCACCCCGGGAAGTGGGAGAAGCATCTCGGGATTGATTCACACTCGCCTCGTGGACCACCTCGGTCCGAGAATCGGAGCGTGGAAGCGTTACGTTCACCTCGGATATCGCTTTGGATCGAACACCGGATGCAGACATTGAATATCAGTCGAGTCCTCGAAGATCGCTTGAAGATGGATCGGAAAACTCGAAGAACAGCCGGAATACTTGAAGATCAATCGGAGAACTAAGGCGGATGACGGCAGTTCGGCAAGAATCTGAAGAACCCTAATCGAAATCTAAACATAAACGAGAGAGAGAAGGGAGAGAAGAAAGAAAACCAACCTTTCAAGAATTTTAGAGGAATGAAAATAGTGAGAGAGCCGAGAGGAGATCTCGGAGTCTTATAGACAAACCAGCGCGTCGCCTCGAAAGCACGCGAGACGGTTACGCTTCCCGAGGCAAGCTCAAAACTGATAAACAGATAATGGGCCTTAAGAGATAATCGTAGGCACAAGTCCGAAAACATCGGCCCAAAACCGAAAGCCCAGACAAGAAAGAAGAATCATAAAAATTCCCTAAGTGTCAAAAGTTCCGAAGTGAATGGTTCGCACGGGAAAAATCCACGCGAAAACCCGGCCCAATAACAACATCACCTCGGTCGCGAATAACACACATCGGCGGAAGAGTTGAGCGCCGAGCAACGGAATCAGCACCTCGGTAAACAAGTCTACCTTGGTGAGAAATCGAGAGCCGAGCCAATGTCTCGGCGATAAGTTAACCGAACACTTAAACACCTCGATGCCAATACGGTCACCTCGGCACTCGAGTACAAAACGCCTCGGCATAAAACTGTTCACTTCGTCTCTTAATCAGAATACACGGAGACAAAGTGAAAACGCCTCGGAACATTGATCTCGCCCATCCTTGAAACTCGTCATCCTCATCTCTGAAACTAACGAGTTGGGGGGCTAACTGTTGTATCAAGAAAATGGCTAAGTATGGAGGCCAAGTCAAACACCTCGGCGCACGGTTCGTGCACGAGGCCAAGCCAGGCACCTCGGCGCACAGTTTGTGCGCGAGGCCAAGTCAAACACCTCGGCGCACGGTTCGTGCACGAGGCCAAGCCAGGCACCTCGGCGCACAGTTTGTGCGCGAGGCCAAGTCAAACACCTCGGCGCACGGTTCGTGCACGAGGCCAAGTCAAGCACCTCGGCGCATGGAATATGCACAAATCATGCAGAATCCGAGCCGAAGCGAATGCGCACGAACTGTGCACGAGTCAAACCGAGTCATACCGTGTACGACTCATGCACGAGCTGAACCGATGTTTCCCCTTTGGTGATCCGAGCGGGAGGCCCACGAAGCCATCTGAGCCCAAGACGAAGCACGAGGCTAAGTTCAAGATGGATCATTATTCAAGTGGGCCGAGCCCAGTTCCATGAGGAAGTCCGAGACCAAAGAAACCCTAGAAGACGAAGTCTCACGGAAGGAGCGCCGCGGAGGGGAAATAAAGGAGAATCTACGAGAAGATTCTGAGAGATTTTGGACTTAGATTTACAAACAAATATGTATAAATAGGAACCTTAGCTCATTGAAAGCGGGATCCGCGCTTGACCTAGCAAAACACTTGTACTCTAAAAAGCTTATCACAGCAACCCTAATAAAAGACCATCTTTGGATCACTGTTTCGGTTTCTTACTTAGAATCTTTGCGTCCTCTTTAATTTTCTTAACAGATAATTCGTTGTGTGAAATCCAGCCCGCACATATATTAATTTTTAATTTTAAATATAATATTTTGTTTACAATATAGTTTTGATGTGAGTTTATACATTTTGAATAGTTTAATATGTCTAACAATGGTTTGTAATTTAGCTAAAAGTTTTACTAATTAGATATGTCAAAATTAACTTTTAAGTTTTTTTTTTGTCAACAACTTCAGCTCTTAGAACGGTTCAGAAATCCAAACCGGAGGAAATGAATTTACATAATCTAAACGATAAAGGTAGTCCCGAGCACCGCGTGCTAACTTGTCTTCCTTTGTGTTTTGCGCCCGTGGGATATGCAAGATTGAGAAGGACGTGAACTCCGTCTTGCTTGTCTCGTATTCCTCCAGATTTAGTGTGAAAGCCGGCCACTTTTCTGGTTTAGGCACCATCTTCACCAAATCAGAACAGTCTGTGACGAACGCTACCATCAATCTTCCAGCATTGAGCATGTAGTGCATGGCCCATATCAATGCTTCTAGCTCTGTATGGAGTGGTGAAATGCTTCGTCGAACATTTCGTGCCCCCATTAAAATTTCATCCGTGCGAACTCCATGACAATACCATCCCAAACCTGAATTAGCTGTTGTTGCCTTCCAAGAGCCATCTATATGGCAACATAATCCAACCGGAGAAATTCACTGTACCTCCTGATTCATGTGATGTGGGCGGTCCACTATCTCGTCAGTTTGTGCTAATTCTCACGCCATTGCTTCTGCTTTTGCAAGCCGTAACACTTCCCGGGGGTCCCGATCTATGTTTGAAAATAGTTTATCATTTCTTGCTTTTTAAATATACCATAATACCCATGGATACACCAATATTTCCTCATCATCGGGTAGTTCCCAAAATAAGTGCGACATATTGGAATATAAGGCGTCTGTTGGAAATGTTTGCGATGGCGTAGGAATTGCCGATAATGCGCAGACTTGAAAAGCTGGTGGACATTCAAAAAGTGTATTGATTTATTGTTTCCCTTTCTGCACCGCATCTTCCGCACTGAGTATCACAATTGATACCTCTACTCCTAAGACGATCCATAACCGATATACAACCCGAAAATATTTGCCATAAAAAATATTTCATTTTTGGTGGACATTTAACCTTCCATACTTTTCCTTGGAGGTGACTAATATCCGGTCCATAAAACCTTGGTGAATCTCCATTTGTGGGATATTCCTGTTCCGTTGTGTAACCCGACTTGACCGTATATCGGCCAATTTTTGTGAAATGCCAACTTAGAGTATCTGGTCTATTATTCTTGGTAGTAGGAATCCCAGTAATGAGCGGTAAATCCTCAGGAACAATTAATTGTTCCAGTAATGGCATATTCCACGTTGCCGTTGCTGGGTCAATCAAATGACTTACTTTTAACTCGGGGTATAGATTATACCCACGACATGTTGCTGATCTCGGGCGAGATGCTGTAATCCATGGATCGTTCCATACAGAGATAGAATGTCCTGAACCAACTCTTTTAATAAGCCATTTTTGTACCAGAAATCGAGAAGATATAATACTCTTCCATCCGTAAGAGGAGGAGTACGACCTGATATGATCCATGGGGGTTCCGTTTCTGAAATATCGTCCTTTGAAAACCTTTGAAAATAAAGATTATGGATGCTCTATAAGTCGCCAAAGTTGTTTGGCCAGGAGCGCCGTATTAAAATCCTCGATGACCCGAAAACCAAGTCCGCCCTCCTTTTTGTTTTTAAATTTGAAATGCGTATTGAAACTCATTGTTGTTCACCAGTTTTTAAAATATTATTGAAATTATTTTTATTTTGACTGAATTCGGTATATGAATGAACTCAACAAGTTAATTTTTAAGCTAAATGTTTTTAATTAAAATTTTGTAATTTTTTAATGTGAAATGAAGAGTGTGATTATTTTTTTACCGTAAAAAATGTGAAATAAAAAATCAAACCCGTGAAATCGAGTATAATATTTATATATTTTCAGTGTTTATTATTTTTGTATGGACAAAATGTATTTATAGAAATCAAAGTTAGAAATATATTGATATTTTTTTGGTGTACAAAAAAAAACTTCAAATTTTATTTATTCTACAAATGCAAATAAGTTTTGTTGGGGGTAAAAAATTACTTAATTAAACCATTCCAAAATCGAATACCATTATTTGATACCATCAACTACTTTCCGAAAATTATTATTCTAGAATAATAAAAATTTAATATCAACTTTTTATAAACTTTTTATGGGAATAGAAAAATATGATAATTACAAATTAGAATGTTTGGTAATGTGTTTGACAATGTAGATAATATTATTTAGAGATATTGTGGATTAGGAAATATATAGAATGTTTGACAATTAATTTAGTGTAATAACTTAAGATTAAACAAAATTAATAAAAGCTGAGAATTAATGTGCTGCAGTTAAGCAAAAATAGCCTCCAATAATTTTCTTTTAATATATGTTTGATTTAAAGAATCTTTCTAGATTTCAAAAGTATAGAGATTTTAAGAATTTTTTAAAAAAATTTAGAGATTCTAACAATTATGTTCACCCATATTTAGAGTTTATAAAGAAGATAATACTGACTTGCTAGAATTATTCATTATTTCACCATTTATCTTTTAAGGCGAGTATATGTAATACAAGTTTTTTTAGAAATTATTTTGTATATTATGTCATTGTTCAATCTCTTTTGGTATGAATATATTTTTTTCATTTTTATTTGCATAACAAATCTGCGTTTTTTATTTTTATTGGTATAACAAATATGAGGTGTTTAATCTTTATTGACAAAACAAATCTGAGTTAATGATATATGGAGTATTACTTGTGTTGAAAAAAAGAAAAACTGGGAAAAAGTCTCACCAGAGATGAGAGAGAGAGAGATTGTGTCAAACCTAAAATTATCTATGTTTGCGAGAGAGATAATTTTTTGAGAATACAATGAATAACTCTAACATTTTGAAAGCTGTGATTGATGAGTTAAAATATAAAGAATCATTCCGAATAACACTAAAATTTAACAGAATTGCAAAGTCATTAAATACTTGACTTTTTGAATAACATAAAATTTTGAATAGAATTACAAAATCATCACACCAATAACAATAAATTTAAAAAGAATTATAAAATCATCACGTCAATAACACAAGATTTTGTTAGAAAATTAAAAATCTTTAAACTAACAACAATAAAATCTCAAAATTCTCAAAATCTTTAAAAATCAATCTGCCACTAACTCCTCCTAAATAAACAAACATTTATTTCATTCTCTAAATAAATTACAAAATAGTTATGCAATCAATCAATAAATCTTAAAAGCTGTTAACAAAAAAAAAAAATCAATCGTAAAAGGAAAATAATATTAATTACCCTTTGGGAAAAATGAAAGATCCTTAACATGAAAAAAAATGAAAAATATATAATAAAATATGTAATTACAAAATTCAAATATATTCAAATAATAATAAATCTAATTCAAATTGAAGTATGAGAATCAATTTGTCAAAAAAATTAAAAATCAAATATGAGTAGCTAAATAATAAACTGTAAATCTAATCTAAATAAAAATAAATCTTTTTTTTTAAATTTCCTTTAATTAAAAGTAAAACCAAAATGTGTGGAAATTGACAATTCAACACAGACAATTCACACTCGCTTAGTATATAGAGAGATGGGCACGAAACCATGTTACCACCACAACTTCCATTTTCCGCTTCTTCATTATTGATTTTCAAGAAAGTACAACCAAAATGTTTTGAACGTGAATAACACTTCGTACAAAGACTTGATGGTGACTCAATCTGAGTGAATCTGGAGCACTGTCTTTGTGTATATAAAGAGATGGGCATGAAACCATGTTTTGCTATCACCATTTTCATTTTCTGCTTCTTCATTACTGATTTTCAAGAAAGTTAAATAATCTTAAAGAAGAACGAAAGGCTCTTGGAACTCAATGAGTACCATTCATATTACTTTTTTTCTTTTATTCTCGTTCATATTTTATTTTCGAAACGTGTATGCGTTCCTACTAGACACGTGTGTCGTCCTGAACAAAGGGATGCACTTTTCGAGTTCAAGAACGAGTTTGATATTGGGAAGCCTTCTATTGATTGTACAACTAGTCATCCGAAAACGGAGTCATGGGCGCATAACAGTGATTGTTGTTATTGGGATGGTATCACGTGCGATGCCAAGTCCGGGGAAGTGATCAAGCTAGACCTCAGCTGCAGCTGCCTCCATGGCAGGTTTCATCCGAATACCTTTCAAAACATTCGTTTTCTAACAACTCTAGACCTTTCGAATAATGATTTATATGGTCAAATCCCATCCTCCGTTGGAAAACTTTCTCATCTCACCTCTCTCGACTTTTTTCATAATCGTCTTTTTGGCCAGATTCCATCTTTAATTGGAAATCTTTCACATCTCACATCTCTCCATCTTTATGATAATCAGTTTTGGGGTCAGATTCCGTCTTCAATTTAAAATCTTTCACATCTCACCTCTCTCGCTCTTTCTGAAAATCAGTTTTCGGGTCAGATTCCATCTTCAATTGGAAACCTTTCACATCTCACCTCTCTCTTCCTTTATGAAAATCAGTTTTTGAGTCAGATTCCATCTTCAATTAGAAAGCTCTCTCATCTCGAAATTCTTTACCTCAGTGATAACAATTTCGATGGTAAAATTCCATCTTCTTTTGGCAGTTTGAAACAGTTGTCCTACTTATATTTAGAGTTCAATGAGCTCAGTGGTAACTTTCCTATTGGACTACTTAATTTGACAAAAAAGTTGACCATCTTATATTTAGACTTCAATCAACTCACAGGAACGCTTCCTCCAAACATTACCTCACTCTCCAACTTGAGCGTTTTTACGCAAGTGACAACAATTTCGTTGGAACCATTCCTTCTTCTCTCTTCACCATTCCTTCTTTGACCCATATTGATTTGTCAAATAACCAACTAAACGGCACTCTTGAGTTGGGGAATATATCTTCACCATCTAAGTTACAAGAGTTACGCCTTGGCGGTAACAACTTTAGAGGGCCAATTCCTAAATCCATTTCCAAATTAGTCAATCTTCAAAAACTTGACCTTTCCTATTGGAGCACCCAAGGCCCAGTTGACTTCAGTATCTTCTCGCATCTCATATCGCTCCAAGAGCTTAGCTTATCCCATTTGAACACCACAACTACAATTGACTCGAATGCAATCTCATCGTTTTTCAAGTCGCTTGAGAAATTTGATATCGCAGGCAACAATGTTTTAGCCACAAACAAAAGTTCAGTTTCAGATCATCATCCTTCGCAAATGATAAGATATTTAAACTTGTCAAGCTGCGGTATTACCGAACTTCCAGAGCTTCTAAGAACCCAGCAGTTTATGATGATTATAGACATTTCCAGCAACAAAATCGAAGGTCAAGTGCCTGGCTGGTTATGGACGCTACCAAATCTGACGTACGTGAATCTTTCCAACAACACTTTCATCGGTTTTGAAAGATCAACGAAACATGGACCATCCACTGTCTTGTTCTTCTTGTTTGGCTCCAAAAACAATTTTACCAGAAAGATTCCTTCCTTCATATGCAAGATGCGCTCTCTAAGCATTCTCGATTTATCTAATAATAACTTTAGTGGTTCTATCCCTCTTTGTATGGGAAATCTTAAGAGAAGCCTTTCAGTTCTGAACCTTCGTCAGAATCATCTTAGTGGAGGTCTTTCGAAGAATGTATTTGGTTGTCTATGGCCGCTTGACGTTGGTCATAACCAACTGGTGAGGAAGCTCCCAAGATCTTTGATCCATTTCTCAACTCTTGAAGTTCTAAATGTGGAAAGCAACAGAATCAATGACACGTTTCCGTTCTGGTTGAGTTCTCTACAAAACCTGAAATGGATTCCATGGACCAATACATCAAGGAATATTCCATTAGCTGAAAATCATCGACATATCCCACAATCAATTCAATGGAACTCTGCCATCTGATTTTTTCATCAACTGGAGTTCAATGTCATCACTTGGGATAAATGAAGATCAGTCAAATGTAGGTTACATGGGAGATACAGACGGTTTTTACGAAGATTCAATGGTTTTGATGAACAAAGGAATAGAGATGGATCTTGTACGTATCCTTAAAATCTACACAGCACTCGACTTCTCTGGAAACAAACTTGAAGGAGAGATTCCAAAGTCAATTGGTCTATTGAAAGAGCTTCACGTGCTCAACTTGTCAAACAATGCTTTCACTGGCCACATTCATCTATGGGGAACCTAACAGCTCTCGAGTCATTAGACGTTTCCAAAAACAAGATTTCAGGAGAAATTCCACAAGAGCTAGGGAATCTCTCGTACCTTGCGTACATGAACTTCTCCCATAACCTGCTTGTAGGGCTTGTATCAGGAAGCACTCAGTTTCGAAGGCAGCCTTGCTCTTCTTTCAAAAACAACTCGGGACTTTTCGGCCCTGCTCTTGACGAAGATTGCAAAGATATTCACTCGCCCTCATCGCAACAGCATGAAACGACTGAGCCAGAAGAAGAAGATGAAAAGGTGTTTAGTTGGATTGCAGCTGAAATAGGATTTGTACCTGGTATTGCGTTTGGACTGTATTGGAGTACACGCAAAGTAAATTCGATATATGGAGTATATACGATAGTTATTACGAGATCATTCATATAACGGAATGTTTACATATTTGTATAGCTAGATTACTTGCTCATTACTCTGTACAACTCGTATATATATGTATCATCTTCTATGTGAATAAGACAGAAAACATTCTTCCATCTCTACGCCTCTTTTCATGGTATCAGAGCACGACATCTAAAATATCGTTTTCTCTCGTTACTTCACTACGACACTTTCTTTCTTATTTCTCTCTGTTCTTCTTGAACCGATCTCGTCATGGCTGAAATCACTAACGCCGACAACACCGAATCTCTTGCTCTCCAATCTGGAAGCTCGACACCGACACCAACGACAACACCTTCGATGGAGATCTAGAGACGTACGATCTCACTGCCAACGACAATCCCAGAAGCGTCATCTCGCACCCTCTGCTGCGTGGTGATAACTATGAAGAATGGGCGATCAACCTTGAGACTGCGTTGAGTTCTCGGAAGAAGTACGGCTTCGTTGATGGTAGCCTTGGGCAACCAGCAGAAGATTCACCCGACTATGATGATTGGAAGACCATCAATGCCTTGTTGGTCTCGTGGATCAAGATGACGTTGAACCACGACTTCGGTCCAACATCTCGCACAAATCACTGGCTCGTGATTTGTGGGAACATATCTGACGACGGTTCCGTGTGACCAACGGACCCCGTGTGCAACTCCTACGGAAGGAGCTGGCGAATTGTCGCCAAGCTGGTCTCAGTATTGAGACATACTATGGAAAACTCACAAAAATTTGGGACAGTTTGGTGTGCTACCGTCCGATGCCGAGCTGTACCTGCAGCGGTTGTAAGTGCACATTCAATGCCATTTTGGAAACTCAACGAGAAGAAGACAAGGTCCATGATTTTCTCATGGGTCTAGATGAGAGCGTGTTTGGCACAATACGCTCCTCCTTGTTGATGCAAGAACCGATTCCGAGCTTGGAGCATGTGTATCTCAAAGTGACCCAAGATGAAGATACACGTGTTCAGAAACGAATCAATGATGACCATCAAGAGGGAATGGCGTTTGTGAGCCAGCAGGTCTCACGACCAAAAGGCAAAGACATCGCCAATATCTGTTCCAATTGTGGGCGTGCGGGTCATCAAGCCGAGAGTTGTTTTCAAGTTCTCGGGTATCCAGAATGGTGGGGTGATCGACCACGGAATCGGTCAGGACGTGGACGCTTTGGAGCAGCTGGTGCTTCAAGTAGCCGGGGCAGAGGAGGTTCTGGTCGGGCTAACGTGGCTGTGCAACAACACCCAGTTGCACATGCTAATTTGGCTGTTACCGAAGCAGATCGAACGGCGGTTCAAGGCCTAAGTGACGAGCAATGGCTCAGTGTGAAACGTGTTCTGAATGCCTCCAACATCGGCATTGACGATCATCTATCGCGTATGATTTCTTCTCCTACTTGGATATTAGACACAGGTGCTACACATCATCTAACATGTAGAAAGGATATCTTGGAAAATTTGAGAAAATCTACACCAACGTATATAGTATTAGCAGATAAGCGGACAGTTTTAGCAGATACAGTGGGGTCGGTTAGACTAAATTCTCATCTCAGTTTGCTTGAAGTTTACTACATTGAGGATTTGGGATTTGATTTGATATATGTTACTTAGTTGATGGCAGAAAACGATTGTGTGATGCAATTATCGGTTCCGTTTTGTGTTCTCCAGGACCGCACTACGAGGATCCTGACTGGTGTGGGTAAACCGAGGGGAGGATTGGTCTACTTTCAGAACGTGGAAGTGGCTGCGGCGGCGAAGGTCCTTCCGAGCAAGTCCCTAGAGTTGTGGCATCGACGTCTCGGTCACCCATCGATGAAAGTAGTTTTAGCTTTAAAGGGTTTTGGCTTTCCTAGTATTAGTAGTACTTCTGATATTTTGAATTCAGCGTGTGAGATTTGTCATCGCGCTAAGCAAACTCGGTGTTCTTTTCCTTTGAGCAATAATAAAACTACATAGATTTTTGAAATGATTCATTGCGACATATGGGGTCCATATCGGATTCCTTCTCACACTGGTGCTCGATATTTTCTCACGATCATCGACGATTACTCACGCGGAACGTGGGTTTATCTTATGAATGCGAAAAGCGAAACTCAGACTACGATATTTTCTTGCAATGGTTCAACGTCAATTTGGGAAAATGGTCAAAGTAATTCGAAGCGATAATGGGAGTGAATTTCTCTCCATGACTGGTTATTTTCACGAACAAGGCATTCATCATGAGACGTCTTGTGTTGGAACCCCGCAACAAAACGGTCGCGTTGAACGCAAACATCACCACATCTTGAATGTAGCTCGAGCGATTCGGTTTCAAGGTCATTTTCCAATTGAGTTCTGGGCAGAATGTGTTCTCTCGGCAGCATACTTGATAAATCGAACACCTTCAGCTCTATTACATGGGAAAACACCGTATGAAGTAATTCACGATAAGCAGCCAGCGTATGAACAATTACGTGTCTTGGGGTCTTTGTGCTATATTCACAATCAAGACACTAAGGGAGATAAGTTTGAAAGTCGAAGTCGAAAGTCCGTTCTTGTCGGATATCCCTATGGAAAGAAGAGATGGCGTGTGTTTGATCTACAAAAACAAACTTTCTGTGTCTCTCGTGATGTAAATTTCGAAGAAGGAATTTTTCCTTTCTCTACTGAGATTCCAGACACAACAGAGGAAGCAGTTGAGCTCTCCGAAAATTCTGGATTTCTACCATTCGAATCCGATTCTCAAACACAAATGCCTGAGACTCTGATTGCTGAGATTACTCAGATATCGACTGATGATGCGACAGCTATGACTCCTTCTCCTCCGATAACTACCACTGCAGTGACTCCTAATTCTGCAGAGATTACGGATTCAGAAGACACTGTCTCAGAATCCGTGCCAGAGGTGGCGGTAGTTGAAAGTAACATGGAGTTACACGACAGGCAGGGCTCGCCTACAGCAGCTACTTCGCCTATCACTGAACCTGTATTGGGCAGAGGGCAACGACAACGCCAACCTCCTCCGTACCTCAAAGATTATCAGACGGGTCTGGTATGTTCAAAATTAAAGGTTTTGTATCCCATTGAAAAGGTGGTTTCTTCTGATCGGTTTTCTCTTAGTCATAAGAGTTTTCTTGCTGCAATTACTACTGCAAAAATACCTAAAAGTTTTGCAGAAGCGATGCTTGATCCTAGGTGGAGAGAAGCTATGCAAAGGGAAATTGATGCACTTGAATTAAATGAGACTTGGAGCCTTGAATCACTGCCTGAAAATAAGAAAGCGTTGGGTTGTCAATGGATATTCACGATCAAATATCACTCGGACGGATCAATTGAGCGCTACAAAGCACGCTTGGTGGTCTTGGGGAATCGACAAATTGAGGGAACCGATTACGAGGAGACGTTTGCACCCGTTGCAAAGATGACTTCAGTTCGAACAGTTCTCTCTGTGGTTGCGGCTCGAAACTGGGAGGTGCATCAAATGGATGTGCATAATGCCTTTCTCCATGGTGATTTGAAAGAGGAAGTGTATATGAAACTTCCACCTGGGTTTTCATCGTCAAGTAATGGCCGGGTATGTCGCCTACACAAATCGTTATATGGATTGAAGCAGGCTCCGCGATGTTGGTTTGCAAAACTTTGTTCTTCGTTGAAAGCTTATGGTTTCCGACAGTCTCTTGCTGACTATTCCCTATTCGCTTATACAAAGAACGGTACGCAGTTATATGTTCTAGTATATGTCGATGATTTGATTGTCACGGGAAATTCAGTTGCAGCAATTACCGATTTTAAGGAGTACTTGAACGCGTGTTTTCACATGAAAGACCTTGGAGTTTTGAAATACTTTCTTGGTATAGAAGTGGCTCGAAGTCCGGAAGGGATCTATTTGTGTCAGCGAAAAAACACACTCGATATCATTTCGGAGGCTGGTCTCCTAGCGTCTAAACAAGCTGTATGTCCTCTAGAGCAACATCATCGTCTCGCTTTAGCTGATGGACATCTCCTTCGCGATCCCGCAGCTTACCGTCGTCTTGTTGGAAAACTCATCTACTTGGTTGTTACTCGTCCGGACCTTGCATATTCTATACAAGTTTTGTCGCAGTTTATGAACGAACCACGTGAAGAGCATTGGAATGCTGCTCTTCGAGTTGTACGATATCTGAAAGGGACTCCTGGTCAAGGGATATTACTTCGTGCGGATTCTGATCTTCACCTTTACGGATGGTGCGATTCGGATTGGGCAGGTTGTCCCGTAACACGTCGCTCGCTTACGGGATGGTTTGTTCAATTAGGCCAATCACCAATTTCTTGGAAGACCAAGAAGCAACATGTCGTGAGTCGTTCTTCTGCGGAGGCTGAATACCGTGCCATGGCTCACACGGTATGTGAACTAATTTGGCTCAAAGTCTTACTTACGAACCTCAATGTCACTCTTTCTCGCCCGATGATTCTCTATTGTGATAGTATGTCCGCCCTTCACATTGCTTCCAACCCAGTGTTTCATGAACGGACGAAACATATTGAAGTTGATTGTCACTTCATACGGGACGAAATTCAAGCGGGTCGTATTACTACAGTCCATGTTTCTACAAAGGCTCAACTAGCTGACATTTTTACGAAAGCTCTTGGCCAACGAGAGTTCGATGTTTTTCGTTGCAAGTTGGGCATTTCGAACCTTCATGCTCCAACTTGAGGGAGGATATTGGAGTACACGCAAAGTAAATTCGATATATAGAGTATATACGATAGTTATTATTAGATCATTCATATAAAGAAATGTTTACATATTTGTATAGCTAGATTACTTGCTCATTACTCTGTACAACTCGTATATATATGTATCATCTTCTATGTGAATAAGACAAGAAACATTCTTCCATCTCTGCGCCTCTTTTCAAAACAAGTATGAATTATTTAGGTTTCTCTCTTTCTGTTTTGATATTTTCTAGTATCTTTTTTTTCTTTCATATAGCTCTGTTTATGAAAACGCCATATATGGTCTTGTATGGAGTAGATTTTAATTGTTTGTATGGTAAGTTTATGTTATGTGATGAATAAATGCTTTGGTATGCATGACCCTATCTCTGAGTTCTTGCTTATCTCTTTGATTAAGCATTTAGGCTAGTAAAATTTATGTGATTTGGATGATTCTAAATTTCTGGGGGATGTTTTGTAAAAAATTATTTCTGGGGGATGTTTTTGTAAAATTTATCGTATTTGGCAAAATCAATTTGTGAATCTGTTCATCTAGGATATTAGAGGTTGTATATTTGGTTTAATGTTTTTTTTTTTTTTTTGAAAAAAATATTTGGTTTAATGTTGCATGCGTGTAATTTTGTTATTAGACTTGGTTAGTAATCAAATTCCTAATTACGTTTCAAAGATGTTTCTTTGTTGTATATATTATTTGCGTATTGCAGTGTGGTATCATGCAGAATATATTTAAACTGTAGTGGACCGTTGTCTTTGTTATTGAGTTTCTTAAGCCCTTTTTTTTTTACATTGTTTTGCTGTATGATATCTTTCAATATATCATCATTGGTTAATAGTTATTGAAAAGTATATTGTGTAAAAAAGTAAAGTATTAAGAGTTAAGCATTTCTAGGTCCGAAGAAATTGGGAATCGCGTTTTGCAGTTAAAAAAAATTGGTTTTTGGATCATATAAAACTAATTAGATAAACTTCCCTCTTTGAAATCACATGAAAGTTTCTTGATTATTGCCGTGGAGAACTCTAGATGCTGTGGTAATGTTTTGCTTCTCTTATCTTTCATTTCCAGAAAATTGTTTCTGTTATTTGATATTTCACTCTAACTAATGATGTGTATAGTTCCTTGACTGATAAATTCTTCCTCGATGAAACAGGTAACCAAGGAGCTTAGGCGATGTGCAAGGAATACTAGAAGCGA
>JAHZTW010000003.1:22732182-22754275 GCA_020283515.1 Alliaria petiolata | reverse complement strand
AAAGATTCAAGCTTAAACAAAGTATTTGCCCAAAGTGGCTAAAAGTTTAAGCTAAGAACAAGAGAATAAAAGTTGGGATAAAAAATTAGGTCTAAAGAGTATTTATAGGAGGGACCCATAAAGTAGACAAAAAAAATTCGTCTGGGTGTGGTTCGACGAGCTTCGCCGAACCATCTCGTCGAACAGTCACCCTAGATGTTTGGTTCGGTGAAGCCTCGTCGAACGGTGTCGTCGAACGGGTCTTCAAGCTTTGATCCATCTTCATGCGCCTGGAGAAGTTTCGGCGTGACTCGCCGAACGGGTTCGTCGAACCGACGTCCTGGAGGAAAGTTTCGGCCATCCTTCGTCGAACCGTCTCGCCGAACGGGTGTCCTGGAGGAAAGTTTCGGCCAGCTTCGCCGAACCACCTCGTCCAGCCGTCCTCAGAATTCTTCTTCTCCATCTTTTTGGCAACTTCTTGCTCTTCCAAGTGCTGTGACATTCCTCTCCAACTCCATTGTTGCCTCCACAGCATCCATGTTACCTGATCAAAACTCCAAATGCACCAAAACATGCAAGGACTATGCAAAAACACTCTAGGACTCTAAATGATACAATGCAACACAATGATGCTATATTAGACTCCTAAATGATGAGAAACTTATACTAAATGGATGCTAAAATGATGCAAAATATAGACATGTCAGTTGTTACTCGTCCGGACCTTGCATATTCTGTACAAGTTTTGTCGCATTTTATGAACACACCTCGTGAAGAGCATTGGAATGCTGCTCCTCGAGTTGTACGATATCTGAAAGGGACTCCTGGTCAAGGGATATTACTTCGTGCGGATTCTGATCTTGACCTTTACGGATGGTGCGATTCGGATAGGGCAGGTTGTCCCGTAACACGTCGCTCGCTTACGGGATGGTTTGTTCAATTAGGGCAATCACCAATTTCTTGGAAGACCAAGAAGCAACATGTCGTGAGTCGTTCTTCTGCGGAGGCTGAATACCGTGCCATGGCTCACACGGTATGTGAACTAATTTGGCTCAAGGTCTTACTTACGGACCTAAATGTCACTCTTTCTCGCCCGATGACTCTCTATTGTGACAGTATGTCCGCCCTTCACATTGCTTCCAACCCAGTATTTCATGAACGAACGAAACATATTGAAGTTGATTGTCACTTCATATGGAACGAAATTCAAGCGGGTCGTATTACTACAGTCCATGTTTCTACAAAGGCTCAACTAGTTGACATTTTTATGAAAGCTCTTGGCCAACGAGAGTTTGATGTTTTTCGTTGCAAGTTGGGCATTTCGAACCTTCATGCTCCAACTTGAGGGAGGGTATTGGAGTACACGCAAAGTAAATTCGATATAAGGGAGATAAGCTTGAGAGAGCGAGAGTTGCCGACCTAGATGACGAAACCAGAGGTGAAGAAACGAGAGGTTACAAAACAAATAGATCAACTATACTATACATATATGGAAAACAATATAAACCTGTTATCATTTGGAAATATAAATAAGGATAGAATCCGTATTATACATATTATACAAAGAATATCATGACACCACATTTGTTTTGATCATTCTATTAAATAACATATGTGATGTGGCTATGCAACCAAATTTCTCTTTTTTTTTCTTTTTTTTTATCACTTTTTATTAGAGTAAAAAACAGAAATGATACAAAGTTGGAATGCCTAAGCCGGCGGAATAACAAGATATCCCCGAAAACAAAGCCCAAAAGAGGGAAATTGAGCCCCAACAAATAGGGGAGACAAACAAACTAATACAAAAGGGCAAAGAAGCTAAAATATCCAACGAACTAAGACTGAAACTCTGAGCAAAGGAGTCCGACAAACATTCCAAAGAAACGGTAGAGGCCAAAGCTGCACCCCAAGATACGAGTCCAAGAAGACCTCAACACTTAGAAAAACACAGCAGCAGTGACAGAAACGAAAGCCGAACTAAAACTAGGCCAGAGAGCAGAAACAAAACCACCAAAACCACTCTAAAAATACTAAAACCTTACGCCAATAATAGTCTCAAGGAGAACCAAGAAAACCAACACAGAAAACGCCCAAAGAGATCACCAACCCTTACACACAGACACTCGTTAGACAAGTTACCGCCATCTACCGACAAATAACAGGACACAGCCACGCAAGAGAAGAGTTGAAGATCACCATACTGCAGCGTCTTAAACAAACTCCAAACCAAAAATGGATAGGAGGATAGGACGTAGATGCCGCTGCAACGAAGAAACATCCAAAAGGCGAACCCAAGAAGGATAACTAGCACAACGCAAGCAAAAGAACTAAAGAGGGCAAAGACAGAGATGCAGAACCAGGACACAAGATTCGCCAAAACAAACAACCGAACAAACAGAAGGGAGAAGCCAACCTTACATCGGTCACCGAAGTTCAACAAGGAACCGGCGATACCAGGAAGAGATCACCCCCGAAGGACACCAAATTCAGGAAATCCAGAGATCCAGATCTGCAAAAAGAAGCCAGATATGTGCAAAGGACCAAAAAGAATAAGCTGAATTGGTAACCGAAAGGAAGAACAAAGAAAAAGGGACCCTCTCACGGAGGCGGTGAGGAGCACCACCCACCGGAGAAGGAGATCGGAGACTGGGAAGAAGAAGCGACGGAGAAGACGAAGTTTGGAGAGAGAGAGGAAAGGAGATGGAGAAACCTCAGTTTTTTTTTTTTTTTAAAGAGTGTATATTTTTTTTCATTAAAGGATGATTTTTATTCCAGCACACTAAAATTACTTCACAGTAGTGAATAGTGACAATTAAAGGCCACACAAACAAGACATTTTTTTTTTTGGTCAATTAAAGGCCACACAAACAAGACATTTATAAATTAGTTTTTATCTATAAACCAAAAGGAAAATGGAAGCTCTGTTTTGGCCTCTCTCCTTAGACCTAATCACCCAGAGAAACGAAACTCCTCTGTTTCTCAGAGCCGTAGCTTGCTTGTCAAACCACTCAATACAATTTAGATTTCNCAAATGGCTATGTTGACAGGTTTAAAACATGTTTGGTGGCTAAGGGTTTCCATCAAAGGCCTGGCATTGATTTTCATGAGACGTTCAGTCCTGTCATCAAACATGCCTCCATTCGCCTGATTCTTGTAGTTGATGTTGCACATAACTGGCCACTCCAACAAATTGATGTTAACAACGCATTCCTTCAAGGTGACCTCCAGGAAGAAGTTTACATGAATCAGCCACCAGGTTTCATCCCACCACGAGATCAAGCTGAATTTTGGTGACAAGCCAATTTGATCTACTACATGTCATGCCGAATTGGTTTGAGGACAATCCCACGGTTGGATCTCAAGTTACAAGGAATCCAAGAAGGCACGTTAACACACCAAAGGAAGAAGGGTGGCCGCGCCAAGCAAGTTTACACTTGCATTGGTCGCGCCATGAGCCCTCGCTCCCCCGACCACACGATGTCGGTGATTCTGAGTCCGTTAGCAAACCCGTCAAGCTCAATAGCCGTCAAACTCGATGGAAACCTAAGTGACGCCTAAGAAGACCTCAAGACCTATAAATACTCATGTTTTAGAGCATATTTTCGTGTGCTTCCATATACAGTTCACAGCCACGTTTATCTATAGTTCTTGGTTCTTTTCGTTTTCAAGGGAGAAGATCTCGACTTCATATCTCGATATTGAGAAGGTTTCTAAACCCTCTTATCTCTTATTTCTTTATATCAAGGGAGAAGATCTCAACTTCATTTTCTATTTTCTTACTATTCAAAAATCTAGATTCTATATTTTGAATTAGTTTAACGTTTGATTGACTCAGAGTTTTACCCTGAAATTTTTCCTGCAAGTGCACAACAAACATAGTAGTACTTAGGGATCAATCCACATAGATTGATGGTTGTACTATAAGATTTATAGAAAAGAATCAAGCTAGCACATAATAAAAAATAGTTTTGTTGTTGTAACTGATATGGTAAATAATATCAATTGAAAACAGATATTAACTTTGTCTTGGATAAAAATTTATTTTTAATTTTATTTCATTGATATATATATATATATATATATTTAAAACACACACAATCTTATTCATGAATATGACCTCTTTCATAATCACAATAACAATAAAAATTTGCACAGCTCTTCGTATACGTATCTTTTCTCATACAATGACGCATACAGTTGTGACAAAAATCAAGTTGGTCGTCAATGACCGAGTGTCCAAGATCTTTATCATGAGGAAATTGATTTATTCTTTGAAAATTAAATTGGGGGCTTGCCGCTAGATTGGAAGAATGAATACTATCTTGCAAATTAGATTTGGCCATAATAGTTGACACACCTATAAAATTTCCAAAACAAACCTTAAGTTCTGAATTTAATATTTTAATAAACACCATAAAATATTTTAGATACTAGGAAAAGGTCCGCGCGTTGCACGGATATGTGATAATTTAAATTTTTTAATTTTAAAATTTATTTTATAATATTTGTTAGTAAATTTTTGTGGATAAATATTAATTTTTAATTTGTGAATATCATGTAGTTTTATAATTTTGTATTCAAAGATTGGTGGAATAATAATATCTATTCACAGAATTTCTTTTATTTATCGTAAACATATAAAATACCGAATTATTTATTTTCGACAATAATTAATGATATGTTGTTTTATAATATAACCAATCTGAAATACATTTGTGATGAAATTTGTGAATGTAAAATAAAATGTTAAGATATTTTTCGGTCCTTGTAGATTATCAAGACATATATCATAATATTTTCATATTCTTCTTGTGTAGCTTGGATTTGTGTTCTCTCTAAGTCTCCAATTACAAAATCAACATATAGTTTTCTCGTTGCATTTGGATTGAAATCTTCAATTACAAAAGAGACTTCGAGGCATTGTGTGTTATATGGTCGATGTGATAGCATAGATGTCCGAATAAAGTTTATTAAATTTTTGGTTAATGTACTTGATGTTGTGTCATCCATATCATGATAAGTGAGGTAGAAGTTAATCATATTTTTGAAGGTAGTGTTATTTGCTTGAAGTATTTGATCGGTGCTAAAACAGATTGTTTAGTTGATGTTTTATTTTTGACGGAGTAGACGTGTGATTTTGAGACGCAGTTTGTTCCGGTTGATTGTGTGAAAGAAATTATATGATAGTGTAATGCATATTGCCATGTATACATGATCTTCTAGGACCTGATCAGTCTAATTTGAGTTTGCATTGGAGTGTCAATACTGAAGCAACATGGTGGCAGCGACAAGATTCGTGGGAACATAGCTAAAGTTAATTCCATATAAGATCACTAAAGTTGGCCCAAGATTTTTACTTGTATGAATTTGGTGGCGTTGCTATCAATTCTATCCCATCTTAATTTTTATGGTTGTTTTATGTTAAAATTATAAAGTGAGCTTTGAAATGTTTTGAAATGAGGTTTAATTAATAATCTAAATTGTAGCCCACTACTTAAAAAACTTCCGCTTCCTAGCAAATCATTTACAAAACATATCTTACACACACACCTTTCTATCATTCTAATTTAATCTTAAAAACTTACCACTCTATAAATCTGATTTAATCTTAAAAAATTACCACCAACAGATTTAGGGTTAACACCAGTGACAATCATAACAATAGGGGCCTTATTTAGTTCTTTGATTTCGTCATGGAATTGGGAAGAATGTTTTTCCCATAGAGAGATGTAAGCTGACTAACCGCTGCGCAGCAATTGTAGAAGCGTGTAAGGTAAAATAACTATGAACGGGAGAAATAGGGAAAATATTAAAAGAAAGGGTAGGTCGCTGTTTACCTATCAAACGTACAGGTGAGGGTAAGATTGTAACATTCACTTTTGTCGATAAGTTTTTCCTTCAAATGTAAATGTATAGAATGAAGGTATGTCAGCCCTGAAAATTTTGGGACTCAGAACGGGAATCTATGGGATGGAAACAAAAAATTTGTGAATTGGAAAACAATTCTCAAAAGAAAATATGATAAGAACGTCCCGGGAAATTTCAGAATAATTTGAAAAAAAATATATAGAATTTTTAAGTTTTTCATTTTTAAACGGGTAATTCGGGTACACGATCTAATACTCATTCCCTTCCCATACACGTATTAATAAAATAAATGGTTTCGAATGGGTAATTTTTTTAAACGGGATAGGGAATGTGACGGAAAATTCGGGACGGTACATGAGGGAATGGGAAACCTGTCCCAAAATTTTCAGGGCTCCTCATGAAAAATCTTTATTATATGTTATACTAGTGGTTGGTCCGCGCTTCGCGCGAGAGTTTTTTGTCATTAAACTTTAGTTGTATTTTTTCTTTAGATATATCTTTTAGTTCTTATAATATTCACTCACGTTAAATCTTGATCTATGCTCTCTTACTTTCATTTTGCAGCAGGATTTTTTATATATATATTATTTATGTTTTGTGTTTTTAATGTTATTTAATACTTGATAATTCTTGAATATTCTTATGTGTTTGATGTTATGGCCATGTTTTGATTTATTTTCTTACTCAATGTGTTGTGTTATTTAAATTATATAGAAATGAATTTGCATATTTTTTCAGGTAGAGTTCGAGTTAATTTCGAAGCGGACAATTGAAGAGTGTTTGTATTAATTTTGTTTTCCCTTTATTCTAAAGGGTAATCATTGTAATGCATGAATAATTTTTTAAATTAATAACCGGTCACGTTTCTTGTTTTATGGTCACAGCTCCTTATGTAGCCCAATAGTGCAAGAAACTCAACAATTGATCATTATTTTAACCCGATTTTGTTTGGGCTCGTAATTACCTAAAAAGAACATGAATTTCGACCCAATGAGTTTGATTCAATTCCTAGATACCGAGCGAGAAGCAAATGAAGACCACCAAGAAGGTCCTCCGCTTCACACCGTGATGATAATCAATGGATACAACTTCTCAACCGTCAACAATCCAGACGATACTCTGGATCTAAATCAACTTTCTTATCCCCAACAAACTCTCAATTGTCCTATCCTTATATAACTGTACTTGAACTGTATTTAATCATTTGAAGAAGGAACTCAGATCATGTTGTGCTATCTTATGCAATTAATTTTGTGTTCAACTACAGTTGTAGTCTGATTTTCCTTTTCTCCTACATATTTGCAAGGCCTGAAAATTTAAAGTAATTAATAGTCTATCAATTTGAGAAAAAATATTTGAGATGATAATTTCTATAAATATTACATGGCGACACCGTGATGCTATCGAGAAGGCCTTCCATGGCTGAAGAAGGAAGCGGAGATTACGACGGAAGAATAAATCAAAGTGATTTTAAATTGGACTGAGTGAGGTTGGTATTGAAATTTGTCTCAATTATGTGTTGTCAAATGTAAGAGGATGAGGTGGAAGGAGAAGTGAGAAATAATAAGCATGATTTCTCAATTTTATTTTCTAAAATTATTTTGTTAAAAATTAACCAATCATACATAAATTATACTAATTTTACGTTTCATTCTATACATATTTTTATTAAAGTATGAGATTTTTAACAGCTTAATTTTACTTATTTATCTTTTTATTAGATGTTAAGATTTATAAACTTATATTTTTCTTTATAAATTTAGTTCTAGTATAACTTATATTTTTAATTGTTAGGAATTTTTTGATATCGTAGTTTTTTTATAATATTACCGATACAACTTAACCTAATTCTTTATAAATTTAGTTGTAGGATAACTTATATTTTTAATTGTTAGGAATTTTTTGATATCGTAGTTTTTTTTATAATATTAGCGATACAACTTAACCTAATTAAATATTTATAAAAGTTGAAAAATATTAGTATAACCATTTTTAAAAACTTTTTCTTATTTATTTCAATTATATTCATATTAATTTTTGGTTTAATTTAGAATATGAATGGTGTCTTTTGGAATTCTTTTTATGTTAAAACAAAATGTATAATTAGTATGTGTATTAAATTTGGAATTAAAAANTACCGATATAACTTAACCTAATTCCTTATAAATTTAATTCTATGATAACTTATATTTTTAATTGTTAGGAATTTTTTGATATCGTAGTTTTTTTATAATATTAGCGATACAACTTAACCTAATTAAATATTTATAAAAGTTGAAAAATATTAGTATAACCATTTTTAAAAACCTTTTCTTATTTATTTCAATTATATTCATAATAATTTTTGGTTTAATTTAGAATATGAATGGTGTCTTTTGGAATTCTTTTTATGTTAAAACAAAATGTATAATTAGTATGAATATTAAATTTGGAATTAAAAAAATTAGATTAAAAAATATGATGTGGCAATGATGTGGAGGATAAGGTGTTTTCATGAGAAGAGAGAAAAGTTAACTTTATATATATAGATAGATAATATCACATTTGTTTTTTCTATAGTTATGTAGTTAATTATAGTTTTTTTTGTTATTCATCTATATAATCCTATCATTAAATTAAGAACTACAAAATAAAGAGAAAATGAATTAAATGTTAAAAAAATATATATAATTTTTTAAGTTTTTCATTTTTAAACGGGTAATTCGGGTACACGATCTAATATTGATTCCCTTCCCATACCCATATTAATAAAATAAATAGTTTCAAATGGGTAATTTTTTTAAACGGGATAGCGAATGGTACGGAAAATTCAGGACGGTACACGAGGGAATGGAAAACCCATCCTAAAATTTTCAGGGCTCCTAATGAAAAAACTTTATTATATGTTATATAATATCACATTTGTTTTTTCGATAGTTCTGAAGTTAATTATAGTTTTTTTTGGTACTCATCCATATAATCCTATCATTAAATTAAGAACAACAAAATAAAGAGATAAAAGAATTAAGTGGATGTCAAAAAAAAAAAAAGAATTAAGTGTTACAATTATAAAGTACACATCAATTTTTTTTATGTATTTATTTTTTTTCTTTAAATGTAGGTGACACATCACATGCCACATGGCAGCATTTCAAAGTTCACTTTAAAAAAAACCTTACTACGGGATAGCGAATGGGACAGAAAATTCAGAACGGTAGAGGAGAGAATGGGAAACCCGTCTCAAAATTTTCATGGCTGCTGATGAAAACACTTTATTATATGTTATATAATATCACATTTGTTTTTTCTATAGTTATGTAGTTAATTATAGTTTTTTTTGTTATTCATCCATATAATCTTATCATTAAATTAAGAACAACAAAATAAAGAGATAAAAGAATTAAGTGTTACAATTATGAAGTACACATATCAACTTTTTTATGTATTTATGTTTTGTTTTTCTTCAAATGTAGATGACACATCACATGCCATATGACAGCATTTCAAAGCTCACTTTAAAAAAACCTTAATATATTAGAATAGATTGGATGATAAGAGACAAGGAAAAATACGTTTCTATTAGTGGAATCTTCTTGAATTATTTTTCTCGGTCATCTCTAACTGTCACAACAATTTCTCCCGACTTTTTTTTTATTTTCTTTTGTAACGTCTGTGATCATCTAGTTTACTTTTCATTTAAGACTTTTCGTTATTATTTTATTGTGTATAGCTTAAAATTTGGTTGGACCAATAACTTTTTGAAATTTCTTGTAAGAAAAGTAAAACCAAAATGTGTGGAAAATTGACTATTCAACACAAAGACTTTTTCTCCTCGTTCAACATTAATAACACTTCGTACGAAGATTAGATGGCGAGTCAATATGTGTCTATATGTTTATAAAGAGATGGGCATAAAACCATGTTACCATCACAATTCCATTTTTGGCATCTTCATTATCGATAATCAAGAAAGATAAATTACTTTAGAGAAGAACGAAAGGCTTTCAAACTCAATGAGTACCATTCATATTACTTTTTCTTTTCTCTTCTTGTTGATTTCCAAATTTCCAGACGTGTTTGCGACTCCTACTAGACATTTGTGTCGTCCGGAACAGAGAGATGCACTTCTCGAGTTCAAGAACGAGTTTGAGATTCAGAAGCGTTCTCTTCAGTGTTATATTAATGGTAGCGCTGTAAGACCTTATCCCAAGACAGAGTCATGGAAAAATAACAGTGATTGTTGTTACTGGGATGGTATCAAGTGCGATGCCAAGTCCGGGGAAGTGATCGAGCTAGACCTCAGTTGCAGCTGCCTCCATGGCAGGTTTCATTCGAATACCTTTCAAAACATACATTTTCTAACAACTCTAGACCTTTCATATAATGATTTACATGGTCAAATCCCGTCCTCAGTTGGAACACTTTCTCATCTCACCTCTCTTGACCTTTCTCGTAATAAGTTTTTTGGCCAAATTCCGTCTTCAATTGAAAATCTTTCTCACCTCACTTTTCTCGACCTTTCTCATAATAAATTTAATGGCCAAATTTTGTTTTCAGTTGGAAATTTTTCTCACCTCACCTCTCTCGACCTTTCTTATAATCAGTTTCTGGGTCAGATTCCGTCTTCAATAGGAAATCTTTCACATCTCAACTCTCTCGATCTTTCATATAATCAGCTTTTCGGTCAGATTCCATCTTCAATTGGAAAGCTCTCTCATCTTGAATCTCTTTTCCTCAGTTTTAACAATTTAGATGGTGAAATATCACCTTCTTTAGGGAACTTGAACCAGTTGACCATCTTAGATGTTCGTTCCAATAAGCTTAGTGGTAACTTTGCACTACTAAATTTGACAAAGTTGTTGCATTTACAAATCAGCTCCAATCAATTCACAGGCAGGCTTCCTCCAAACATTACTTCACAATACAACATGAAGTTTTTTTTCGCATATGACAACGCTTTCGTTGGAACCATTCCTTCTTCCATCTTTACCATTCCTTCTTTAACCCGTATTCATTTGTCAAATAACCAACTCAACAGCATTCTTGAGTTTGGGAATATATCTTTACCATCTAGTCTAATAGAGTTAAGGCTTGGTGGTAACAACTTTAGAGGGCCAATCCCGATATCCATTTTCAAATTAGTCAATCTTACGATGCTTGATCTTTCCCATTGGAACACCCAAGGCCCAGTTGACTTCAGTATCTTCTCGCATCTCAAGACGCTTTACGCTCTTAAGCTCAACCATTTGGACACCACAACTACGATTGACTTGAATGCAATCTCGTCATTTTTCAAGTCGCTTGTTTCATTAGATCTCTCAGGAAACCATGTTTTAGCCACAAATAAAAGTTCAACTTCAGATTCTCCTTCACAGGTGATAAGTTATTTATTCTTGTCAGGCTGCGGCATTACCGAATTTCCAGAGCTTCTAAGAACCCAGCAGCATTTGATGACTCTAGACATTTCCAACAACAAAATCAAAGGTCAAGTGCCTGGCTGGTTATGGACACTACCAGAACTGACGTACATGAATCTTTCCAACAACACTTTCATCAGTTTCGAAAGATCAACGAAACATGGACTATCTCCTGTCTTGTGGTACTTGTTTGGCTCCAAAAACAATTTCACAGGTGAGATTCCTTCTTTCATATGCGAGTTGCGTTATCTAAGCGCTCTCGATTTATCAAACAACAACTTCAGTGGTTCTATCCCTCTCTGTATGGAAAATCTCAAGAGTACTCTTTTAGTTCTAAACCTTCGTCAGAATCGTCTTAGTGGAGGTCTTCCTCAGAATGTATTTGGTAGTCTAAGGTCACTTGACGTCGGTCACAACCAACTGGTGGGAGAGCTTCCAAGATCTTTGATCCATTTCTCCGCTCTTGAAGTTCTGAATGTGGAAAGCAACATAATCAACGACACGTTTCCGTTCTGGTTGAGTTCTCTACAAAATCTGCAAGTCCTTGTCTTACGCTCCAATGAATTTCATGGACCATTACATCAAGCCTCATTCCTAAAGCTGAAAATCATCGACATATCACATAATCATTTCAGTGGAATTTTGCCATCAGGTTATTTTCAGAACTGGAGTAAAATGTCATCAGTTGGGACAAACGAAGAACGGTCGACTGAAAATTACATAGGAGCAATTTATTACTACGATTCAATGGTTTTGATGAATAAAGGTGTAGCGTTGGAGCTGGTACGTATCCTAAAAATCTACACAGCACTCGACTTCTCCGGAAACAGAGTTGAAGGCGAGATTCCAAGTTCCATCGGCCTATTGAAAGAGCTTCACGTGCTCAACTTGTCAAACAATGCTTTCACTGGCCACATACCATCATCTATTGGGAACCTGACAGCTCTTGAGTCATTGGACGTTTCCCTAAACAAGCTTTCAGGAAAAATTCCACAAGAGCTAGGGAATCTCTCGTACCTTGCGTACATGAACTTCTCCCATAACCTGCTTGTAGGGCCAGTACCAGGAGGCACTCAGTTTCGAAGGCAGCCTTGCTCTTCCTTCGAACACAACTCAGGACTTTTTGGCCCAGCTCTTGACGAAGTTTGCAGAGATATCCACACGCCCTCACCGCAACAGTCTGAAACGCCTGAGCTAGAAGAAGAAGATGAAGAGGTGTTTAGTTGGATTGCAGCTGCAATAGGATTTGTACCTGGAATTGCGTTTGGATTGACGATTGGATACATACTGGTTTCATACAAACCAGACTGGTTCACGAGTCCTTTAAGCATAAACAAACGCATAAGCAGAAGCACAACAACTCATTAGAGAGGTGATGTTCTGAATTGGATAGAATATATTATAATAGAATTTTCTGTATGAATAAGTAAAATTAACCTAAAATTTTGGTTTGTGTAGTCTTCGTAAACCCAAGTTGAATTTTTTTGAAAAAGAGAATGAAGCAACCAAACCAAATGGACTGCTGAGAAAGAAGATTGGGGAGCAGGCAACTCTGTTTTTGTTTCCGTTTACTCTGTTTTTGGTGTGTTTCTCTTTCACTCTGTTTTTAGCCAATGTTTGTGTTTCTCTCTAAATGAACAATGAGCAACTCTGTTTTCAAAGCACAAACTTACTCCTATTTATTCGATGGACATGATTATACAAACATAGTTAAGGTCCAATCGTAAGAGGATTTATCAATAGATATATCTTTACCAAAACACTGGATTGTATTAATTTTTTTAAAGATGTGAAAAAAATGTCTTGTTTGAGTAACCAAAACCCATTTCACATTTTACAAGCAACCGACGATTTCCATTTCCACCATTAGGTAATTGAGATGACTTCCTGAAGAAGGTAAGAGAAACGACGGCTTGAATTTCCGATGATAAGTCAAGGGATGTCTGATGAGGAAACAGAATCAAATCACCAACGAGCATCTCAGCCCAAGTTCTTCATAAATTTCAGAGATGGTGGCCGGAAGTTGCAGGGATTCAATTAAATAAAACCGCACCAGAGTCGAATCAGGATAAGAAGCTCTGCTTTTGTTGTCGGAAAAGGAAGCTTGAGAGAGTCCACGGTAAAAGAAGCAGTCACCATAGAATCAAAAGATTCCGATCCTTTCCTATCTGCTGATGGTTTTGTCGGGTCCTATGGAATCGAATGAAAAAAGAGGCTAACTTAACATATTAACATTTTTCTGGATATTGGAGGACGCCTTAGAAGTCAAGTTTCTATGTGTTAAACGACTCGCAGACGTGCGTATGAAGCAAGGTTACTGCAGCCTTTTTAAACAGAAAATCCTGGAGGGTTGATGGAAGTCTAAAGGTCTGAAATTTAAGATTAAGTCTTGAGGGTAGTCATTCTGGAGATTTCAGCCTCAGGGATAGAAATCAGATTTATCTTGAGAATCTGTCAGGTTTGAAAATATATCATCACAGCGTCGATAGAAGGCAGGAAAATGTATCAAGAAAAACTCAACGTTAAGACTATGCTTGGTAAATCTCATGTGGTTTTTTTTTCTCTACAAGGTTCAAAATTGCTACTTTCAAGACAGATTGAGAATTTCCACAATTAAAAAGGGTTAAGGGTATTTGAGATAGCTGCAGGAAGGATAAGTGTGAAAAGTTGAGAGGTCTATAGCTATATCAGAAGATGCTGATGTAAGACAATATGAGGATCCTACAGAGGATCATTTTTTGCTTTAATATAAGGAGTCTACAGAGGGTTAAATGATTGTGACATGTGGTTTTTGGATTGATTATTAAAGGTGCTGGCATTTTGAGTTCCAAGAAGAAAATTTGTGCGATGTTTCAAGTTTTTTAGGTTTCTACATTTCAGATACTAGTGGAGAAAATCTTAAGCCAAATCGATGATGAGAAATATTGATGATAATTATATCATTTTCAGAGAGCCTAATGGTATGGAGCAGAGACTACAACAACAGAGGCATGATGTGATATGGATCCTTGATATATTACTGTACACATTGTATGTCTTGGGGGTGTATTGAAACTGAAATTTGGGAGAATTTGGAATGATTTGAGTTTTAATGAAATTTTAGATGATTTTGGGTGATTTGGAAAATTTCTTATGATTTTTTATTAAAGTCTATGAAATTCCACCTAAAACTATGGGATTTGGTTTTTTATATTTTTAACTAACAAACCCCACCAAAACCACTTAAAATCACTCAGAATCCTCTAAAATCCAATACTTAAAATATTTCCAAGGGAATTTGATTTACTTTTTATAAATTCTTGATTGAATAACATATGATTTGGTAAGACATTTAGAATTCATTAGTTCAATAACAGGGGATTTTAAAAGAACCACCAAATCTTCTAAAATTCATAATCCAATACACCCCATTGGAAAAAAAATATTTTTATCATCATATGGAAATATTGAATGATAAGAGAAAATGAAGAAATAGGAATATCGAAGATATTTTCTATTGGTGGAATGTCCTATGTTATAGGAAATAGGTTTTTTTCTTCAATTATTGTTCTTGGTCATCTCTAACTGTCACAACAATCTCTTCCTGACTTTTTTTCTTTTGTAGCGTTTATGATCATCTAATTTCGTTTTCACTAAGACTTTTCGTTATTTATTGTGTATAGCTTTGAATTTGGTTGGACCAATAACGTTTTGAAATTTCTTGTAAGAAAAGTAAAACCAAAATGTGTGGAAAATTGACTATTTAAGACAAAGACATTTTACTCTCCTTGTTCAACATCAATAACACTTCGTAAAAAGATAAGATGTCTATATATGTTTAAGAGATGGGCATAAAACCATGTTACCATCACAATTCCATTTCAGCCTTAGCCCTTAGGGATAGAAATCAGATTTATCTTGAAAATCTGTCAGGTTTGGAAATAAATCATCACAGTGTCGATAAAAACAAAGGCAAGAAAATGGATCAAGAAAAAATCTACGTTAAGACTCTGCTTGATCAATCTCATGTGGTTTAACTTCCGAGAAGAGATCATACCAATTTGAGACTACCAGGCAACCATTTATAGCTAAAATTAGATTCACCAACCAAACTATTATTTTTTCACACTTTTAACCAATTTTTTTTTAATCGCTTCAGTAACTGGATGCAAAAAAATTAGGTTGACAAGCCTAACAAATAATATAAGTTGTGTCATGCTCATAAGCTCCTATCTGGTGGAAGAAAGTCGTTGATTAAATATTAATTAAAATGATGTTTGGGTCAATTTGGTGTTTAGCTATGACATGTTTTTGGTATTAGAAACCGACATAAGGACAGTGGCGGTCCGAGGATTATTTTTTACCAAGGTCAAAAAATTTCTTTAAATATAAAATATAAAAAAATTCATAGAAATAAAAAACATCTTACAAAACTACTCTACGATCTTTCATATCCTGAAATCTTTTGATCACAGTCTTATTTGTAATTGTCTCGAATATATCTTTCTCGACATAACAAACTAAACAGTCATTCAAAAACTGATCTCCAATCCGATTGCGTCGATCCGTCTTCACGATCTTCATTGCCGAAAAACACCTCTCAACAGTTGCAGTAGCAACATGCAAAATCAAAACCAACTTCAAAAGTTTGTAGACCAAAGGATATNACCTCTAATCAAGTATTTGCGAATTACCTCATCTCTTTGATTAGGATGATAATCTGTGATTTTTTTCCTGTCTGCAGGATCCCATGGTAGATCATCTGAATCACTAGATGGTTCTGGAGCTTTTCTTTTTAAATATTTGTCCATTACTTTTTTACCTAAAATAAACACCATTAAAATTATTAATTATTGCTAACTATGTTATAAAAGAAAATAAACAATAATTATGAACTACTTACCTCATAAAGCGAATGAATTTTTGGATTTTGGAAGCACTGTAATTGAAGGAGACGATGATTTGATAAAGATAAGTTATTAGGTTTTTTGTTTATCGTCAAACTAAGTTATTAGGTTAAGTTTGTTTTTTTTCTTTCTAATTGAATAAAAAACATAAAAAATAAGTTTATGGGCCACGTGATGTTAAAAAATAATATATATGCATGTGTCATGTTTTTGGGCCTAAATATTTTTTTTTTTTAATTTTGGATGGGTCAGCTGACCCACCAAATGAACACATAGGTCCGCCACTGCATAAGGATATCAAGGGGTCGATTTTCTAACAATAAAATTACGATTCGTGCCATCATGTATGTGCGTATAGTTTGTCATTAATGTAACGACAACCTATCAATTATTGGGTTAGAATGGTAACCCAAAAACTTTACCATAAATCTCTTAATAAGTTTTACCCTTTTAATAGTTACCAATCACAAAAGCTGTATATAAAGCGTTACCAACAGTATTACACTCTGCTTTATTGTACAGCTTTTGCTTACAGCTCTTTTCTTACAGTTTTCAACTATTTTATAAGCACTTATCACTACAGCTTACCGCTAAAAAATTTTGGTTACCAATCAGAGCCATTATACATATATACATTTACAATATGATATATACATTTATATTTTTATATAGTATTATTATCATATAAATTAGTTATATAATTTAATTTGTAGATATCTAAATAAAATATTATTTTTATATATTTGTATATATGTAGATGTCTAACATGATAAGTACGTATACATATTTATTTATAGAGTAATATTGAATTATGAAATAGATATGTATATATGTAGATGTTTAATACGATATGTACATATATATATATTTATTTATAGAGTAAAATTAAAATATGAAATAGTTACATAATCCGGAACGCAGGCGGTGATTAAGGAAGACGTCGGCGGTAGCGAGCGAAGACGTCGACCATACCAAACAAATTCACAATTTGCAAACAAAAGCTTGTGAAAATTTAGTTTTGTTCAAGGAGGTGTCAAATTACCAAAATAAAAGATGCGATTAAGCTTTCGATTGGAAGATAAGCTTGACCTTAGTGATGTTACAACGACGATTCGGCGACCAAACTTGTTGATATCGTCAGTATAAAGTTGAATAGATGATAAAAGCACCGGCGATTCTGTATTGAGCGAAGGGGGTGATCAGTGGCGGTCCCAGGATTTTTTTTTACCAAGGTCAAAAAATTTCTTTAAATATAAAATATAAAAAAATTCATAGAAATAAAAAACATCTTACAAAACTACTCTACGATCTTTCATATCCTGAAATCTTTTGATCACAGTCTTATTTGTAATTGTCTCGAATATATCTTTCTCGACATAACAAACTAAACAGTCATTCAAAAACTGATCTCCAATCCGATTGCGTCGATCCGTCTTCACGATCTTCATTGCCGAAAAACACCTCTCAACAGTTGCAGTAGCAACATGCAAAATCAAAACCAACTTCAAAAGTTTGTAGACCAAAGGATATGACATATGTTTTCGTGTTTCTACAAACGTACGTGCAAGTTCCCCAAGATACTTCAAGTGAGTAAATCTTTCATCATTTCGAACATTGTCAATGTAGATATCTAACTGTTGCTCAAGAGATATGCATTCTCCAGGACTAAAGTCGTATGGATAGAACGTCGATAACTTCATCAACTTCGAGTGATCAAACTGAGAGAACGAATCAATGGGAGATAAAGAAGCAGCACAAATAAGCAATTCAGTGTTCACCTCATTGAAGCGATCGTTAAACTCTTGAAGCTGCAAATCCAAAACAGCATTCAAGCAATTAACCTTGTAATGATGCATATTTGTAACTCCTGATTTTTTTCTTGGTTTCCTTGAGTCAATGAAATCTTCCTCCATGTCAAGCTTTTCAATCTCATGTTTCTCGCAGAAAGAAGAAACTTTAACCATGAGAGAATCCCATCCATCATCCCTAAACTTCTGCAGTTGTCTCTTAGTTGATTTCACCAATGACATAGCATTCAAGATTTCTTGATCTCTTTTTTGTAGAGCCATGGACAAACAGTCAGTGAGTCCTAAAAGGTGTAGCATCAACTGCAAATAAAACACAAAATCAAAGCTATGGAAGTATCTGAGAAGACCATGTGCTTGACGTCTTTTTAAATCTTCTACCCCTTCATTCTCAACAAACTTAAGTACTGTGACAATAGAAGAAAACATCTCAACCAAACGCAACAGAGTTTTATAGTGAGATCCCCAACGAGTGTTTCCTGGTCTTTGAAGAGAAACCTCTTGATTTAATCCTTTTCCAGTACTGATTTCACCATCATCAACTCCCTTTTCAATAGTTTCTCTATGACTCTCTCGAAGCATATCTTTCCTCTTACACGAAGCTCCCACCACATTCAGTAATAGAGAAATCATATCAAAAAAGTCTCCAACATCAAAGTGTTTTTTGGCAACAGCCACAACAACCAATTGAAGTTGATGAGCAAAACAGTGGATATAATATGCAGATGTGTTTTCCTTGGAGATTAATGCTCTTAACCCATTAAATTCTCCTTTCATATTACTCGCCCCATCATAACCTTGCCCTCTCAGCTTTTTCATGCTTAATCCAAGCTTAGCAAATAAAGAATCAATAGCAGATTTCAAAGTAGCTGAAGATGTCTCGCTCACATGCATAACACTTATGAATCGTTCTTTGACTATCCCACTCTTATCGACAAATCGAAACACTACTGCCATCTGCTCTTTATCAGAAATATCTGCTGATTCATCTACCAACAAACCAAAAACATCATGATCAATGTCTTCAATAATATGTTTGACTAGCTCTTCTGCAAAACAATGCACAATATCTTTCTGGATCTTTGAAGACACCATCTGATTATTTCCGGGAGCATTTTCTAAGACAACCTTACTCACAACTTCATTTTGCTCAGCAGTATATTTTAATAGCTCCACAAAATTTCCTCTATTAGCAGATGTTTCTCCTTCATCATGACCACGAAAAGGTAATCCTTGTCGCAGTAAATATCTAGAAGCATCAACAGAAGCATTGAGCCGAATCCGATACTCATTTTTCATAATATCATCTTGTCTATGCAAAGCATGCCCAATAGACTGACCTTGCTTCATCAAATTTTCACACTTCATAGATGCAGTGTTATAAAAGCTATTAACACCTCCCACATGTTCTGAAAATGACTTTCTAAACCTATTCCAGCTAGAAAATCCTTCAGTGATAAATGCGTCGCTTTTAACGCTTTTTCCAGCAGTATCTCTAAACAAGTAACACAACAAGCAAAAAGCTTTTTCTTTCTTCACACTATACTCTAACCAATCAGAATATTGATCAAACCAGGCTGGATTAAATCGCCTCATTGTGTTTCCTATCAATTTTTGTTCAAAAACATGACCTCGGGGTTGACAAGGACCTCTAATCAAGTATTTGCGAATTACCTCATCTCTTTGATTAGGATGATAATCTGTGATTTTTTTCCTGTCTGCAGGATCCCATGGTAGATCATCTGAATCACTAGATGGTTCTGGAGCTTTTCTTTTTAAATATTTGTCCATTACTTTTTTACCTAAAATAAACACCATTAAAATTATTAATTATTGCTAACTATGTTATAAAAGAAAATAAACAATAATTATGAACTACTTACCTCATAAAGCGAATGAATTTTTGGATTTTGGAAGCACTGTAATTGAAGGAGACGATGATTTGATAAAGATAAGTTATTAGGTTTTTTGTTTATCGTCAAACTAAGTTATTAGGTTAAGTTTGTTTTTTTTCTTTCTAATTGAATAAAAAACATAAAAAATAAGTTTATGGGCCACGTGATGTTAAAAAATAATATATATGCATGTGTCACGTTTTTGGGCCTAAATTTTTTTTTTTTTAATTTTGGGTGGGTCAGCTGACCCACCAAATGAACACATAGGTCCGCCACTGGGGGTGATAAAAGCACCAGCAATTTGATGATATATTTCATCACAATCCAAAGCGCGGGGTTAAACTCATCCCTTTTCGTGGTAAAATATTTTCAAGTTTGAACCTTTAAAGCGATATGTGATTTGTCTAATTAAAGTCCAATTTTGAGTTGTTCACCCAATTATCTCATGATGTTTCTGGGACAAAAAGACGAAAACTTGAAAAGTCAACTCCAATCTTCTTCCTTATTTTCCCACCAATAATTTCAATTCTCTTTTTCTCCTTCAACCTCATCTTCTTCATCAGAATCCTCTTCACATCGACCACATGTTTCTTCATCTATCAACCGCAAAATTGGCAGATAAGTGTGGATGAACTCATGAGGCTACCGATCATTACCTGTAACAAATCTGTAACAACCCCTTTCCCCCTCCCATGTGCTTAAACCCCTTTCTCCTTTAATTATCTTTTAACCCCTCCACTAATCTTACCAAATTTCCCACTCTCACCACCTACCTATCAACCCAATACCCACGTTTTGCTCTCTCTCACTTTCCTATATAAACACCTCCTCCCCTTCTCATTTCCTCACACCAAAAACCATCTTCTCCTCTTCTTAAACACCACTAAATCTTCTTCTTCTTTCTATAGCCTTATGCGCTTAGAATCTCACGAGTCTGAGGCTACCATTAGATTCTAGACGTCGAGACGAAGCCGTAGACACCAAAATCGTCAAATTTCGACATCGTACGAGCCCTCACGCGCCGTTTGAAGTTCGAAGAGTGTAACTCACGCGCCGCCGGAGCCACCGCCGGAGTCGCCGCCCGCCGCCGCCGGACCGCCGTCCTCCGCCGCCGGAGCCACCGCCGGACCAACGTCTTCCGCTGCCGGAACAACCGCCGGAGCCACCGCCGGACCACCGTCCACCGTCGCCGGAGTAGCCGCCGGACCACCGCCTTCCGCCACCGTTGACCGTCGTTGACCGACCGTTGACCGGCGTTGACCAAACCGATCGTTGACTGTTGACCGAACCGTTGACCAAACCGAACCGTTGACCAGACCATTGACCGAACCAGACCGTTGACCAAACCGAACCGTTGACCGAACCAGACCGTTGACCAAACCGTTGACTTTGACCAGTTTGACCCGTTATCCGTTTTCCGTCGTTCGAAGGCCGTTCCCACTCGTTTTTCCGTGCTGACCTCAGATTTGACGTCCGTTTCAGTATCCGGAATTCCGATCTGTAGTTATCAGGATTTTGCCAAGGTGAGGACTGGTTGTGATCTATCTCTCGGATGTTCGTACTCATTTTAGGCTGAGTAGTTCTTTGCTAAAGCGCGCATACCTGCGCTGTATCTATATGAATACACGTATTTGATTGTTGTTTGAACCGGACAAGTAGACGCGTTATTATCACTATATTAATAATTGTTATATTGCTGTTGTTGATTGTTGGACTTAGTAAAATAGGTTGTTAAACGGAAAATGGTTGATTGATTTGTGAATAGTGTTTGCGGGTGTTTGCATTGTGTGCGGGAAATCACTTGTGCGGGTGGGATTAGCTGTAGGCTATTGAGGCGGTTTTGCCTGTGTGACGGCATAGTAATTGATGTGCGATTCTTTACTATGTCTGTGTGCTGGATATGGTTTGGCGTGTTCGGGGCACCATATTCCATCGTCTGTGGCCTGACGAGCCAAGCGTCCTGGGGACGGACAGCGTGTGTGCCGCTATATGCCACGGGTGTGCGCTGGTATTGAGCGTGGAGACACCGGATAGGTCTAGGATGTCATTTCTTGATATATGAGTGTCTTCGGACGTGATTGCTGTGTGTATTAGCTTAGAACTTTCGTCTGGAATAATTATGCATGTGCGAGATGTATATCGCGGGTCCCTAGGATCTGCACTCACTGAGCTTTGTCGAAAATGCTCATCCCTCTCCTTTTCAGGTGATCGCGCTGGTTTACCGGAGTAGTCTTTCAGCTCGGTGATGGTTTTTGGGAAGACAC
>JAHZTW010000003.1:22698155-22730266 GCA_020283515.1 Alliaria petiolata | reverse complement strand
ATAGGTCTAGGATGTCATTTCTTGATATATGAGTGTCTTCGGACGTGATTGCTGTGTGTATTAGCTTAGAACTTTCGTCTGGAATGATTATGCATGTGCGAGATGTATATCGCGGGTCCCTAGGATCTGCACTCACTGAGCTTTGTCGAAAATGCTCATCCCTCTCCTTTTCAGGTGATCGCGCTGGTTTACCGGAGTAGTCTTTCAGCTCGGTGATGGTTTTTGGGAAGACACGGGTTTTATTTTAATAATCGTTATTTATTTTAAAAACAATTTTATTTTAATTCGGATTTGATGTTTAATTCTGAAATAGTATTTGTAAGATAATTTGATACGATTAGGAAATGTGTATTTTATGGATTTAATAATAAATGGAATGTTTGATAATAATTCGAGTAACTTGAGTTACAAGTTAGGTTTCGTAGCACGCCGTTCTTGGGAGAGGATGAGACGGGTGCTACAAAATCATCTCTTCTTCACTTATATTCTTTTGTAATGTCTATTCTTATCTAATTTCTTTTTCATTAAGGCTTTCGACGTTATTTGTTGGGTATAGCTTTGAAGTTTCTTGTCAGAAAAGTAAAACCAAAATCACCAACACCAACGAAACGGTTTACTGAGTCATAACTAACTCATTCGTTAAGAAACCGATAAACGCTAATCTACAGAACTTACAGCAAAAAACCAATGAATTAAAAAGAAATCCAGTGATCTCATAAAAATCGAGACTTGGTAAAGAACAAAAACAAAAGGCAAAAGAGAGACCGCAACTTTACCTCGCAGTCAACGAAGGGTCAGAGAAGAGGAATCGAACAAGTTTCAGAAACCAAATCAAAGCATAACCCGAATAAGAAAGAACAACGACTTTGAGGTTTCTATATCTTCTTCTTCCTTCTAGTGATATAGATTTCGAGCAATCAAAGACAACTCACACATTCAATAACAGCTTTGATTTTGAAATCCTGTCCAAAATACATCTTCCACAACGTTGTTATACAGCTCAACCAAAACCAAATTTTTCAGCTGAAAAAAAAAACTCGTCTCCAACATATGTTCCACAATGACTTGAAACATAAATAAAAAAACAGAGAATTTTAGAGAAATAGTTGAGCATGTTGGATCAATTTTTTAAAGCCAATGGGCTTTTGAAAAAATTTGCAAAGATGAAGAGAAATGGGCTTCGAACCCAAGTGAAGTTGAAAGTGAAAAATGAATTTTGTCGCACATCGGTTGTGAGAGGAAAAACACTCTAGTATAGATATAGAGGAAGAACATGCTTGTTTAAATTGGTTAGCACTCATATTGTGCATATGAGAGATTAGACCCATCCTCGCGCGCGCCGCCGCCGCCAAGCCAAGGTCGTGTTGGTCGAATGGGCCTTCGGGCCGAAGGTTGTTGGGCCTATTCTGTTTTGGGTCCAATTCTTAAAAACAAAATTAAACATTTGCGCACAAAGAAGATCTGTGGAATAAATGTTGGAAATAAATTTTGGTCAACCGATCAAAAAATATCTCCCTCTCTTTATTGCCACAATCCCTCTCTCTGCGTAACGTTCATAACGTGCCAAGATTTTTTGGAGATACGCGGATCGCCAAACCCGCTCCTCTCCGGCTATAAAAGAAAGCCTCGACCCTCATATTTTTTAACTCACTTCTCACGGCAAAAAATCTCTCTCAAAAGTTCCATCAAATCCTCTATAAAAAAGTAAGTCTCGAGAGTTTATCGTAGTCTTTAGAGTTCGCGGATTCCGTTTCTAGTGTCGAAAAACGGTCTCGTATCGGTTATATCTTGGGATTCTAAAATCGTATATAACCGTCACACTACGGGCGATTTATTGAGTTAAACAAAGAGATCATCTCGCCTCCGATATTCGATTTTCCAAAACGTTTTCAAAAGGTCTCGGTTCTTTATCGCTTTCCGTACTATCGTTCTTCCATCTTATCGTTTTTCGGTTTTTATTAATCATATTTCTTAATTCGATTTTGCGGTTCCTACAATCGTAACTCAATAAATCCGCTTATACCTTATCGCTACAATTGGATTAAGTTTTTTGCGGTTACTTTAAAAACGATTTCCAAAAACATATTTCTAAAAATCGGCGAATCGTTTTCGGAACGATACTATCTGATTTTGCGAACGCTCACATAAGCGATTCCGCGAAACGTTTCTTTAAACGTTTAATTTTAAAAATGGTATAGGTTTCTGCGAACGCTTTAAAAGCGAGTTTGCAAAACGCTTTAACCGATTATAAAGTTTCAGCGAACGCTTCAAAGCGAGTTTGCTAAACTTACATAAGCAATCTACGACTGTTATCTAGATCCGCTATTTTGATTTATTTCAGATAAATCTTATATTGAACTTTGGTTCAAATCGAGTGGTTATTGATTCCTTTGTTTATTTGTGATCAGATGACTACCTCAAACGTGACCGATCAAACACCGTTGGAGACAATAACACCAGCGAATGCGTTTGGACTAGTGGGTGCTAATGATGTCGATGAGACGACACGCCGAACTCTGTTTGGCGATGGTCTTCCTATGGCTACAACACCCAATGCGGTCCACCCCTTGATTTTGTCAATCCCTGCAACCGCGAGTCAAGGACTCTTGCCGGATTATTTTGACGGAAAAGGCTTCAAAACATGGCAAATGAAGATGCACTTCTTCTTGACGAACATGAAGTTCGATAAGTTTCTGAAGGAGGACGCACCGATCCTTCCGGTAGGAAACACATGTGCATTCACTCTCGCAAGTGTTGAATCTTGAACCCATGGGGACTTCGTGTGCAGAGGCTGGATCTTAGGTCGCCGCAATGACCAGCTGTACCTCGTGTACAGTAAGGAAAAATCCTCCAAGTCACTGTGGATGGCTCTGGAAAAGAAGTACAAATCCGAAGACGCTAGATGTCAGAAATATATTGTTGCAAAGTTTCTCGACTTCAAAATGGTGGATTCCAGGCCGATCATTGACCAAGTGGAAGAATTGCAATTGATTTGCCATGACATAGCTGCTGAGGGAATGTCAATCTGCGGGATCTTCACCGTGAACAGCGTCATCGAGAAGTTACCTCCGGGCTGGATGGATTTCAAGAACTACCTCAAGCAAAAGCGGAAGGCGATGTCTCTCGAAGAAGTCGTCACCAGGTTGCAAATGGAATACAGAAACTGTAAGGCAAACGGTCTACAATTCCAGCAGCACAACGTGAATGTGGCAACTCACAAGGGCAAAGGAAAGGGCAAGGCTGTGGCGACGACATCCCCTTTGAAACCGAGCTCCTCCACAAACTTCAAGAAGCACAACAATGCTGAAAAGAAGTTCAAAGGGAAATGCCACAAATGTAACAAGATTGGTCACAAAAGGGATGTGTGTCGCAGCAAGCCCAAGGACTATGGGAAAGCTCAAGCCAACTTGACGGAAGAGGACATGTGCGCTGTGGTCTCGGAAGTCGACATGGTGGAAGACAACCCGAAAGAGTGGTGATATGACACTGGTGCAACAACCCACATCTGCGCAGAACGTGCAATGTTCAGCACCTACCAGAACAGCAGATCGACCGAACAATTGTTCATGGGGAACTCAGCATTCTTCAAGATAGTTGGTCATGGAAAAGTTGTGCTGAAGATGGCCTCATGAAAGGAAATCACTCTTCAGAATGTGAAACACGTCCCTGACATGAGGAAGAACCTGATTTCCGGCACTTTGTTGAGCAAGGCCGGATTTGCTGCAAACCTCGAGTCAGTCAAGCTCGTGTTGAAGAAATTTGGGGTGTTTATTGTCAGGGGATATGAGAAGAACGGACTGGTCAAGATGTGCGTCACGATGGTCCTCCGCAACAACGATGCTTCTAGCTCTAGGAATGTTGTTGCTAATAATGTTGTTGATTCTGTTTCGAATGTTGTTGAATCTGTTTCAATCAATGAGAACAACCCCGTTGCTTATTTTTTTGAGTCGTTTAATATTTGGCATGAAAGATTAGGACATGTGAATTACAAATCGATAAAAAGATTAATGAACTTGAACCTAATTCTGAAATGCAAAACAAGCAAAGAAAATGTGAAGTGTGCGTACAGCCCAAACTCACAAAAACGCTTTCATCCCAAGTTGAAAGAACAACCGAACCTTTAGGCTTAATTCATACATATTTGTGTGATTTAAAATACGCACCAACTAGAGGCGGTAAAAAGTATTTTATAACGTTCATAGATGATCATACAAAATATTGTTATGTATATTTGTTACGTAGCAAAGATGAAACCTTGGAAAAATTCAAGGAATATAAGCGCGAAGTTGAAAATCAACTTAATAAAACTATTAAAATAGTTCGAAGTGATAGAGGAAGCAAATATGATGGACCGTTTAATGCCTTTTGTCAAGAACATGGGATTATTCACCAAACTACCGCTCCTTATTCACCGAAATCTAACGGAGTTGCGGAACAAAAAAACCAAACTCTTAAAGAAATGATGAATGCGATGTTGCAGGAATCTGGGTTAGCCAAGGAAATGTGGGGGGAAGCGTTGCTTACCACAAATTATATCCTCAATAAAATACCACACAAAGTCACGGGAAAAACTCCTTACGAACTTTGGAAAGGTAATCCGTCATCATATAAATACTTGAAAGTGTGGGGGTGCCTGGCAAAAGTAGCGGTACCACCTCTGAAAAAGGTTACAATAGGACCAAAAACGGTGGATTGTATTTTCATCGGATATGCACATAATAGTAGTGCTTATCGGTTTCTGATTCATAAATCAGGTGTACCGGATATTCACGTTAATACAACCATGGAATAAGGAAATGCATCTTTCTTTGAACACGTGTTTCCGTGTAAGGTTAAACAAACAACAAAACGAACTCGTGAAGAAAGAAACGCAACAACCTCGGTAAACGAGGCAAGCACTTCGGACACATCGTTTGATGATGCAGAAGATGTCGAAGATGAACCTAGACGTAGCAAAAGAGCTCGTAAGGAGAAATCTTACGGTGAAGATTTTTTAATAGTCTTTCTTACAGAAAACGAACCAAGAACTTTCGCTGAAGCCATGTCTACACCAGACGCTCCTTCATGGAAGGAAGCCGTTAATAGTGTGTTCGACTCTATTATTCAAAATCATACATATGAGATAACGGACCTACCACAAGGGTTCAAAGCATTAGGGTGTAAATGGATTTTCAAAACAAAGTTGAAAACTGATGGCTCCATCGAAAAGTACAAGGCTAGGCTTGTAGTGCAAGGATTCCGGCAAAAAGAAGGCATGGATTTCTTTGACACATATTCTCCGGTAACGAGAATAACCTCTATAAGAACGCTAGTAAGCATTGCGGCTTTAAGAGACATAGAAATCCAACAAATGGATGTTAAAAATGCTTTTCTAAAAGGAGATTTAGAAGAAGAGATTTATATGAAACAACCAGAAGGTTTTGTCGTCCCTGGACAAGAACATAAAGTATGTCGACTTGTGAAGTCGTTGTACAAACTTAAACAATCTCCGAAACAATGGCACGAAAAATTTGACAACGTAATGATGTCAAACGGTTTCAGCATCAACGAATGAGATAAGTGCATTTACATAAAGTGTACTCCAAAAGGGTACATTTTGCTATGTTTGTACGTGGATGACATGCTCATTCTCGGAAGTACAAAAGATCTAATCAATCAAACTAAACAACTGCTAAAAAGCAAGTTTGATATGAGAGATATGGGACTCGCGGATGTAATTCTAGGGATTCAAATCACTAGAAATTCTGACGGAATTATCCTGTCTCAAACTCATTATGCTGAAAGATACTTGAGAGATTTAAAAACTACTCAAACGGAACAGCGAAAAGTCCAGTAGATTCGCAACTTCACCTTCAAAAGAATTCGGGTGAAGCGGTGTCACAACTAGAGTATGCAAGAGTGATCGGAAGTCTGATGTACTTAACAAATTGTACTAGACCCGATTTAGCACATGCAGTAAATGTGCTAAGTCGCTACACAAGCAACCCATGACATAAACATTGGGAAGCTATAACTAGAGTACTAAACTACTTACGTTATACCAAAAATTATGGTCTTCACTACGGTAAAGAACCCGCGGTTTTAGAAGGATACAATGATGTTAACTGGATTTCCGATTCTAAGAACTCAAAATCCACTAGTGGATATGTCTTTACGCTTGGAGGTGGAGCAGTGTCCTGGAAACCTTCCAAACAAACTCTGTTAGCCAGATTGACCATGGAATCTGAGTTTATAGCGCTAGATAAAGCCGCAGAGGAAGCAGAGTGGCTTCGAAATTTTCTGGAAGATATTTCGATGTGGAAGAAACCAGTGCCAGCATTACGTGTACACTGCGATAGTCAATCGGCTATAGCTCGGGCATTGAATAATCTCTACAATGGTAAATCTCGTCACATTAGAAGACGACATAAAACCATTAGACATTTGATCTCAAGTGGTGTAATCACGATCGATTACATCAAATTGGCTGACAACCTAGCGGATATATTTACTAAAGGTTTCTCACGAGATCAAGTTGAAAAATAATCAAGAGGAATGGGTTTAAAGCCTATGAATTAGGACGAAGTTTGATGGAAACCCCACCTAAGTGACTGGAGATCCCAAGATCTAGGTTCAAAGGGAAAACTAAATCAAATGGAATATGTAAAAAGCACTGTGAGATTTATATCTCTACCTAGTTCCCAGGATGATAAACAGTGCTACAAACTTGTACGTGATAAGGTTAAGCGTTAGCTTCTAATGATTCCATAACTTTTTAATAGTGGAGTATGACAGGATACTTCTGAAAAAGTTAATGGCAGATCACCTAGTGAGTGTGAAATACGGCCGTTTCTAGAGGAATAAAAGTGAAGAAATATTCTCCAAGTTCACTCACGAATAACCAAGCAAGTTCAAGGCGAAAATGAACACAATAAAGAACTCAGTTCTACGAGAAATGAAGTTGTATTATAGTTGTTGTCTCGGTTTACATCAAAATCCGGGTGGTTCAAGACATCATGTTCACCTCCTGGCCAAGTAAACCCGACAGATATTAAAATGAGTGGTTCAAAGCTGAAAAATGTTACTTACTCAAACACAGTGAATTTTCGTTTAAACTATCGAAAAGTCCGTCTGTCTAGTCTTAGAAGTAGTCTAGTCAGTAGAGTCTAGTAGAGTCAGTCGAGTCGTCGTATGTTTAGAGTCATTTCTATTCATGTGGGGGATTGTTGGATCAATTTTTTAAATCCAATGGGCTTTTGAAAAAAATTGCAAAGATGAAGAGAAATGGGCTTCGGGTCCAAGTGAAGTTGAAAGTAAAAAATGTGTTTTGTCCCACATCGGTTGTGAGAGGAAAAACACTCTAGTATAAATATAGAGGAAGAACAAGCATGTTCAAATTGGTTAGCACTCATACTGTGCATAGGAGAGATTAGACCCAACCTCGCGGGCGCGCACCGCCGCCGCCAAGCCAAGCCGGGCCGGACGAGGATCGTGTTGGTCGAATGGCCATTCGGGCCAAAGGTTGTTGGGCCTATTCTTTTTTGGCCAAATTTTGATTTATGTTTTGGGCCCAATCCTTAAACGAAAATTAAACATTTGCGCACAAAGAAGGTTTGTGGAATAAATGTTGGAAATAAATTTTGGTCAACCGATCAAAAAATATCTCCCTCTCTTTATTGCCACAATCCCTCTCTCTGCGTAACGTTCATAAAGTGACAAGATTTTTAGGAGATAAGCGGATCGCCAAACCCGCTCCTCTCCGGCTATAAAAGAAAGCCTCGACCCTCATATTTTTTAACTCACTTCTCACGGCAAAAAATCTCTCTCAAAAGTTCCATCAAATCCTCTCTAAAAAAGTAAGTCTCGAGAGTTTATAGTAGTCTTTAGAGTTTGCGGATTCCGTTTCTAGTGTCGAGAAACGGTCTCGTATCGGTTGTATCTTGGGATTCAAAAATCGCATATTACCGTCACACTACGGGCGATTTATTGAGTTACGGAAAGAGATTACCTCGCCTCCAATATTCGGTTTTTCAAAACGTTTTTAAAAAGTCTCGGTTCTTTATCGCTTTTCGTACTATCGTTCTTTTATCTTATCGTTTTTCGGTTTTTATTAATCGTATTTCTTAATTCGATTTTGCGGTTCCTACAGTGCAAAAGAGACATAACATCTTAAATTCTTAATCCAAAAAATCGCATGGTTCATCGTCTCATTGGTACTCATAAATCTGTGAGAATCCATCCGATGAAATCAATAAAACATCTGATAAAACTGTTTTTCACTACGATTTAGTGATGTTAACGGAATCCACAATCTCAGAAAAATTAACGGAATCAATCTTGCCTACCGAATTTCTCTCACCTGGTCAAAAAATTTCACAACCTTCGTTAAAGGTACTACAGAGTTTTCAACTTTCCAAAGTTCACTAGTAGCACAAAGTGCCTTATAGTCTAAATCTAAACTTAAAAGTACATTTTACTTTATTTCACTCGATGACCCATCCCATTATGTAAATTGTAATGAGTACTACAGTACTACCGTCTCATAGGTCACCAAACATCTTGCAGCTTTTACTTTTTAGCGGTTTCGCTGCTTTTTTTTCTTTTTCTAGCACCATACTTAATTTTTTTCCTTTACCGATCAGCATCATTACACGTTTCTTCTTCTACAATTTCTTTTTTTAACTAAATTTTTCTACAATTTGTTTTCCTTCTAGAACTTTTTATTTTATTTTTTAAATCATAGGCTCTTTTATATCTATATATATATATATATTATTTAAATTAACAGGTACTGTGTTACTTAGAGTCTTCAGTTCTTCCTCTTTTGGTTACCTTCTAGAATAGAACTCTTGAAATCCTAATTAACTAGATGAATATCCCGAATGTACATGCAAAAAAAATTTAATATAAGTTTTTAATAATGTTATGAATTATAATTTGATAAATACTTTATAAAAAAATTATTGATAATCTTGTTATACATAATTGAAAACTTAAATAAAAAATATTTTTTGAATATTAAGTTACTTGTTACCAACACCATATTATTTTTTTCAACTATTTTGAAATTATATCTTATCGACAAAACGTAAAATTGTAAATACAGTGGGTATTTCTTTTTGTATAACCTCCTCTTAAATCCTATCTGAATAAAATATTTTTTTATAAAATTCGATAACGAGGCAAAATAGCATTTTTTTTACAAAACAGTATTTTTCGTCAAAACTGTAAAAATCATAATTTTTTGCTAAAACTGCAAAATCGACTTTTTTACTAAATTCATATTTTCTCGTCAAAACAACAAAACATCATTTTTTTGCCAAAACTGTAAAACCATATTTTCTTGTTAAAACTAAAAAACCAAAAAATTTCGCAAAAAATGCAAAGCCGTACTCTCCCGTCAAAATCGTAAACTACATTTTCTCCCAAAAACTGCAAATTCATATTTTCCCATCAAAACTGCTAAAACTGTGTTTCTCGACAAAACTGCAAGACAATATTTTCATGTCTAAATCGTATTTTTCGTCTAAACCGCAAAACCACATTTTTATGAAAGCAACATTTTTCCGTAAAACTATGAATACTCGTTTTCACGCCAAACCGCGTTTTTCGTTAATAAAAATATAAAACTGCAAAATACATTTTTCTGCCAAAACTTAAAAATTCCATTTTCTCGTTAAAACCGTAAAATATCATTTTCGTCAAAATTGCAATAGTGTTTTCAATAAAACCAGTAAACTACTTTTTTACGCTAAAACGCATTTAAAACCCCCCGCCAAACTTTAAAACTTTATTTTGTTGTCAAAATCATATTTTAAAGAAGAAATGAATAGACAAATCAATTGATTAATTCTATTCATTTTTTTAATAGATCGGTGCTGATGTGAGGCACACTCAATTTAATATAATAGATAACACATATAATAAACCAAAATAAACCAGAGAATTATAATCTCAAATAACACATCTAATTTTTTGTTTTGCATGTTTTTATTCTCTCTCCTCAATAATATATTTCGCCACTTTATTTGTCCCAACTTTCATCACCATCATTACGCGGAAGGAGGCCCCTCCGTGATGAATATTCAACAACAATAGTTCTTATATAAATATATATTTAGTTCGTTTCCGACTCAGTGTGGCATTGAGTCTTGGCATTTGATTTCAAAGTAAAATATATTTAAAAAAAAAAAAAATGAGTTGCTTTTGATTTTTGAGAATGGATTGGTTGAAGAGGAAGATATCACGAGCCTGTTATGGAAATCAAAGGTTGGTACGAGGCAGAGAGACAGGGGCGATATTGTTAGAAGATCTCATCGAATGTTGTGATGGCAAATCCAACCCTATTAAATTCTTCTCTGCAGATCAAATCCTCAAAGCCACCGACAATTTCAGCAGGACTAATCGTGTTTTGAGATTAAATCACGACAGATGGTATTCAGGTAAAAACGAGAACCATCAAATGATACTCATCAAGAAAGTTGAAAACAATCTGTATGGCCACCGACAAGGAACCTTTTGTCGCGATATAGTAAATATCATCGATGGTGAATGGTCACAAAAACTTCATAAAATTGGTTGGATGTTGTCGTGAGTCTAAATATCCAGTTTTGGTTTATGATAGTGTAAAAAAGCATTATACATTAGATCTAAGTGAACAGCCATGGAAAAGTAGAATTAAGATAACAGAGTGTCACGGCCCGATCATTTCCGCATCACACGGGCCGAACCACGAGGGGTTCCGGGATGGATAGTTAGTGCACACTCAGCACAATCCCCCGAAAACCGCCCACTCAGTCACCCACTCCCCAAAATCCGGCCACCTTGTCTACCACTCCATAAAAACATACCACTTTGTCTTCCACTTAACTTGTTTAATATTGTTTAAGGGGACATCTTTAATTATAAGCCCTTAGATTGAATTCATCCCCACCATCCATTTTGAAGGTGTTTTTGTATAAATAGAGGTAGGATGCCTCATTTGTAATCACTCACTCATTCCTTGAATAAGAGAAGCATTACAACACTTTCCCGTTTTTCTTTCTAGTTCTTCTCAAAGGGTTGGGTTTTCAGAGAGAGAGAGAGGCTGCTTAGTCTATTTGCCGAGGCAAAGAGAGGCTAAGACCGCACGGTTTTGATCCCAAATATCAATCCCGTGACACGTGGTATCAGAGCAAAGGTTCGTTCAGAGGCTGAACGATGTCCGATAACGAGAATATTATCAAGGGTAACAATGGCGACGAGGTTCTCGACTCAGAGGCTTTTGATGCAAACGTTCCAAGGAAGCAGCGCGACAAAAGCAAGGCTCGAGACAGGAGCAGGGTCAGAGACGAAGTTGGGGCTTTGAGCGGAGCCATGACCGATATGAATGAACGACTCGAGCGAGTCGAACACTCGACATCCGAACTCGAGAACACACTGTTCAGCGAAGTTGCGGATGTCAAGAATAACTTTGGTGGAATCGAAGCACGATTCATTAAGTTGGAGGATACATTGATGGGAGCGGTCCAGTCGTTGAAGGTGAGCATCGAGGCGATGCAAGAAGATCTCATGTTGTGCAAAAAGGCAGTTGCCAACGGGGGTACCAACAACTCTGGCTCGGGAAAGGTGGATTTTCCGAGACCATCACGGTTTGATGGCTCAAGGGATGCCAAGGAAGTTGAGAACTTCTTGTGGCATATGGAGCAATACTTTGACAACCTTGGTCTTACCAATGAATTGGCAAAAATCAAGGCAGCCACTTCTTATCTCACGGATACGGCCATGCTATGGTGGCGAAGGCGTCATGGTGACATTGAGCGGGGCACATGTCAGATGGCTACGTGGGATGAGTTCAAGATGGAACTCAAGCGGCAGTTCTATCCAGAGAACGTGGTCTATGAGGCACGGAGGAAGTTGAGAGAACTCCGGCAAAGGGGTAAGATCCGAGACTATGTCAAAGATTTCACCACACTCTCATTGCAGATTCCGAATCTGTCCGAGCAAGACCTGTTATTCCACTTTGTGGATGGGCTCCATGGAGAGGCAAAACAAGAGTTGCAGCGAAGAGGTGTAAACTCTGTGGACGAAGCCATTGCTGCGGTCGAATCTCTTTCCGACTTCCAGGTCCAAAACCAAACCGAGAATTTCAGGAGAAGAGAGAGGGTGGCTCCACGGCCTGAGGGGGAGAGACGAGACCATGCAACACCGTCTTACACTCGGAACTATGTGAAGAGTTCGGGGCGTGACGAGTATGAGGCGAAGAAACGTACTTTTGTTCCGAGAAGCGGATGTTATGTGTGCAAGGGGCCGCATCCAGCAAGGGAGTGCCCAAAGCTGGGTTCATTGTCGGCTCTCCTTGAGCAAAAAGATACCGAAGCTCAAGAGGATGAGAGCAGGATGATGGGATCTCTTCAACTGCTCAACGCCCTGAAGACTAATCCGGTGTCCAAGGTGATGAACAAGGGGTTGATGTATGTTGAAGTCATCATCAATGGACACACCACCCGGGCAATGGTAGACACAGGCGCAACCCACAACTTCATGTCCGATGACGAGGCAAGGAGACTCGGTCTCACATGGACCAAGGGCGAGGGTTGGCTCAAATCAGTAAATGGCAAAGCCAAACCACTATGCGGAATCGCCAAGGATGTTGTACTCAGCTTGGGAGCATGGAAGGGTCCAGTAAACTTCTCGGTGGCACAAATGGATGACTTTAAGGTCGTGCTTGGGTTGGACTTTCAGAGGCAAGTCTCGGCTATCCCCATGCCCGCCCTTAGCACGGTCTGTATACTCGAGAAAGGATCCCCTTGTATGATTCCAACCGTGGAGGCACCGAGCAAGGATGGTGTTAAGCAGCTCACGGCAATGCAATTAACCCGGGGAGTCAAGAAGGGGGAAATAACATACCTTGCCTTCCTGAAGAAGGACGACGGGATAGGAAAGGGAAGTATCACTTCTCCCATGATCGAGACAGTCCTTGAGCAGAACAAGGACATGATGCCACCCAAACTACCCAACGAGCTACCACCGAGGAGAGGGGTAGACCACGAGATTGAGTTAGAAGTGGGAGCCAAACCACCAGCAATGGCACCATACCGCATGGCTCCCTCCGAACTAGCCGAACTTCGGAAACAACTCGACGAATTACTTTCAACGGGGATGCTCAGACCGTCAAAAGCTCCTTATGGCGCGCCGGTACTATTCCAAAAGAAGCAAGATGGCTCTTTACGGATGTGTGTGGACTACCGAGCACTCAACAAGGTAACTGTCAAAAATCGATATCCGATCCCTTTGATAGCAGATTTGTTCGACCGACTTGGTGGAGCAAAGGTGTACACCAAGATGGATCTCCAAAAGGGCTACTATCAGGTTCGAATAGCCGAAGGAGATGAGCCCAAAACAGCGTGCATAACCCGGNCCGACTTGGTGGAGCAAAGGTGTACACCAAGATGGATCTCCAAAAGGGCTACTATCAGGTTCGAATAGCCGAAGGAGATGAGCCCAAAACAGCGTGCATAACCCGGTATGGCTCGTTTGAGTGGCTAGTGATGCCTTTCGGTCTTACGAACGCTCCAGCTACGTTCTGCACCCTCATGAACCAGATATTCCAACCATACTTGGACCAGTTCGTCGTAGCCTACCTTGACGACATTGTCATCTACTCCAACTCAATGGAAGAGCATGTGGGACATTTGCAAACCGTCTTCCAAATCCTCCGCGATAACAAGCTATTCGTGAAAAGGGAGAAGTGCACCTTTACGACAGAGGAGGTACACTTCCTAGGACATGTTATCGGGAGGGGAAAGATAATGATGAACAATGCCAAGGTGACGGCCATCACCGAGTGGGAAAGACCAACCAAAGTAACAGAGTTACGGTCTTTTCTTGGACTCATTAACTATTACCGACGGTTCATCGAGGGATACTCGAAGAAAGCTGCACCATTGACCGATCTTCTGAAGAAGGAGAAGAAATGGGAATGGTCGGATCAGTGCAAGGGGGCGTTTGAAGGGCTTAAGACTGCAGTAAGCCAAGAGCCGGTCCTTGCCCTACCCAACTTTAATCTCCCATTTGAGGTACAATCCGACGCTTCCGATTTTGCTATTGGTGGAGTTCTAATGCAGGAGGGGCATCCTATAGCATTCGAAAGCCGCAAACTAAATGACACCGAGAAACGCTACACCGTCCAAGAGAAGGAGATGACAGCGGTGGTTCATTGTTTACGGGTTTGGCGACACTATCTCTTAGGGGCCCCGTTCCAAGTCAAGACGGACAATGTGTCAACAAGTTACTTCCAGACTCAGAAGAAGCTATCGCCGAAGCAGGCCCGATGGCAAGACTTCTTGGCCGAGTTTGATTATACCTTGGAGTATAAGTCCGGGAAGGCCAATGTTGTTGCGGATGCTCTGAGCCGGAAAGCAGAACTTGCGGCGATAAGTCAAGCCGAGGGAACAATCGTGACTCGGATCCAGGAGGGATTGAATCACGATACCACTGCCAAACAGTTAATGAAGTTGGCAGAGGAGGGCAAGACTTCTCGATTTTGGGTAGAGAACAAGCTCTTGTACACGACCGGAAGACGTCTGTTCGTGCCAAAATGGGGGAGCTTGCAACGAGACATTATCCGCGAGTGCAAAGACACCCCATGGGCGGGACATCCTGGGCAAAAGCGAACCCTGGCGCTTATAGAAACGACCTACTTCTGGCCACGGATGAGGGATACCGTGGAACTCTATGTAAAGACTTGCCTTGTGTGCCAGCAAGACAAGACGGAGGCCAAAAGACCTGCGGGGATGTTAGAGCCATTACCCATACCAAGCCGGCCTTGGGACTCGGTCTCCCTAGACTTCATCAGTGCTTTACCAAAATCCGAAGGGTTCGGGTCCATTTTGGTGATTGTCGATCGATTCTCTAAGTATGGGACATTCATAGCCTGTCCAAAGGACTGCACGGCCGAAGAAGCGGCTAGGGCCTTCTTCAAAAACGTGGTCAAACTATGGGGGCTACCGAGGAACATCGTGAGCGATAGAGATCCCCGTTTTACTGGGAAACTCTGGACTGAGTTATTTAAGAATCTCGGGACAGGACTAAGCTTCTCAACAAGCTTTCACCCACAGACGGATGGGCAGACCGAAAGGGTGAACTCGTTGCTAGAATGTTACCTCCGACACTTTGTTAGTGCTAATCAACGAGACTGGGCTAAGTTGCTGGACATTGCTCAGTTCTCTTACAACCTGCAGCGAAGTAAGGCAACTGGCAAGAGTGCCTTCGAACTCACGACAGGACAACAACCGACAACTCCCCATACCTTGGCTACATCGGTTGTCGAGTCTCAAAGCCCCGGAGCGGTTAAAATGGTCCAAACATGGGAAGATCATGCAGACCTTGCGCGGGTTTGTTTGGAGAAATCCCGTAAACGGATGAAGAAATGGGCCGACAAGAAGAGGCGATCGTTGGAGTTCACCGTTGGAGACCAAGTACTTGTGAAACTCCTTCCCCAATAATTCAAGGCATTTCAGAGCATACACAAGGGACTAATCCGAAAATATGAAGGGCCTTTCGAAGTCATTGCCAAGGTGGGCAAAGTTTCATAAAAGTTGGATCTTCCACCAACCTTGAAGATACACCCGGTCTTCCACGTGAGCATGCTCAAGTCATACCATGGAGATGATACAGACCAGAACCGGGGCCAATCAACTCGAGCACCACCGATAGTAACCAAGTCCTATGACAAAGAGGTTGAAGAAGTTCTCGAGTCAAAGGTGGTTTGGAAACGCGGCGTCCCACGAGGTACACACTTCCTCATTAAGTGGAAAGGACAACCCGTATCAGAGGCAACATGGGAGGCGGAGAGCGAGCTATGGCAATTCGCGGACAAGCTCAAGACATTCACGGCAACGAGGGCGTTGCCGAATTAAGTGGGGGAGAGTGTCACGGCCCGATCATTTCCGCATCACACGGGCCGAACCACGAGGGGTTCCAGGATGGATAGTTAGTGCACACTCAGTACAATCCCCCGAAAACCGCCCACTCAGTCACCCACTCCCCAAAATCCGGCCACCTTGTCTACCACTCCCTAAAACCATCCCACTTTGTCTTCCACTTAGCTTGTTTAATATTGTTTAAGGGGGCATCTTTAATTATAAGCCCTTAGATTGAATTCATCCCCACCATCCATTTTGGAGGTGTTTTTGTATAAATAGAGGTAGGATGCCTCATTTGTAATCACTCACTCATTCCTTGAATAAGAGAAGCATTACAACACTTTCCCGTTTTTCTTTCTAGTTCTTCTCAAAGGGTTGGGTTTTCAGAGAGAGAGAGAGGCTGCTTAGTCTATTTGCCGAGGCAAAGAGAGGCTAAGGCCGCACGGTTTTGATCCCAAATATCAATCCCGTGACAAGAGGATATTGCGATTGCTTTAGCTTACCTTCACACTGCGTTCCCAAGACCCTTCGTATGTAGGAGTGAGTCTTGTGATAAGCTCAAACTTACCAAGGAAAATAGAAATAAAAGAGAAAGAGATAAGAGATAGAAATGAGATAGAAAGATAGAAGACGGCCAAGATAAGAAAGGCAATGCTTTGATTAATTTCATTGATCATAAGATAAGAAACCCTACAACTCGGAATCACTGTACATAGAAACATTAAACGACATAGTATGAGATTATTGAATGTAATTGAAGCCTCCTTCTCAAACAGAGTCTCCTCTTCTTTGGCTCAAGCCCATCCTTAGCCACTTTTCTCGTTCTTCTTCCCTTCCCACTTTCGAGCATGTCTCCCTTTTGTTCTGCTCTTCTTATTTGTGAACGCAATTGGGATCCTTAGCCTATCAATACTCCCCCGATGTGAACTAACCTTGTCCTCAATATTATAATCTGGAAACTGGCCTGCGAGATCTGTTAAGGTTTCCCACGTTGATTCGAACTCTGGCAACCCTTTCCACTTTACCAGCACCTCAGTCTCGGTGCCTGAAGCAGCTTTGCGGATATCCAACAGCTTCTCTGACTCAGTAGCCCACTCCAAGGTCGGCGTTAAGATGGCTGGAAGCTCATGTGCCTTTTGCGAGGATTGAACTGTGATAGACTCATAATTTAGCATATTTTAGCATTCATTTTACATAGTTTTGCATGTACTTTTGCATTCATTTAGCCACTTTTAGTCCCATTTGCATCCATATTAGAGTTTAGTGAGTTTTAGCTTAGGTTGTTGCATATTTGTACATATTGAGTCTTTATTAGGTGTTTTGGAGGCTTGGAGGACCATATGGAGTTTCATGGATAGCCAAGAGGAGAAAGAGAAGCAGCCAAATGAGAAGCAGAAGTCTTTTTAGAAGCATATCGAGCATTTGGAGGTTCGAAATGTATGGGTCCGGACGAAGGCATTGCACTTAGATTCAGACTCCGAAGCCTTCTTAAGAGTTGTAGAGGATCCAATGAGCTTTCTAGTGCCGTTGGAATCAAGTCATTCAGACCCCTGGTTAAAAAGTTACATCGATTTTAATTTGGATCGACGAGTTGGATCGACGAGCTCGTCGAACCAAACCTCCAGGAGCTCAGTTCGATGACTCGGTTCGATGAGTTACGTCGAACCAAGTTTCCAGGGTGTCGGATCGACGACATGGATCGACGAACACGTCGATCCGACCCCAGACGAACCTTTTTGTGTACAAATCGGATCAAACGAAGACTTTCCGTTCCGATTCAGCCTTCGAGCTCTTCATGAAAGTTGTAGGTAATTGAATCATATTTCATTTGGAGGTGGTTTCATGTCATTAGGAGCTGGGGTTAGGGAGATATGGCGATTTCCGCAAGACTGCTACCCCGGGTCAAAACCCGGTTTGTTCCGGGTTGACCCGGTTTGACCTCCTTCCCTATAAATACTTAAAAACCTAATTTTTATGTATCTTCTCTTGGGCTTAAACAGAAAAACGCCCCTTTGGGGTTTTGAGGAGATTTTTGAGATTTCTTTTATGTTTAATGCAATTTGATTCTTCTTTCTTCTAATCTTTCTTTCTCTAATCATTTAATCATGTTTACTAACATTTCATTCATGAGATTTGTTGGTTTATCCATGTTTAGTGAGTAGTCTCTTAGAAACTTGGGGATGGGTTAGATTTAGGGTTTTCTAATGGTTCAATCTTGCAATCTAGGTTAGATTCTTTCATCTCTCTTCTTATTAAGGAGTTCTTAATGCCAAATAGCTAATCTTTTGCTATTTTGGATCATAAGCATTTCACACACCCACCAAGTGTTTGATGAAATGCTTGAACCACTTTTTAAGAGATTTACATTCCTAGCCTAAGACATTAGTTGCCTAGGGTGTTTATCATGCCATTTAGACTCATGTTTAATGCTTGCTAATAATTTTAATGCTAACACATCATTAGTTCATTAAGGTGATTAGGAAAGGGATTAGTACCACACATCATGGATTAGTCTTAATTAGTGTTCTAGGCATAGAGAAAGCTTGTTTGAGTTGCTTAAATGATTGCAAGGTTGGCCATTTAGATGCCCAAATCAATGATTCCATCCCTAAGTTTCGTTTTTAGTATTTTGTCAATCTTAATTAGTAGTTAATTGCATCATTAGTACTTGATTAGTAGTAATTAAGGCTTAATTCGATATTATTGCTCTAGTAGTGTTTCCTTTAGTTTGTGCCTTGCTTTTAATTATCATTTGTCACTTGAATTGTCAATTTAGCTTAGCTTAAACTAGACTTTGTATTCTTAGTGAATCATCTCCCAAGATGGATTGATACCTCAATATATTGCAATGATATGAGCAATTGAGGAATTGCTTGCAAGAGTAAAAACTCTTGTTTCAATTTAGTTGATAGACTCATAATTTAGCATATTTTAGCATTCATTTTACATAGTTTTGCATGTACTTTTGCATTCATTTAGCCACTTTTAGTCCCATTTGCATCCATATTAGAGTTTAGTGAGTTTTAGCTTAGGTTGTTGCATATTTGTACATATTGAGTCTTTATTAGGTGTTTTGGAGGCTTGGAGGACCATATGGAGTTTCATGGATAATCAAGAGGAGGAAGAGAAGCAGCTAAATGAGAAGCAGAAGTCTTTTAGAAGCATGTTGAGCATTTGGAGGTGTGAAATGTATGTGTCCAGACGAAGGCCTTCCACTTAGATTCAGACTCCGAAGCCTTCTTCAAAGTTGTAGAGGATTCAATGAGCTTTCTAATGCCGTTGGAATCAAGTCATTACGACCAGCGGTTCACGAGATACGGCGATTCTTGCAAGACTGTCCGAATCAGAGCAACCAGAGATCACATCGGTTTGAGGTACATCGGACAACAAACAGATGCAAGACGACCAGAGAATGCATCGGTTTGGCCACCTCGGATTGCCAAACCGAGATGAAGCCACCAGAAATTGCCTCGGTTTGGAGCACCTCGGATTGCCAAACCGATGCGGCGCAAGACTGCCTGAAGTGACTGGAAGATCGGGTCAGATGAAGGCTTTCCATTCCGATTCAGCCTCAGAGCCCTTCATGAAGGTTGTAGATAATTGAATCTGCTTTCATGTGGAGGTGGTTTCATGTCATTAGGAGCTGCGTTTAGGGAGATATGTCGATTTCCGCAAGACTGCTCCTCCGGGTCAAAATCCGGTTTGTTCCGGGTTGACCCGGTTTGACCTCCTTCCCTATAAATACTTAAAAACCTAATTTTTATGTATCTTCTCTTGGGCTTACACAGAAAAACGGCCCTTTGGGGTTTTGAGGAGATTTGAGAGATTTATTTTAAGTTTAATGCTATTTGATTCTTGTTCCTTCTAATATTTCATCTATCTCTTCTTTAATCATGCTTACTAGTATTTCTTTCATAGGATTTGTGGGTTTCACCATGATTAGTGAGTAGTTTCTTAGGAACTTGGGGATGGGTTAGATTTAGGGTTTTCTAATGGTTCAATCTTGCAATCTAGGTTAGATTCTTTCATCTCTCTTCTTATTAAGGAGTTCTTAATGCCAAATAGCTAATCTTTTGCTATTTTGGATCATAAGCATTTCACACACCCACCAAGTGTTTGATGAAATGCTTGAACCACTTTTTAAGAGATTTACATTCCTAGCCTAAGACATTAGTTGCCTAGGGTGTTTATCATGCCATTTAGACTCATGTTTAATGCTTGCTAATAATTTTAATGCTAACACATCATTAGTTCATTAAGGTGATTAGGAAAGGGATTAGTACCACACATCATGGATTAGTCTTAATTAGTGTTCTAGGCATAGAGAAAGCTTGTTTGAGTTGCTTAAATGATTGCAAGGTTGGCCATTTAGATGCCCAAATCAATGATTCCATCCCTAAGTTTCGTTTTTAGTATTTTGTCAATCTTAATTAGTAGTTAATTGCATCATTAGTACTTGATTAGTAGTAATTAAGGCTTAATTCGATATTATTGCTCTAGTAGTGTTTCCTTTAGTTTGTGCCTTGCTTTTAATTATCATTTGTCACTTGAATTGTCAATTTAGCTTAGCTTAAACTAGACTTTGTATTCTTAGTGAATCATCTCCCAAGATGGATTGATACCTCAATATATTGCAATGATATGAGCAATTGAGGAATTGCTTGCAAGAGTAAAAACTCTTGTTTCAATTTAGTTGATAGACTCATAATTTAGCATATTTTAGCATTCATTTTACATAGTTTTGCATGTACTTTTGCATTCATTTAGCCACTTTTAGTCCCATTTGCATCCATATTAGAGTTTAGTGAGTTTTAGCTTAGGTTGTTGCATATTTGTACATATTGAGTCTTTATTAGGTGTTTTGGAGGCTTGGAGGACCATATGGAGTTTCATGGATAATCAAGAGGAGGAAGAGAAGCAGCTAAATGAGAAGCAGAAGTCTTTTAGAAGCATGTTGAGCATTTGGAGGTGTGAAATGTATGTGTCCAGACGAAGGCCTTCCACTTAGATTCAGACTCCGAAGCCTTCTTCAAAGTTGTAGAGGATTCAATGAGCTTTCTAATGCCGTTGGAATCAAGTCATTACGACCAGCGGTTCACGAGATACGGCGATTCTTGCAAGACTGTCCGAATCAGAGCAACCAGAGATCACATCGGTTTGAGGTACATCGGACAACAAACAGATGCAAGACGACCAGAGAATGCATCGGTTTGGCCACCTCGGATTGCCAAACCGAGATGAAGCCACCAGAAATTGCCTCGGTTTGGAGCACCTCGGATTGCCAAACCGATGCGGCGCAAGACTGCCTGAAGTGACTGGAAGATCGGGTCAGATGAAGGCTTTCCATTCCGATTCAGCCTCAGAGCCCTTCATGAAGGTTGTAGATAATTGAATCTGCTTTCATGTGGAGGTGGTTTCATGTCATTAGGAGCTGCGTTTAGGGAGATATGTCGATTTCCGCAAGACTGCTCCTCCGGGTCAAAATCCGGTTTGTTCCGGGTTGACCCGGTTTGACCTCCTTCCCTATAAATACTTAAAAACCTAATTTTTATGTATCTTCTCTTGGGCAAAAACAGAAAAAACGCCCCTTTGGGGTTTTGAGGAGATTTTGAGATTTCTTTTAAGTTTAATGATATTTGATTCTTGTTTCTTCTAATCTTTCATCTTTCTCTTCTTTAATCATGCTTACTAGTATTTCTTTCTTAGGATTTGTGGGTTTCACCATGATTAGGGAGTAGTCTCTTAGGAACTTGGGGATGGGTTAGATTTAGGGTTTTCTAATGGTTCAATCTTGTAATCTAGGATTAGATTCTTTCATTTCTCTTCTTATTAAAGTGTTCTTAATGCCAAATAGCTAATCTTTGCTATTTAGGATCATAAGCATTTCACACACCCACCAAGTGTTTGATGAAATACTTAAACTAACTTTTCTAAGAGATTTACATTTCTAGCCTAAGACATTAGTTGCCTAGGGTGTTTATCATGCCATTTAGACTTATGCTTAATGCTTGTTAATCATTTTAATGCTAACACATCATTAGTTCATTAAGGTGATTAGGAAAGGGATTATTACCACACATCATGGATTAGTCTTTATTAGTGATCTAGGCATAGAGATAGCTTGTTTAGTTGCTTAAATGATTGCAAGGTTAGCCATTTGAATGCCCAAATCAATGATTTCATCCCTAGGTTTCGTTTTTAATCATTTAGTAATCTTGATTAGTAGTCAATCTCTTGTTTAGTGCTTCATTAGTGGTAATTAAGGCTTAGCTTCATATTATTGCTCTTGTAGTATCTCTTTTAGCTTGTACCTTGCTTTTAATACTTGTTTGTGACTTGAATTTATCCATTTTAGCTTAGCTTAAACTAGACTTTGCATTCTTAGTGAATCATCTCCCAAGATGGATTGATACCTTAAATATTGCAATGATATGAGCAATTAAGGAATTGCTTGCAAGAGTAAAAAACGCTTGTTTCAAACTGCCAGCTTAAGTTGTGACACATGAAACACCGGGTGAATGCTACTGTGAGAGGGAAGTTCCAGCTTGTATGCAACTCTACCCACTCTTGCTATGATCTGATACAGACCGAAGAACCGCTGTGCCAGCTTCTCATTCCGACGTTGTGCCACTGAACTCTGTCGGTACGGTCTGAGTTTCAGATACACCCACTCTCCAACTGCATACTCTACATCTCTGCAATGCTTGTAGGCTTCCTTCTGTATTCTTTTCTGAGCCACTTCCAGATTCTCTCTCAACTCAACCAACAAGCTATCACGGTCCCTGAGTAGTTCTTCCACCTGAGCGTTTGCCGTTAATGTATCCCCATAACGCAGCAATTTAGGTGGTTCCCTGCCATAAACCACAAAGAAGAGAGTGCTTTGAATTGAGGAGTGGTATGCAGAATTATACAATACTCTGCTCATGGCAACCATTGTGCCCACGAAGCTGATTTCTTACTGGTGAAGCACCTCAAATATGTTTCCACGCAGTGATTCACCATCTCGGTCTGCCCGTCTGTTTGGGGGTGATAAGTTGTGCTCTTATACAGCGCTGATCCCTGCAATTTGAACAGCTTAGACCAAAAATTGTTTAGAAAAACCTTATCACGATCAGATACCATCGTCTCCGGAAACCCATGAAGCTTGACAACCTCTCTGATAAAAGCCTTTGCCACTGTTTTAGCTGTGAAAGGATGTTTCAAGGGAATGAAGTGCCCATACTTATTGAGACGGTCCACTACTACCAATATCACACTGAACCCCCTCGATGTTGGTAACCCTTCCACAAAATCCAGACTAATGTTGGACCAAATCTATTTAGGAATGGGTAGTGGCGAGAGTAACCCGACTGGTGACAGTGTCAAATACTTATTTTCCTGGCACACTTGACACTTACGGATGTATGCCACCATGTCCTTGCGCATGCCTCTCCACGTAACTTCTGCTGCCAGGCGCTTGTATGTTTTCAAGGCTCCTTCATGACCACCCATCACACTTGAGTGAAATTGTTCCAATAGTTTTGGAATGAAGGGAGATCTAGTTGACACCAGCAAACATCCGTTCTTGTACAGCAACCCCTCCTTCGCGTTGTACCCTGGGTACGTTTTCTCGCCTATCTTGACACTCACTAATATCAGGCCCAACTCAGCATCTGCCTTAATATGTTATGCCAGGGCTGCTCTGTCCAGTGAGAGAGGAGCTGTGAGAATTATCTGTACCAGTTCCTCGGACTGTGGTCGTCTTGATAGGGCATCAGCTACCCGATTCTCGATGCCTGGTTTGTATTCAATTTTGTAATTGACCCCTATTAACTTATCAGCCCATCTCTGTTGAACCGTCAACACTGCCTTCTGATCCAATAAATGCCTCAAACTTCTCTGATCTGTCTTGATAATGAACTCTTTCCCAGTCAGGTAGTGTTTCCATTTAGAGACAGCCTTAACAATCGCCAAGAGTTTCCTCTCATAAACTGATTTAAGCCTTCCTTTTGACGAAAACGCTTGACTCATGAATGCGATCGGTCTCCTTCCTTGGGAAAGTATTGCGCCTATCCCTGCACCCGAAGCATCAGTTTCTATGGTGAAAGGTTGACTAAAGTCGGGTAATACCAATACTGGCAGGCTTGTGATGGCTGACTTCAAAGTCTGAAATGTTTTAATTGCTTCCTCAGACCATTCAAACCCTTTCTTCTTAAGAAGTTATGTTAAAGGTCGCGCTATCTGCCCATAGTTCTTCACGAACCTTTTGTAATAGCATGTCAACCCCAGAAACCCACGCAGTTCCGTCACGTTTTGAGGAGAGGGCCACTTGATCATTGCCTCGATCTTCTTCGGATCAGCTTCTACCACTTTCTCAGAGATTCGATGTCCCAGATATGCCACCTCTGTGTTGCCAAACGAGCACTTCTTGGCATTTGCATAGAAGCAATGTTGGCTCATAAGCTGTAACACAATCTGCAAGTGCTTTAGGTGTGTCGCAAGGTCTGGGCTGTAGATGAGAATGTCATCGAAGAACACCAAAACGAACCTTCTGAGGTAAGGACGGAATAAATCAATCATAACGCTTTGGAAAGTCGAGGGTGCGTTAGTGAGCCCAAAAGGCATCACTAGAAACTCATAGTGCCCTTGATGAGTCTTGAAAACAGTCTTCTCAAATGTCAGTGTTCTTCATTTGGATTTGGTGGTACCTAGATTTCAAATCCAATTTAGAGAACACGGTTGCCCCATGAAGCTCATCTAACAGTTCTTCTATTATAGGAATGGGGTAACGATCTGGAATGGTGACCTTGTTCAATGCTCGATAATCCACACAAAACCGCCATCCCCCATCCTTCTTTTTAACCAAGAGAACAGGGCTGTAATAAGGACTGATACTTGGTCTGATGATGTGTGCTTCTTAACATCTCCTGCACCAACTTCTCAAACTCATTCTTCTGCACAAAAGTGTAACGGTAAGGTCGCAAGTTAATCGGGCCCGTGCCTACTTGCAGAGTGATGGCATGCTCTCTGTTACGAGCCGGAGGAAGTTTCTTTGGCATCGCAAACACCTCTGAAAACTGGTCCAGGACCTTTTGCACTTCTCGGTTATACACCTTACTCGTTGGTGGTTCCTAACTTTCAAACAAGGAGGTCAATTCCAGCAAATAGGCCACGTCTTCTTTCTTCATAACCCTCTCCATGGAGTTCAGCGATATCTGTTCTCGGCTGAGGTTTGGATAGCCCACTATACTGACCCACATATCTCCGATTTTCCAGCTTAGCGTGCTCCTTAGCCAATTGATCCTTGTGTCTCCTAAGGAAGCTAGCCAAGTGTACCATAGCACTACGTATGTGGTTCCCAGTTCGAACAGTAGAATTCTTCCACTATTTATACGCCTTGGATGTCTAGCAACACCCATGAACACCTGCCTTTACCACTGAATATATGTCCGTCAGCTACTCGCACTCTGAAACCACGAGTATCAGTTGTCTGTAAGCCTATTTCTTGAGTCAGCCTTTCTGATATGAAGTTACTGGTAGCCCCTGAATCCACTAGCACAATAACCTCCCTTTCACCTATTTTTTTCTTCATTTTCATAGGTCTTATCGCAGTTAGTCCCACCATAGAATGGAGTGAGAGGGTTACCAGTTCCTGGGGCTCTTCCTCATGTTCCCCCTGACGTGCTTGCTCACACTGTTCTGGCGTCTCTTCACATTCTGGCGTCTCTTCACATTCTGGATACTCCTCTTCGTCCAGCTCCAAACACTTGAGCCTCTGCTTGCAACGGTGACCCGGAGCCCATCTGGCTCCGCAGTACTTGCAAGGATTTGGATTTCGAGGGTCATTGCTTCCTCCTGGTTTCTGGTTATCCTTACCCCCTTCGTAAGGTGTCTTGGCACTATCGTTACCTCGAGCAAACCCGAAGCTTTGGTTTCTGTTAGTGTGGCTCGTTACCGTCGCGGTCCTAGGAAAAGATCGGCTGTAGTAACTGTTATTCTCGCTCTCTTGAGATTCAATCAACTTTGCAATATCCACGATATCAGCCATGTTGACTAGTCTACACCTTACCACCTGATCTCTAAGGCTCTTCCTCAACCCTTTAAGGAACGCAGACTCTAAAACATCATCGGGAACACGTGGTAGCTCCACAGCTAAGGCTTCGAATCGCTCATGGTATTCTTCCACGCTTCCCTTATGTGTGATGCATAGCAGGTTGTCCTTCGAAGAGCTTCCTCTACTCGGTTTGAACCTAACCTTGAACTTGTCTTTAAAATCCTTCCAGTGGATAATCTGTTCCCTTTCCTGCGAGCACCTCCACTAAGTAACCGCTGGTCCGGTGAGACAGGTTAAAGCTAGGTCAAGCTTCTCGTATTCCGAAACACGGTTCATGGTGAAACACTTCTCCAGCCTAAACAACCAATCTTCAGGGTTGTTTTCTTCATATAGCGGTAGATCCACCCTCTTAAAGGGTCCTGTTGGCAGATCGGGTGGATACTCCACCCTCTGCTCGCGCGGAGCCGTGTGGTGTAAGCCCTCCGGTTGACGGAACGGAGTCTCTCCAGCGGGTCTAGGCAGCAGCCCTTCCCCTTTATCTCGCTCTGGGGTTGGGTTAGGCATTGCTGGCGTCGTTTGCTGTACCCCAGAAATAGGGCTGGTGAACCCTATCGGAGTCGCGTCGCCAGTGGCACCGTAAGCTTGGGCTCGCAGGAAGTTGGATAGTGCATGTTCCATAGCATATCCTTTTCGCTCTTCTCTACCCGTTGTTCCAAGGTCGATACGGAAGCTGGTGTATACGAAATGCGCATCTCGAGTTCAAGAGTCACATATCGAAATCGACAACAGCGCCATCGAGCTCTCAATGAAAGTGTCAATTGATAAGCTCAAACTTACCAAAGAAAATAGAAATGAAAGAGAAAGAGATAAGAGATAGAAATGAGATAGAAAGATAGAAGACGGCTAAGATAAGAAAAGCAAGGCCTTGATTAATTTCATTGATCATAAGATAAGAAACCCTACAACTCGGAATCACTGTTTATATACTGTTCATAGAAACATTAAACGACATAGTATGAGATTATTGAATGTAATTGAAGCCTCCTTCTCAAGCAGAGTCTCCTCTTCTTTGGCTCAAGCCCATCCTTAGCCACTTTTCTCGTTCTTCTTCCCTTCCCACTTTCGAGCCTGTCTCCCTTTTGTTTTGTTCTTCTTCTTCATGAACGCAATTGGGATCCTTAGCCTATCGTCTTGGAAACATATTATTGGATGAAGATGGGGTTGCCAAGCTGTGTGATTTCTCTCAGTGCATCTCAATTCCACTAGGAGAAATATTTGTCTACGTTAACCTAATAGTGGGAGTGTATCGTTTCATGGATCATAATTATATCAACTATGGGGTAGTCTCGGAGAAAATTGATGCCTACGCCATTGGAATTATCATGCAACAGCTTTTAACCGGAGAAAAAAAGATTTGAGGAGCTTTGTGGAAAAAAAGAAGAAGAAACAAATGAAGAAGGTAAAGTGACTCTTATGATTCTGAAACCATGTCGGAGAATGTTCCGAGAAGAACTATTCCAACTTGGCTGTCCAAATCTATGGAAGAGATCGTAGATCCAAAGTTGTTAGAAGAGATGGGTGAAATTTCAGAAAAAGAGCTTTGTCGAATGAAAGCTTTCATAATGCTCTCACAGAGATGCATCGGTCTTAGAGGTGAAGTTCCAACGATGGTAGAAGTGGCCAAAGAACTAAGAAAGATCCAAAGATCTTTTGAAAACATCTGTTCTACTCCTCATTCAGGTGAAACCCAATCCGACGCTCCCCAAGACATTTCTTCTTCAGTCCTCCTCTCAAGCGAGACTTCAAACACAAAGGCATTGCTAATATGTATTGCCTGCAAAGTTTTCGAGGAAATATTTCAATGGGTTATTTTGAGATGGTTTCGTTTCTTCAGAAAAAAATTCAAGTTTCATATTTATATTATAACATTACCAAGTTCAAGTTTCATTTTTGTTTTAAGTATGTAAGTATGTATTAAGCTCTGTTTTTTTTTTAACTATGTATTGTAAGTGGCTTCCACAGTCTATATAAGAAATAGTTTTTTTTTCTTTCACAAATCTATTTTGGATAAATCACTTGGCAACATTTTATATTTTTTTGCTAACTCAGCTATATATAAGATTATGTTTCTGAAAATTTTGTTTTTGTTTTCCATATGAAATTTTCATTGAATCAAAATACCAATAACAGAATATTAACCGAAACAAAACATGAAAGGCATAAAATTATCAAACTCCTAAATGAAAGGATAAATAGATGGTAAGAGATGTCATTGAATGTGGTATCCGGATCAATGCAGATGAAGCAGCAGACAGAAGCATAGACGAATATTGGTCTGAAAAAAGATGACTGGAGCTATGAGTATGAACCCAGAGCAGCGTCTGAATGCACTTACAAAAGTGACCCTGGACTAATGTCACTACTAAGACCAGCTCCAATGGTTTAACTCTATTTTTTACTCTAAAAATAGAGTTTTTTTAAAATATAGAAGAGGTTTTCTCCAATAGTTACCTCTATTTTCTACTCTAAAAAAAAAATATTGCAAGTATCTTCCATTTCTATTTAGTTATAATTTTTCAAAAAAAAACCATTTACTTTACAAATATACAAATTTTATCCATTTATTTTATATTTTTAACACAAATGTAATACAATTATGATTTTATTTAATTAAAAGTTTACCACACAAATAAAGGGAAATCGGCCAATTCGTACCCAAACTCTTAGCAAAGGCACGAATAAGTCACCAAACAATTTTGGTGTGTAAATTAGTACCCGAACTCTTAAAAATTTAAATATTCATACATGAAGTTTGTCTCGTGTGACAAAAAACAACATTGACCAATTTTCTGTTAGTCAACTCTGTGAATATGTTAACGGAGATGACTCAGATGCCACGTCAAAATTCTTGTTGGAACATAGATACAAAACGACGTCGTTTTATATTGTTGAGTGTAAAAAAAAAAAAATCAAAACGACGTCGTTTTGGTTAGTTGGAAAAAAAGGAAAAAAAATTCATCTTCTTCGTCTACCCTAACGACGGCCGGAAGCGGAAAGGACGCGGCGGAGAGAAGCAGTGGAAAGGTGTGCCCTGATTGAGGAGAGAGACGGTGGTGTTCCTCGCCGTTCCTATGTCGTAGCCTTTATCCTTGGATTCTTCGTACTCTTTGGTTTCTTCTCTCTTCTACTTTTTGGACCTGAATCTCAAAAATCCCTAACTTGTTTTTGGATTCATTTTAAATTTATGCTCTGGTTTTGCTTTCTCTTAGCTTAATTTCGCTTAATCATGCTCCAATGTTCAGGTCGATAAACGAAATTAGGAACTTCTTGATTTAAGTTATTCAGATCTGAGCTGTTTTGAATCGTCTCAAGATTCGTAAGAATCCTAACCAAATCAGAAACCCCTAAATTGTTTCTGTTGAATGTGCTGAGAATCCAATAAAACTCGAACAATACAAGGTCTGAATTAGGTTCTCATATCTAATTGTGGGTTTTGATTTATGATATTACATATTAAGAAATTTTATCAGTCAAGGTAGAGCAAAGATGTTGGAATCTTCTCTTTGAAGAAGATGATTTTTTGTCGTGGCCTCATCGTCCAAGAAGAAGATGATTTTTTTATTCCTTTTTTTCCACCTAACCAAAACGACGTCGTTTTGGTTTTTTTTTTTTTACACTCAACAATATAAAACGACGTCGTTTTGTATCTATGTTCCAACAAGAATTTTGACGTGGCATGGCATCTGAGTCATCTCCGTTAACCTATTCACAGAGTTGACTAACAGAAAATTGGTCAATGTTGTTTTTCGTCACACGAGACAAACTTCGTGTATGTATATTTAAATTTTTAAGAGTTCGGGTACTAATTTACACACCAAAATTGTTTGGTGACTTATTCGTGCCTTTGCTAAGAGTTTGGGTACTAATTGGCCGATTTCCCCACAAATAAAACTTCATTACATAACTAGCTATTGCTATTGTAGTTTTATTTAAGTATAAAAATAAAACATGTAAATTTTGTTTAGTTATAAAATGGAAACATATCAAAATTAAAAGAGTGTTTTGTGAAAAAAAGTTGGAGTTAAATATAGAGATCTCTATTTTTAGAGCAAGATTTAAAATACCATTGGAGATGGTTTTACTCTAAAAATAGAGTTTAGAGGTAAAAATAAAATATAAATATCATTGGAGATGCTCGAATCTGTGAGCAAGTACCCGAATAGGAAGAAGAAGACAATAGTGTCAAAGGCAATAAACATACAGATTGCTGGAATTGGATCGTTTTCTATTTTGATCTCTCTGATATTTTGAGAAACAAAGCACCATAATGGTCTGAATTTGGGTCGTTCAGGAATTGGCATGAACGTGTATTAGAACTAAACTGTGCCAATAATATATATACATAAACACTGCAACATTTTAGAGATGAAAAAGTAAACTAATACAAAAAAAAAAGAAGCTTCATGTGTCCTTTTGAAGCAATAGAGATGAAAGATCATTACCACCACCATTATTCGTCGTCGTCGGAGTAAGAGTTTGTTCATTCCGACGCCGTCGCTTACCATAACCACTGTTAACCGCTACCTCTTGCCATCCTCCAAACGTCAAACTATTAGAGAACGTATCCTTCACACTCTCCATAACTTCCCTCTCTACCGGAGACAATCTCTCCAGTGAAATCCCTGAAGCAGCTTCCTCAAACTCCCTCATACAAGCAATCTACACAAAACCAATACAAAATCGATTATGCAGGTTTCAAATATAAAAGCAAAGATTCATCCATTTTTTCTTTACCATATTCATGACTTGGGACTCGAGAAACGCTTCTCGGTATAGCTTTGTGATACTGATCCGAGCATACCATTCCATGTAAGCTCCATCATCCACCACACAGCCATTTCCAGGACTGTCAACGATGTGGTCTCCGCGTTCAGCCCATTCCTCGCACGCTACACTCATTGACGTGTCCAAGTCATCGAGCCGCCGGTTCTTCCTGTCACGGCGTTTCACTTTCTGAGGTATCGGCTGGCGTCTCCCAAACTGCCTCAAACACCTATCCGGAAAATGCAGCTCTATCTTCTCGAAGCATACAAGAGTCGTTTTCGATCTTCCTAGAACCAGCTTGGCTTTAATCTGTGGAGGGATCATGCTCTCAAATCTTTCATACGGGCACCAAGTTATCTGCATTTTCACAACCATCAAAAAATCAACAAGAAGAGAGATAACTTGGCATACACAAATTCTTAAAGGTGAAGTACTGAAGTGAACTGTTAACCTTGCTTGGATCGAGATCGTCAAGCTCTCTCCGGTACTCAGATAGATCGGTTTTCGATCTGCTTCCTTTACCTTTCCACAAAAGAGCGAGCGGGAAACACGCTTCGGATTTCTCCGGTCTACCGATATCCAAGTGGAAATAACTCCAACACTGTATCATAAACAAAAACTAAGTTACTTCCCCTGAAGATACCAAAATCTCATAAAACCAAAACCTTAAAACTAACATAGCAGCAACAACAACCTGTAGCAATGTCAAGCAGCCACAGATATTGCTCTGAGACTTAAGAGACGCGTTGCCAAGCGCACGGTAAAGACAAGCCAAAGCGGCAGCTCCCCAAGCGTATCTCCCGGCTTGATCAAAATCCTCAAACAAAGGCAGATACTTGACAGAGACTTTATCACCATCAGTAGTAGCAAAAATGGTGCTACCTATAAGATATAATAGATAAGCTCGAGTATGGCATTTGATAACATCAGGAGAAGCGTCTTCAGGACACTCTGAGAACGTTCTTTTGAGCCAATTAAGCTTAACCCTCGAGCAATTAACTTCTTTGTTAGCAGCAGATGGGAGTTTCCCTAAGAGCCTTCCACACATATCCATCGCGATCTCATCTCCTACTTTGGAACCAACGATGGGTTCTCCGTCGATGTCGAGTCCAAGAACCAAAGCTACTTCGTCTAGCGTTATGGTCATTTCTCCTAAAGGGAGGTGAAAAGTGTTGGTTTCTCTCCTCCATCGCTCAACGAGTGCGGAGATCAGCGAATTGTTTAGGCTCATTGGACCGATTTTGCGGAAGAATCCGAATCCGGCTTTGTCCACGAGCTTGATTTGTTCGTCGGTGAGTTTCCATTGATGAAGCAACGAAGTGTGTTCTTGGCAACGAAGCAGCCCTCGTTCCTAGGGATTGAAAGAAAAG
>JAHZTW010000003.1:22648055-22690546 GCA_020283515.1 Alliaria petiolata | reverse complement strand
AATTATGATTTTATTTAAATTAAAAGTTTACCACACAAATAAAACTTCATTACATAACTAGCTATTGCTATTGTAATTTTATTTAAGTATAAAAATAAAACATATAATTTTTGTTTAGTTATAAAATAGAAACATGTCAAAATTAAAGAAGTGTTTTGTGAAAAAAAAATTTACTCTAAAAAATAGAGATCTCTATATTTAACTCCAAATTATTTTTTAGAGTAAAATTTAAAATACCATTGGAAATGGTTTTACTCTAAAAATAGAGTTTAGAGGTAAAAATAAAGTCTCATTGGAAATGCTCTAATCTGTGAGCAAGTACCCGAATAAGAAGAAGAAGACAATAGTGTCAAATGCAATAAACATGCAGATTGCTGGAATTGGATCGTTTTCTATTTTGATCTCTCTGATATTTTGAGAAACAAAGCACCATAATGGTCTGAATTTGGGTCGTTCAGGAATTGGCATGAACGTGTAATTAGAACTAAACTGTGCCAATAATATATATACATAAACACTGCAACATTTTAGAGATGAAAAAGTAAACTAATACAAAAAAAAAAAAAGCTTCATGTGTCCTTTTGAAGCAATAGAGAAGAAAGATCATTACCACCACCATTATTCGTCGTCGTCGGAGTAAGAGTTTGTTCATTCCGACGCCGGCGCTTACCATAACCACTGTTAACCGCTACCTCTTGCCATCCTCCAAACGTCAAACTATTAGAGAACGTATCCTTCACGCTCTCCATAACTTCCCTCTCTACCGGAGACAATCTCTCCAGCGAGATCCCTGAAGCAGCTTCCTCAAATTCCCTCATACAAGCAATCTACACAAAACCAATACAAAATCGATTTCGCGGGTTTCAAATATAAAAGCAAAGTTCCATCCTTTTTTCTTACCATATTCATGACTTGGGACTCGAGAAACGCTTCTCGGTATAGTTTTGTGATACTGATCCGAGCATACCATTCCATGTAAGCTCCATCATCCACCACACAGCCGTTTCCAGGACTGTCAACGATGTGGTCTCCGCGTTCGGCCCATTCCTCGCACGCTACACTCATTGACGTGTCCAAGTCATCGAGCCGCCGGTTCTTTCTGTCACGGCGTTTCACTTTCTGAGGTATCGGCTGGCGTCTCCCAAACTGCCTCAAACACCTATCCGGAAAATGCAGCTCTATCTTCTCGAAGCATACAAGAGTCGTTTTCGATCTTCCTAGAATCAGCTTGGCTTTAATCTGTGGAGGGATCATGCTCTCAAATCTTTCATACGGGCACCAAGTTATCTGCATTTTCACAACCATCAAAAATCAACAAGAAGAGAGATAGCTTGCCATAAACAAATTCTTGAGGGTGAAGTGAACTGTTAACCTTGCTTGGATCGAGATCGTCAAGCTCTCTCCGGTACTCAGATAGATCGGTTTTCGATCTGCTTCCTTTACCTTTCCACAAAAGAGCAAGCGGGAAACACGCTTCGGATTTCTCCGGTCTACCGATATCCAAGTGGAAATAACTCCAACACTGTATCATAAACACAAACTAAGTTACTTCCCCTGAAGATACCAAAATCTCATAAAACCAAAACCTTAAAACTAACATAGCAGCAACAACAACCTGTAGCAATGTCAAGCAGCCACAGATATTGCTCTGAGACTTAAGAGACGCGTTGCCAAGCGCACGGTAAAGACAAGCCAAAGCGGCAGCTCCCCAAGCGTATCTCCCAGCTTGATCAAAGTCTTCAAACAAAGGCAGATACTTCACAGAGACTTTGTCACCATCAGTAGTAGCAAAAATGGTGCTACCTATAAGATACAAAAGATAAGCTCGAGTGTGGCATTTGATAACATCAGGAGAAGCGTCTTCAGGACACTCTGAGAACGTTCTTTTGAGCCAATTAAGCTTAACCCTCGAGCAATTAACTTCTTTGTTAGCAGCAGATGGGAGTTTCCCTAAGAGCCTACCACACATATCCATCGCGATCTCATCTCCTACTTTGGAACCAACGATGGGTTCTCCGTCGATGTCGAGTCCAAGAACAAAAGCTACTTCGTCTAGCGTTATGGTCATTTCTCCTAAAGGGAGGTGAAAAGTGTTGGTTTCTCTCCTCCATCGCTCAACGAGTGCGGAGATCAGCGAATTGTTTAGGCTCATTGGACCGATTTTGCGGAAGAATCCGAATCCTGCTTTGTCCACGAGCTTGATTTGTTCGTCGGTGAGTTTCCATTGGTGAAGCAACGAAGTGTGTTCTTGGCAACGAAGCAGCCCTCGTTCCTAGGGATTGAAAGAAAAGAGTAAAAAAGAATTCAATCCAAAATTCGAAAGATTGAAGCATTCAATCCAGAAATTCGAAAAGGGAATTGAGAAAGAGACCTGTCCTTCCCAAATAGCAGAAGAAACATGGAGTTCTTGCTCGTAGAGAACAGATGGATCAACGGGTCCGACATCAATATCCATGGCGAAAAATCTAAACTTGAGAATCAGCGAGAACGAAGAAGTTGGGGATGAAAGCGCTAAGTGTACCCTAATTGGACTCGGTTTATGGGTTTTATCAATTGTACCGGTTATTTTGGTTTGGTTATGTTCTATATGGGTATTGCGAGTTCGGGTATTGAAATTAATCAAACGATCCAAATGTAACCTGTTCGACCCGCCTTCCACTGTAATTGTCCACCTCGACCAATTAGCTCTTAGTTGAACAACCAACAAAACATTCGACCCAGCTAGACTAGCGAGTGAGTTAGCCGGGCAAACTGGTCTAGCTCGACCATTTTAGTTCGGTTCAACTCGATTCGACATCTTTGAGTTGATACTCCGCATTTCATCAATCATTTTTTACTTTTCTTGATCATCTGCCTAACTTTATAATTTTCTATTCTTAGGATCACTGATTGATCTAAGTATGTTTATCGATCTTTGGTGTACATCCAACTTTTTTGATATTACTTATCTTGCGTTTATCATTGATTCGGAATCACAATCTCCTTTAATTTTATCTTGGCAACTTTTAATTGCTATACTAAGGTCTTTCATCCGGGAGAACATGTATTATAAATTGGTTTAATATTTATTTTGAATGAGTTATTTTTCAAAATTAGCAAAAATAAATTTGAAGTCCGATGTTAAATTATTTCTAACTTTATAGTTAACCGTTTTTATTTAATGTATTTGTTAGAGTTACATTATGTGTAAAATTTTAGAGTAATTCTCTCAAACAGCCCCATTTTAAGTTTTCAGTTCAATAATAGACCTAAAATTTTTGTTAATCACTTTTAGCATTATTAGGAAGGTGTTAGACACATTTAGGAGGGAAAATGGGTAGAAAAACCCTGACCTTTTATAAAAACATAAAACAAACCCTCACCTTTTTTTGTGGGTTTTAAAACCCTGACCTTGTAAAAAAGGGAAATTAGCCCCCTAAGTAAATATGCGTAGAATAGATCAAAACGTCGTGTTTTTTTTTTCTAAAGAAGTGTCGCCTTCTTCTTCTATTTTAAATGGGATATGAAGCATGAGCTATTCAGTTTTTTAAAAAATAATATAGCCAACAGAATTTTTATGTCTAGACCATAATAAAATAAAATTCTTAGATAAAAATAAATGATCTAAAAAGAGAAGGAGAACGAGAGTCATGAAGTCACAAACGTACGTAGAAGCATGACAACTTCTAGAAACTTGTCACAAAGTAAAATGCAAATAAATCATCATGTTTTGCGTCGTCTAATATTCAACTTGTTTCGTTCATGCTCTCNGGGAAAATGGGTAGAAAAACCCTGACCTTTTATAAAAACATAAAACAAACCCTCACCTTTTTTTGTGGGTTTTAAAACCCTGACCTTGTAAAAAAGGGAAATTAGCCCCCTAAGTAAATATGCGTATAATAGATCAAAACGTCGTGTTTTTTTTTTCTAAAGAAGCATCGCCTTCTTCTTCTATTTTAAATGGGATATGAAGCATGAGCTATTCAGTTTTTTAAAAAATAATATAGCCAACAGAATTTTTATGTCTAAACCATAATAAAATAAAATTCTTAGATAAAAATAAATGATCTAAAAAGAGAAGGAGAACGAGAGTCATGAAGTCACAAACGTACGTAGAAGCATGACAACTTCTAGAAACTTGTCACAAAGTAAAATGCAAATAAATCATCATGTTTTGCGTCGTCTAATATTCAACTTGTTTCGTTCATGCTCTCTGAAAAGTGACGAAGGTAGTACAATGTTAGTGCTCATGTCTCGAACGCTTCGACCTACACATACATAGTCGTCTCCAGTTAATGGACTGTGAAAAACACCATGACTTTCTATAGGAACATTTGGTTGGCTATGAAATGCGGGTATTGGCTGGTTATGAAATGCGGGTGTTGGCTGGCTTTGAAGTGTAGGTGTTGGCTGGCTTTGAAGTGTAGGTGTAGGCTGGCTTTGAAGTGTAGGTGTAGTCTCCACTGATGGTTTTTCACTCGGCTGATTTTTCGATGGACGACCTCGAAGCTTCTTCGGGGGAATGATAGCTGTTTCATTTGAGCAGCTTCGCTTGGTATGTCCTTTTTTAAGACAGTTGCTACATGTCTAGAAAAAAAAACACACACACATAAAAACATATTAAAATATCATGACATGATTAAAAACCACAACCAATCATATATAAAACGATTAAAAATCAACATAAAGACAACAACTAAAACAGCAATGATTATACCATTTGAATCCCATGTTGTGTTTGTCTACCAGCAGAAGTTTCATATGCTTCAAGACGTCTTTTTGGTGTCTTCTTTCGCCCAAGTGGGTCTTTAAAAGGCGGTGGTAACACCCTTACATCTCTATGCAAAGGCCAAAGCTCCATACCATTGTTAGGTTTTAGTATGTGTTCATAACACACTTTCCATTTAGAAATTGAAAACCATTCGGAAACCAACGAATCGGGGGTACGAAAATTTCTATTCTCAGCTAATAAAGCAGAAATCATATGAGAGCATGAGATACCACTGACCTCGTATCGACGACACGTGCAAGAAATTTCATTTCTTACATTGACACTATATTTGTCCCTACCATGATCAACCTCATACCAACCTCTTCCACCACAAATTGGAGTGCAATCTTTTACTTTTTTTTCTTTGTTTATCAAGTAACTTTTTAACATATGGGGTTACCTCTCCTTCGTATCCGTCTATCATGCGTATCTTTCCTTCATTGCTTGTCATGACATGTATCCTAATATCTTCAAGCAACCCAACCAGTGGTTTAAACCGTCCATCATCGATGACATTGTTAAACGATTCACTCATATTATTCTCAACAGCATCACACTTAGCAAAACCTGTGAAGAAAGCTCTGCAAGATAATACAACGAAAAATGAATTAAAATATTGAAATTGAGTTTAATTTTACTTGAGTATTATAATAAGGCCGAAATTTTTATACATGGACCAAAGACATGCATGCCATCGCATAAGACGTTCATAAGCTTGATGATTTAAAAGCTTAAAATCTTATACTCTCTGCTCAAAAACTCTTGTATTGTATGCTTTTGCCATCTTCCAGAATGCAATATGTAAAAGACATGTTTCATCACCGAACTTCTTGTACAAGTTAGCCCATATGTGCCTAGCACACATTCTGTGCTCGCAATAAGGAAGAACAGAGTCTCTTGCTGCAATTAGACCCTTCTGCTGATCTGAAACAAGAGTTAGACCATTTCCTAAACCAAGGTCCAAGTCCTCTTGTAGTAATGTCATAAACCACTCCCAATTTGGCTTGTTCTCCACAGAAACAATAGCCCATGCAACTGAGAACATTTTATAATTAGCATCTCGGCCAACAGCTGTGAGTACTTCACCTTTTATTTTTCCTTTCATGAATGTTCCATCCAAATGAAGAATACGTCTACACCCGTTTTTCCACCCTTCTTTCATTGCAGCAAAGCATGAATAGAACTTCTCGAAAACCTTAGCCTTTGTTCCCAAAATTACTGTAGAACCTGGATTTGACTCCTTAAGTGCACCTACATAATCATACATCCTTGCAAATTGTTCTTCATATTCATCAGCAATCAGTTTAATACAAATTCGACGTGTATCCCAACATTTATCCTTTGACACTAAAATTCGATCATTAGCCCGCAACCTGTCCCTAATTTCACCTGCTTTCAGACCAGGATTTCTTCTGAATTCATCGATGAACTTATCAGATATCTTCCTCGAGGTTAATAACTGAACTTTACCATTCCATGAGCATATGTGCTTCCCAACAAAAGTTCTCACAACCATATCTTTACTTGAACTGTTTATGGACGCATATATATTCCAAGGACATCCATTTTCTGCACAAATAGCGCCTACTTTAATAGTTTCAGATCTCTTATACCGTATATTTCTCTTCATATCCACAGCATATTTGTCAATCGCCTTTCTGAAACTATCTTTACTACTAAAAGCTTGGCCAACCCGAAATGCAATCATCTCATTAGATGAATCTTCGATGTCACTATCACTTTCATCTTGCATCCGCAAACCAACCAATTCTTCACTTGATTCATTCTCACTCTCACAACTATTATCTATGTTGCGTTAGCCATCCTCCGCAACGTTGCATTCGCCATCCTCCGCAACACCATAACCATGCAAATTATCACTTAAAATGAAAACAATAAGAGAAATTCATATTTAAGTAAAAAGTATCTCGTCAACTCACTCAAAATCAATAAAAATTGTTTTTCAATCCAGAGATCGAATTTAAATTACAAGTAATCAAAATTGTGATGAACTCCATATAATAATCGATTTTCAATCCAGATATCGACTTACCTCATCCCCAACTAGATAAAATCACTCAAAATCATATTTAAGTAAAAAGTATCTCGTCAACTCACTCAAAATCAATAAAAATTGTTTTTCAATCCAGAGATCGAATTTAAATTACAAGTAATCAAAATTGTGATGAACTCCATATAATAATCGAATTTTCAATCCAGATATCGACTTACCTCATCCCCAACTAGATAAAATCGAGATGTGTGCTCTAGTTTTTCTTCTTCTACGGCAAGTTTAAAAAATCACAATGTTGTCAATGTTTGACCTAGAATAGAAGAAGAAGACGACGTTTTAGAAAGAAAAAAAATAAGAAACTTATTTGATTTAACGCTTATTTATTTGGGGGCTAATTTCCCTTTTCTACAAAGTCAGGGTTTTAAAACCCACAAAAAAAGGTGAGGGTTTGTTTTATGTTTTTATAAAAGGTCAGGGTTTTTCTACCCATTTTCCCCATTTAGGAAGGCTGTCATAACTCAATTTAGGAAGCTGTTAGACACGTTTAGTAAGGCTTTCTTAACTTTAATGAAAATTTAGGAAGTCGTAATGAATACATTAGACACATTTAGGAAGGCTTTCCTAACTTTAATGAAGGCGATTTATGAACAAACGAGTTTCTAGGGTTATTTTTAAAAAATAAACTTCATTTTGTGCTCTTTAAGAAAACTGCCCAAAATTTTATGGCTTTAGATCAAATTTAAATACATATCTTTACTACTATATGTTTTCATGTATTCATTTCAAATGAAAATTTGTGATGTATGTTATAAAACAAAACTGAATGTGAAAAAGATATTAATTCCACATTTAACTAATTGACATTAAATTTGTGATTAGTGAATAGAAAACGTAAGTTATTTTTATTACTTTTTGCCAACTTTTAAATACAATTGTAGTTAAAAAAAAAATTAATGTCAAGTGGCCCAATAGGAAAAGAATCCAACTTTATATATAATATATATATATATATATATATATATGATTTTCATGTCATCATTGAATTAATCCTCTATATATTATTTGAGAAACATTCTCACAAATCCCTTTATTTACAATGGTGCCATTTTCTGATGTGTTACCACCACATTCATTCTAACATATCATTTAATGAAATTAATTAATGTAATAATCATAAATAAAAAAAATACAAATTTCGTTTTTGGGTAATCGAACTGAAGACATTAAAGACAACATAATAAGCACACAACCACTTTAACAAAGACATTTCATATGTTTCCCAATCAGTTTATTTTATATATCTATAAATTATTTTGGATATTAAAATTATAAACTATTTACATTATATGCCATTATCCACCTTCTGTATTTTGATATAACTACAAAATATATATAAGAATTATTAAGCATCATTAGTAATAAAAAATAGAATAAATTTATCCATTAAGTTTTTTTTTGACATAACTAGAAAATGTATATAAAAATTATTATGCATCATAAATAATAAAAAATGGAATAAATTTATCCATTAAGTCTTTTTTGATATAACCAGAAAATTTATATAAAAATTATTATGTTTTATTAGTAATAAAAAATAGAAAAATATAATGGCCAACAATATTATTTAAATTAAGTGACTTAATTAAAAACACTTTCATTAAGTCCCAAAATAAGTTTAGGGAAACAAATCGACGAAAATATATTCCTTGACTGCCACTTTAATTAAGTCCCAAAATAAGTATGATTCAATTAATTCTATTAAATATGAATTCATAGACTACCATAACAATTATCAACCTCCTAATTTGTCTAATATATTTATTTACATATACATAACTCATTAGTAATACATAACTAATTATATAAATCGAAAATATATAAATCTCACCCCGCGCAGGGCGCGGATTATCACCTAGTGTTATTTTATTTTATAAAACTTTGTTTCATAAGAAATTTTCATTTTATAAAATCATGTTATTATAAAAAAAATTACTATGCCATCATAGATATATTATCAATTTTAGATAGCAAATCAACTGATCAAACGACGCCTGTCTCCAAATGAAATAAATATCAATGTCTCATACATAAATAAAAATGATACAAGAACAATTTAAGAAAAAAAGATTTGCCCAATTTGATACTTTCTTAAAACATAATTAAAATTTTTAAAAAATAATGTTCCAAACAAAATCTACTATGATAGCCTAGAAATATTATCAATTTTAGACATCAAATCAACTGATCAGACCTCATGTATCCAGATAAAATAAAAATTAACTTATCCTACATAAAAAATAAACAAGAACAGTTTAAGTAAAAACGATTTGTCCAATTTGATACTTTTTGAATAAGAATTAATAAATTTTATAAAATCTTGTTTCATAGGAAAATTACTATGCTAGTATAGAAACATTATCCATTTAAGATATCAAATCAGCTGATCATGACACGCGTCTTCAAATAAAATAAAAATTAACGTGTCATACATAAAGAAAAACGATACTAGAAAAAATCAATATATCATACATAAAAAAGAAAGAAGAACAATTTAAGTAAAAACGATTTATCCAATTTGATACTTTAAAAAAAAAAGTAATAAATTTTACTGCCTGTATATTTTACTTGTATTCGCAAAATAACATACATAGTATATATGTATGAAACGCATCTACCAATCGCCGGAAACCTTCTAGAAGGAAGACGGATTAATCAACCAGCGGGACCCATGACAAAGACAGATGGGATCCACACAATGATGTAAGCAATAAACGTAAGCAATGACGCATGCAAGCACTCAACATGTCGGCACCACTATTGGACAACACATATCCACGCAACGCACTCAAAGTGTCGGCACCACTATGGAATGACACGTAACAAGACTATCAAAGCTCCGCCTTCGCTATAAATACTCGCCTCCACCAACGGAGAAAGCACAAGCGATCTTCGCACTACTTTCTTACTCTAAAAATATCTCTCTAAAAGCTCTCTAGCATTCCTTAAAAATTTTAGTTTCAAATTTGTAATTCTATTCTCAAGATCTTGCAACAAATCCTTATTCTACAAATCAAAATAAAATCTGTAAGTTTTAATCTTCTTATTGTGCTAAAACAAAGTTTTATAAAAAAACAAATTTTATTATCTTTCTGATTTTATAAACCGTAAGATTTTACTGTTCATAGCAAAAAATAAATGGTATCACTATGCTAGTATATAAACATTATCCATTTAAGATATCAAATCAACTGCTCATAATACGCATTTTCAAATAAAATAAAAATCAACGTGTCATACATAGAGAAAAAATGATACTAGAAAAAAAATCAATGTATCGTACATAAAAAAGAGACAAGAACAATTTAAGTAAAAACAATTTGTCCAATTTAATACTTTTTAAAAAATAATTAATAAATTTTATAAAATCTTGTTTCATATTAAAATTACTATGCTAGTATAGAAACATTATCCATTTTAAATATCAAATTAGTTGATCATGACACGCGTCTTCAAATAAAATAAAAATCAACGTGTCATACTTAAAGAAAAACGATACTAAAAACAATCAATGTATCATACATAAAAAAGAAACAAGAACAATTTAAGTAAAAAACGTTTGTCCAATTTGATACTTTAAAAAAAAAGAATTAATAAATTTTATCAAATCTTGTTTCATAGGAAAATTACTATGCTAGTATAGAAACATTATCCATTTTAAATATCAAATCAGCTGATCATGACACGCGTCTTCAAATAAAATAAAAATCAACGTGTCATACATAAAGAAAAACGATAGTAGAGAAAATCAATGTATCATACATAAAAAAGAAACAAGAACAATTTAAGTAAAAACGATTTGTCCAATTTGATACTTTTTAAAAAAGAATTAATAAATTTTATAAAATCTTGTTTCATTGGAAAATTGCTATGCTAGTAGAGAAACATTATCCATTTTATATATCAAATCAGCTGATCATGACACGCGTCTTCAAATAAAAAAAAATTAACGTGTCATACATAAAGAAAAACGGTATTAGAAAAAATCAATGTGTCATACATAAAAGAGAAACGAGAACAATTTAAGTAAAAACGATTTGTCCAATTTGATTCTTTTTAAAAAAGAATTAATAAATTTTATAAAATCTTGTTTCATAGGAAAATTACTATGCTAGTAGAGAAACATTATCCATTTTAGCTATCAAATCAGCTGATCATGACACGTGTCTTCAAATAAAATAAAAATCAACGTATCATACATAATAAAAAACGATACAAGAAAAAATCAAAGTATCATACATAAAAAATGAAACAAGAACAATATAAGTAAAAACGATTTGTCCAATTTGATACTTCTTAAAAAAGAATTAATAAATTTTATAATATCTTGTTTCATAGGAAAATTACTATGCTAGTACAGAAACATTATCTATTTTAGATATCAAATCAACTGATCATGACACGCGTTTTCAAATAAAATAAAAATCAATTTGCAAAACATAAATAAAAACGATACCAGAACAACTAAAACAAAAATAATTGACCTAAATTGCTACTTTCTTTAAAATTAAATAAATATATTATATACCATTTACTCTTTCTTACCACATATGCATATCATATCACTGTCTAATCTTTCGAATATGGATCTTTTAGATGGGTGTCATCGGCGATAAAACTATATTTGCGTCATGGTTTAACGATAAGATGTTGGCGAGGAAATATTGTCGATGGTATCAAGTATGGTTTTTGTTTTCCAAGCCATCTAATTTTCTTCAATGTTTTAGTTTTCAATTATCTAATCTTTTTTCTCATTGTTGATGACAGTAAACAATAAATCTCTCAAATCAGCTCGAATACATTGCTGATGCCGTCGAATCTCAAAATTATGGTGTAGTGTGTATGTCTCTATTTTTTTTTTTTTTTAACCTTTTTATTGAAAACAAGAGGAGAATTGCAACATGATAAAATATGAGAAGAACAACAATAATACAGTGAGGAAAGATCGACAATGAAAGGGAGCTTAGGATATGTTGTGTTGGTTCTTCCGCTATCTTGTGGGGTTAGCGTGTTGCTTCCCTCGCTCGAAGTGTATCCGTGTATGTCTCTATTTTGCCTCCATGTTTGACAAAACGTCAAAACCTTTGCTGAGACAAAAACTGATAATCTTATTTGCAACAGGTGATTGAAAATCTCGTAAATTATGTGATACTTAGACCCCGAGAAGCATACACTACACATTTTCAATTTACATTTAACTATTGGTTTGTGACTTTGTGTGATCTTCGAAGATAATAAGGTATGTTCATTAATCTAACTATTAGTTTATTCTATACTCCCACAACTTTTCATTTTTCTTTGCATATTTATATAAAGAGTTCCTTACATTTTTTAACATTTTTGTGTTCATGCATATTAGAATTGTGTGATTACCAATCTAAATTTTGAATATTAATATATACAATGAAAAGATGATTATAATTTGTTCAAAACAATATGGGTAATAGTAATAGATTTATTTTGGTAAAATATATTTGCATTTGTTTTCTAACAATACTGTAAATATATTTTTTAACGAACATTAATGATTTTTTTCTCTCAAATATTCTTCTTTTTATAATTATAGATATAATTTTCTTCTATATTAATATCAGTTAAAAATTATTAATTTGTCAAATTGTTTTTATTAATTTGGAAAAAACTGCTACGGTGGAGTTATGGAAAATTAAAACAATAAAAAATTAAATATAATTTAAAATTCTAAATAAATGATATTCTCTCACATATTTATCAAAAAATTAACATTAAAATCTTTCATCATAAATCATTTATCAAACACTATTATTTTAATTTATTTTGAAATAATTTTATTAATATATTTAAAATTACAATTATAAAGTAATTATAAAGGAAAATAATGATATGTTTAAATATAACTGAACATATTTAATAGTCCTTTTCTCTTATAAAGTTTTCTTTACTGGTAATAATAAAAATAATATGGTTGATTGGTTGGAGCAGTAAATCTTAGATTTATTATTGTAATTTTAAAATTTAAAACTGAAAATTGTAGCTTTTTCCTTTTTTGTGCTATGAAATTAATATAAGAATGTAACACCTTCTAATTGTGGTTTTAAGAAAGCAAGATAATGTGAGCTAATTTATTTCAAGTTTCCTTCTTAGGCTTCACTAAGATCATCTCTAATTGTTACCTCTATTTTTTATTCTATAAATAGAGAAGGAGTTTGTTTCAATGGTTACTTCTACAATCTACTCTAAAAAAAAGAATATTCCAATTATATTCTATTTTTTAATTAATAATTTCTTATAAAATTTTTTATTTTACAAATATACAAATTTTACCCATTTATTTTATATTTTTAACCAAAATTAAATAAAATTATGATTTTATTAAAAATTAAATATTTACCACGAATTTTTTTTAATTACAAAACATAAATAGAAAAAGTCATGTTAAGTTTTTTTTTAATGTTAAGTCATATTATTATATCACTAGAATAAGTCTTGTTAAATTTTTTATAATAGCAATTATTTTGGTATTAATTATGTATTTTTAATTTATCGTGTGTCACGTTATTTTTAATTTACAGTATTTCAATTTGAATTTTAAAATTTTATTTAATTATATAATTAGTTATTGTTAATATAATTTTATTTAAATATAAAAATAAAACATATAGTTTTTCTTTATATATAAAATAAAAATAAAACATATAGTTTTTCTTTATATATAAAATAAAAACATACCAAAATTAAAGGATTACTTTTTTATTTTTCATTCTAAAAAAATAGAGAACTCTATTTTTAGAGTAGGATATAGAGTAGCGTTGAAGATGATTTTGCTTTAAAAATAGAGTTTAGAGGCAAACATAGAGGCTTATTGGGGATATTCTAAGAGTAAAACTATGCAGTTATAAATAAAGTTCTCTATTTTTTAGAATAATTTTTTTTTATTTACAAAGTAAACTTTTAATTTTGATATGTTTTTATTTTTTAACTAAAGTATATGTTTTATTTTTATATTTGAATAAAATTTTATTAATAATAATTAACTAAATTTTAAAATGAAAATTGGAACATAGTAAATTAAAAGTAACATGACAAATGATAAATTAGAGATATATAATTAATATCAAAATAGTTTCCATTAAAAAAAATTAACATGACTTATTCTAATGATCTAATAATATGACTTAACATTAAAAAAAAAACTGAACGTGACTTTTTTTATTTATATGTTGTAATAAAGTTGTATTTTCATGGTAAATATTTAATTTTAAAAAAATCATAATTTTATTTTATTTTGTTAAAATCGTAAAATACATGTGTAAAATTTGTATATTTGTAAAGTAAAAAGTTTCATAATAAATTATTAAATTATAAAAAATTAGAATATAATTCGAATATTCTTTTTTTAGAGTTGAAAATAGAGGTAACCATTGTAGCAAATCTTTTCTCTATTTTTAAAGTAAAAAATAGAGGTAACCATTGGAGATGGTGAAAGTAAGCCATTAGTTGTCACACCTCTGTTGCATAAGAAAAAAAAAATTGAAATAAAACAGCTCACAATCTTGCTTTCCTAAAACCACAAGTATAATGTGTTACAAGGCTTATATTAATTTCATAGCACAAAAAAAGAAAAAATGCTATAATTTTCAGTTTTAACTCACAATAATCTAAAATTTACAGCTCCAACCAATCAACCATATTTTCTATATTATTACCACTAAAGAAATTTTGTAAGAGAAACAAACTATTAAATATGTCTAGTTATGTTTTAACATATCATTATTTTCCTTACTAAATATTGTATAATTTTAATTTTAGAAATATTAAATGTTTTAAAAAAAAATAGTGTTAGATAAATAATTTATGATGAAAGAATTTTATGTTAAAATTTTGATAAATATGTGACAAAATAGAATTTAAAATTATATTTAATAAATTGTATTGTTTTAGTTTTGCATAAATCCAATGCAACAATTATTCTTCAAATTATTAAAAAAATATTTGAAAAATTAATGATTCTTTTAACAGAGATTAATATAGAAAATAATTATATCTATAACTATTTTTAAAAAAAACTTTAAAAAAATCTTTCATTAATGTTCGTTAACAATATATTTACCATATTGTTAGAAAACATATAAATATATATTTCCAAAATCAATCTATTACTATTACCTGTATTGTTTTTAACAAAATATAATCATCTTTTTCATTATGCGAATTAATCTTCAAAAATATAATAAATTTGGTACACGTAAACTTATTTTTATTTGTAAATTTTAATTAATTATTTTTATGTGCAATATTCAAAAGATTATTTTCCACTATATTTTAAACTTTATAAATTTAAAGAAATTTTGGAAGGATGGTTTCACTTAAACTGTGATAAAATATATTTAGATAAATTTATTCATCCCAAATAGAAAGCTAATCATGTCATTTAGAAAGCTAACCATGTCATTAAGCAAGATACGTGAAGAGCTTCAAAGTCCGTTGTTGAATTACACTATTAAGCTCTTCACATATCTTGATTAATGACATGGTTAGCTTTCTAAATGATATTATTAGTTTTCTATTTGGGATGAATAAACTTATCTAAACATATTTTACAACAATTATAACTGAAACCATCCTTCCAAAATGGCATGGTTAATAGTGTGCTTCAACAACGTTTTAACGGACTTTTTTCAAAAAAAAAAAAAAAACATTTTAACGGACTTTACTTCATAGTTCAGTTTTGATGGCATGCAACATACAAATCATGTTCTCCAAATTCTCTCTAATAATAATAATAATAATAATAATAAGTTTATTCTCAGTTTTAATAGTATAAGATTACTAATAGGTTCTTTTCGATATGATTACTTTTCTTCTTATTAAATCTCAGACCAACTCTCATCTTTTTCTTTTTTCTTTTTTATATCAGTTTAACATATTTAGATAACAAGTGGCGAGACACATTTTTATATACTAGTGTCATCATCTCTATGCACTTTCAATGATTTTTGTTAGTTTTATAATCGTTTATTTATTCGTGGTTTTAGAAACACAATAATTTGTCATATCGTATCCAAACATATGAATTATCATAATAACATATCATGAGAGTTTTTACATTTATCACCTCTCTTTCATGTCTTTGGTTGTTATGGTTTTCATTAATTTCCTCTCTCGTTTTCCTATGCTCAGTGCTCTCTTACGATAGCATTTTGGTCTCCTCACTTTCTCTTTCGCTCGAGCATGGACACTATTGCAATGTCAATAATTGTTCGCTAAATAAAATCACAACTTTTTTTCATCTTCATATATAGAAAGATTGTTATCACACCTTCAGTCCTTCATATATATATATATTTTTTTTTTGTCAACAGCCTCAATTCCTAAAACGGTTCGGAAATCCAAACCGGGTGGAATTGAGTTTACATAATCAATAGGATAAATATAGTCGCGGGCACCCCGTGCCAATTTGTCTGCATTTGTGTTGTGAGCTCGTGAGATATGCGAGATAGAGAAAGTCGCAAACTCCTTTAAGCTTCTCTCGTATTCTTCCAAGTGCGTTGCGAAGGCCGGCCATTCTTATGGTACCATCTTCACCAAATAAGAACAGTCTGTGACGAAAGCCACCGCCGAATGTCGAGCATCGAACATGCAGTGCATGGCCCATATCAATGCTTCCAACTCTGAGTGTAACGGGGAAATGCTTCGTCTAACATTTTGTGCTCCCATTAAAGTTTCTTATGTGCCCACTACTGGGCAGTACCAACCTAAGCCAGTGTTAACCGATGTTTTCTTCCAGGAACCATTTGCATAGCATCTCAATTCACTCTATCCATGTTCCTCTGATACAACGTTCTCCAGTTGTCTATATATGTCAAGATCGATAACATTAGCAGAGTTCCATGCCATGGCTTCTGCTTGCGCCAATCGTAAAACCTCTCTCGGGTCCCTATCTATATTTGAAAAAAGTTTATCATTCCGCGATTTCCAAATGTACCACAAAATCCAAGGATAAACCGCTACATTATCATTTTGAGGAAGACCCCAAAACAAGTGTGTCATATTCGAGAACAAAGCATCTGAAGGAAATCCATGTGGGGGTGAAGGAATAAGAGATAGAGCTCAGACTTGTAGTGATGGGGGACACTCAAAAAGAGTATGATTTATCGTTTCCCGTACTACTCTGCATCGTCCACATTGTGGATCACAATTTATACCCCTACTACGTAACCGATCCATTACCGAAATACAACCTGAAATTATCTGCCATGGAAAATGTTTTATTTTTGGAGGGCATTTAACCTTCCAGGTAAAACCTTGTAAATTACTTACATCTGGCCCATAAAACATTTGTATATTGCCATGCGCGGAATATTCTTGTTCAGTAGTGTAACCTGATTTTATCGTGTATCTACCCGATTTAGTATAATGTCACGTCAATATGTCCGGCCGAAGTGTTATGGTGGTTTGGATTCCAAGAATCCAGGGTACATCCTCTGGCTCCACAAGTTGTGTTATTAGTGAAAAATTCCACGTTGAAGTTGTCAGATCAATCAATTGATTGACCGTTAGCTCGGGGTATAAGTTGTACCCCTTGCATGTAGCTGATCTCGCGCGAGATGCCGGAAGTCAAGGATCATTCCAGACTGAGATAGAATGACATGATCCAACTCTTTTGATAAGCCCTTTGTGTACCAGAGATCGAGCCGAAATTATACTTCGCCATCCATAGGATTGAGAATACGAACGAATGGGGTCCAAAGGCCCTCCATTCCTTAAATAACGTCCTTTAAAAACTTTTGCAAATAGTGATTCCGGGTGATCTATAAGTCGCCAAAGTTGTTTGGCTAACAAGGCCGTATTGAAATATTCTATAACTCGGAAACCAAGTCCCCCCTCAGATTTATGTTTACATAAATTCCTCCATGCCAGCCAGTGCATGCCTCGTGTTTGTCCATTTGTGCTCCACCAGAACTGTGCAACCGTACTAACGAGCTTCGATGTAATCGTTTTTGGCAAACGGAAACATGACATCGCATATGTCGACATTGCAGTTGCCACTGATTTTATAAGGACCTCTTTTCCCCCTTTAGATAATAATTTTGATGTCCAACCATTTATCCGTTTTTGCTGGCGTTCTATTAAGAAATTAAAGATTTTTGTTTTTGCCCCGCTCATGCTTTCCGGAATCCCCAAATATGTTCCCATTCCACCCACATTCATTATCCCTAAAGTCTGGTGTACCTCGGCCTTGTTTGTGGGGTCTACTGTATGTCCGAATTGTACCGATGATTTCGTAAAGTTTATCTGCTGTTCGGACACTAATTCATATAGTTTCAATACATTGAGCAATATCTGAGCTTCCTCCTTATTTGCTTTACAAAAAAAATATACTATCATCCGCAAAGAGCATATGAGATATTGTTGGGCTTGCCCTTGCTATCTTTAACCCCGTGATCCATTTTGATCGCTCTGCTTTCCTCAAGTTTCCTCAAGCCCACGATTTGGATTTATAATGCCTCGAGGCTGACCATTAATCAGAACCTTATATTGGACTGTCGTAATGCACCCCATAATCCACCTAGTCCATTTATCCGAAAAACCCATATTCCGTAGCAGATGTTCAATGAATGGCCATTCGACACGATCATAAGCTTTACATAAATATATCTTACTATAATTTTAAATAATAATATGATATTTTTTGTAAAATATTTTATTTCAAATTTGTGTTCAAACTATTTTTATTTTAAATTTTTTTACTATTCAAACATCTATTCTACACTATTATTTTCTAGATCTCATGATCCTCTTGATGGATACTTTCGATTCCTTAGACGCAAATCATATACACTAGTTTTGTATGATTTGCACCATTTAATCCCGGTTCTACAATTTAAATCCATTCTTGAATGGCAAGTTAATGGCGACATTGACCTCCCGTGACAAAATTCGTCTGCTAATCAAGATCAAATCCCAAATCCCTATCTTTTTACTAGGGATGAGAGCAATAAAACAACAAATATACAAATATAGTCTACAGAAATTTTCATGTTCTTGACTGATCTATCAACCTCCCTGAAATAGCAGCCGCAAGAGCTGCAGTAAACTTTGGATCACTGGTCAACGAAGAGGCCATCTGTTGCATCAAAACCTCTTGAGCCGTTCCTCTCTCTTTCTTTTCCTCAACAGGTCCAAGACCACCTTGCACTAGATCAAGCTTCACTGTCCTGGACCGACCTATATGTGGACCCGGGTGGTTATGTGTCCCTTCGTAAGTGGCTACCAAGAAAGATGGATCTTCTGCACTTCGTTGTACCTGAACAATACACACACAACTAACGATTTTTACCAGACAGCAAGATAATGAAGAACTCTTTCACAAATTTTAATCTGGACTTGAATGTTGTTAAATTACCTTCTTCTTGACTGGACAAGACGGTGAAAAAGAGCATCTGAAGTAAGCTCTAGGAGATGGATTATCTTTCGTAATCTTTTGCCCGTATTTCCTCCATTGATATCCATCTTTCACAGTCTGCAAGTAAGTATTCCACAAAACATTCGTCATTCAAACGATGATTGATAAGATCAAGACTCTGAAATAAGAAGAAGAGGATTGCAAACAAGAACCTTAAGTAACATGAAGATCTACTAACTCTCCTAAAGCCATAAGGCTCCTAAGTCCTATGCTTATCAGCGATATTCAGAGGAAAACACAATCAAGAACATACAAACGCTTACCAAGCTTGTGTCAGACGAATCAGCGGGATAATAGGCGGTTGAAACCGCTGCTTTGTCGCAGGATGTATTCTCGGTTAGTCCAATTGGAGAGCTTACAAGCTCATCAACGTCCTGTTTTCGTTTCCTCGTGAGCTGTTCGCTCTGAAAGTTTTCATTTTCAGGACTCTTCTGATTCTGCAACTCCCCCAGATAACTATGTAGAGCATAGTAATTCTCACAGACTCTGGCTAGCATTTCGGTTAGCTTCTTGTTCTCGGAATTTGCCCGGTTTAACTCCTCTTGTAACATATTTGCCTTCTGTTCCGAAATCACAAAAACCATAAAATCAAAATCAACAGATTCAGAAAAAGATTCGATTTTTTTGTTTGAATCTGACCATAGTTTTGACTTTTGAGCCTTTCGTCATCATCACTCGATCTAATCAAACTAATGGATTGTCTAGATCAGAGATGTTAATCTCAGATCCGTACTAATCATTTCGGGAAGCAAAGTTAAGAGACAGCAGAATCTGGGAACTTGTTCATCCTATTGTTTGAGGTCGAAGTGTTGCACACCAAGTGTTCGATGAAAGAACTAACCTCGTCTTTCACCGACCATTTCCTCGCCAAATCAGCAGAAGACGAATCCGACGAGACTTCCCTTTTCTGAATCAAGAACAAAGAAAAAAAGACATGAACCTCAGATTAATTACCACAACCATAGTACGGCAGTGAAGAAGGAAAATTCGGAACTCACCGGAAGTTTACCGGCGAAATGAAGGTCGAAAGGGTTGGTGTTGGGATCGAGAGACGATGAATAGTCCATAAAAGCTGGATCACGGAAGAGAAAAGCTTAAAAGTATACAGAGACCAGATTCGCTTTGCGTAGAGATTTGGTTTTATAGTAGTAGAGAGAGTGTATGCGTAAAATTATGAACGATGAAGAAGAGGATGTCGATTTGTGTAATTGTGTGGAAGAAAAAGCTTGGAAACTGGGAAAGTAAGGATTTATTTCGTTACATTTTCGTATAAATCTGTGTGATTCAGGAAAACGGTTATTTTACTCCAAAGTGTTTCGAAGTAATTTAAATATTAATATATTTTTGTTGACAAAAAAGAAAAAAAATTATAGTAATCTTTATTTTCCACTAATAAATTCCAATAATTTTAAATAGTTATTACAAAAACAATTTACAGAATTACGGTAATACAAATTATTATGCACTATACACTGATAAAATACAACAAATGGAGTTTGACAATACTTTCCGAAAAAATAGTCTTATTCGCTAGAAAATTCATTATTGTCTAATTTCATATTTGATCTTTTTCTGAAATGATTTGTATGCATTATCTTATGGCTGAACTTTCTTTTTGCAAATCATATCTTAAAATCTAAAGTGCTCAAAACGTAATTCTGATACCAAACACTTCCGTAGGCAAGTCATTTTCAAAAATCTTGACTTTGCTTTTCCCTCCTTTGAATTCAAACATACTTCTCAAATAATGGATCTAGCTTTCTTTTTTTATCCCATACACGATCACTTCACAAAAGTTCCCCTCTCCATAATGGCTGCCAAAGAGATGTTTTTCCTTGCAAATTAACACCTTTGGTGAACGAGTGTAAAGAGAAGCCTCCACCAATAGCATAGTTCCCCCAAATCCCCAAATCTAAACATATGAATACGAAGATCCACAACATCTTCAGAGATGAACCGAGTCGCATATGATAGTTGAACAAATACATACATCAATAAAGTTAATGTAAGACCAATAAATACGGAATAGTTGATTTAACCATAGAATAAAAGATAATCAAAAATCGAATAAAACGAATTAAGGAAAATCGTAAATAACAAATCGGTAAAACCGAAACACTGGAACGGAGTCGAGATCGCAATCTCTTTCCTTAACTCAAAGAATCACCCGTAGTATAACATGTATAATCACGATTCATGAGTCACATGATACAACCGTTCAACCCCGAATCGCATCACTCGATCGCGGATCTAACGAACTTGTATCTCAACAATACTCTCGAAATAAAGAAACTACATGATGCAATAGTGGATTGAAGGAACGTGTGTTTAGCATTTGCTTTTAGTAATATTCAATTGACGATCTGAATACATGATCTAATGATCTGGTTATATGATTTGATTTGATGATTGAAAAAGAGAGGCTACCCCATCATATATATAGAATGAGAGAAGACTTGAAAACATTCCAAGTTTCCAATGTGGGATATTTTAACTTCCACAAAGAGTTATATCCAATGGAAGCATTCCATTTGTTTTGGCCTCAACCCATTTTTTATTCACACAAAACACAAAATAATAAAGCCCAATTGTCTTTATTAATTCTTGTTCCAATAGTTAACGGTGCGACGACAACACCGAAAGCGATTCGAAATGTTATTTTATCTTTCGAGATTGATAAGGATTCCATAGAGAAACTAAGACCATTTCCAATGTATAACTCCATTTTTTTTTCCAAAATAGGGTAACTCCAAAATGGAGTTGAGTTTTGCTACAATGTAGAACTCCATTTTTTACTCCAAAAAAGAATATTGTAAATAGATTATATTTCTATTTTATTACTAATACATTTTATTTCTAAAATTTACAAATTAACCTTTTTCTTACAAAACTTTTATAAATTATAAATTAAATATTTATTAAATAAAAGAAAGTTGTAATGTATTTTTAAATTTATTTTATTTTGTAATCATTTTAAATAAAAATTGTAGTTTTCTATGATTATTTATTTTATATTGTTTAAAACTTATAGTGGTCAAATATATATACAGGTTATATTTGTTGTCATCGGAGAAAACAAGTAAACGATCGGTCGAAAATCAACAATTTCGGCGGCTGTCCACGTCGAAGAAAATTTGGTACTTCTTACATTAACTTACAAGTTACAAATGCTCCTACCTGTTTTTTTGTTCTTTTTTAAATTGATTGGAATGTTTTCCTTTTCAAACTAAGAAAAAAATATCTCGAATTGACCAAAAATAAAAAATCTCGATCCAGACGAACTTTCACTTGACTTGTCCCATTGACTTAGTTCGTCTCTCTCTTCTTAGTAAACTTAGATTTTCGATTGGTACGAGCAGTTTGGACAGTGTGAAACAAGCAATTCTAGCAATTCATTTATGATATGCATTGATGTTGAAATCATTTACCATCATGATATTATTAGTTTGTTTATGTCATTGTTTCAGCAGTTATTAATTTGTTTTAAGGTTTTTTTTTTTTGAAAATCTTGTGAGTTTCAGATCTTTAGCCCATAATCTCTTATGGTATCCGTAATCAGGTTTTAGATATTCTGATTTAAAAAATACTAGATTTTGGATCCGCGCACTTGCGCGGGTTTTATATCTCAAAAATTTATTAGATCACTCCACCACAATTATGTTTTAATCTCATTCATTAATATTTTTTGACAGGCTAATATTTTATGAATTATCGTCATGTACGGGTTATATTTTTTGATTTCATATAAAAATTTAAATCAACATTTTAATCCGCATTGAGGATGGCTGGCAATTTTTTTATATTTCATTTCATCTATGAGGGTGAATATAATATTTTTTAAAACAATAAAATGTTTACTCTTTTTTTTTTAGACAAAGTATATTTGTGGATGTGAAAGTTTGAGAAGTATTGACAGTTTTATTTTTGGTATAGAAGAATTATATATTTTACTAAAATTTTAACCACCCATGAGGACGGGAAGCAATTTGTTGTTGTTTTTCGTTTTTATGTTTTATATTTTGTATGAAAAATATATTTGTGTAATGTTTGAGATGTGTTGATAATTTTAAGTATAAATTCTATATTTGTGTAAGGTTTGTGATATGTTAATAATTTGAAGTAAATATTATAAACCGCCAGTTATAATTTTTATTTGTTTTCGTCTAAAATTTGAAGTCAAGATTTTAATCAGTTCTTAGGAAGGCCGACAGTTTTTTTTCCTCATATCATTTCATCGATGAGGGCAGAAATAATATTTGTTTTAGATCAAATGTTTAGTTCTTTTTTAGAAAAAATATATGGATGTGAAAGTTTGAGATATATTGACAGTTTTATTTTTGGTATAAATGTATTATATATTTTACTAAATTTTTAATCCGCCATGAGAACAGGAAGCAATTTTTTATTTGTTTACATTTTTATGTTTTTTATATTTTGTATGGAAAAATATATTTGTGTAATGTTTGAGAGGTGTTGATAATTTTAAGTATATATTCTAACCCGCCTGTAATAATTTTTTTGTATGAAAAATATATTTGTGTACGGTTTGAAAAGTATTAATATTTAAGTATAGATATAATCCATCCGTTATAAATCTTTTTGTAACCCGCCAACCATTATTAGTTTCTAACTCGTTCTTGAAATATTCTAATCCTTTATTTATAAATATTTTAACCCACCCGTTCAAGAACATATTTGTAATGGATTATCAAATTTGGCCGATATTGATTTATTTTTTTCTTCTTCTAATTAGTTGGGTATATTCCCAAAAATCTAGTGCTAAATATTAGTTTAATTCTGAATTTGTATTTTTTAAAAATAAAAATTCGATTTTTACCTATTCTATAATTTTAAGAATAGATTCTAACCCACCTCTAATAATTTTTTATATGGAAAATTATATTTGCATAATGTTTGAGAATTGTTTATAATTTTAAGTATAGATACTAATTCTTCCGTAATAACTTTTGTTTGTAACCCGTGAACCTTTATTAGTACTAACTTGCTCCTGAAATATTCTAATTCGCCCGTTATAAATATTCTAATCCGCCTGTTCAAGAGCATCTTTAAAGGAAATTATCAATTTTGGCCGAAATGTTTATTTTTTATTCTAATTAGTTGGATATATTCCCAAAAATCTCGTACCAAATATTAGTTTAATTTTGAATTTGTATTTTTAAAAAATAAAAAATCGATTTAATCTATTATGCTTTTATATTTTCTTTCATAAATTTATTATTTTTTATTTAAAAATGTCTAATAATTAAATCCAAATATTTGTACCAAATATTCTTTTATATTTTCTTTTCGTTAGTTTATTCTTTTTTTTTTATTTTTATAGAACAAATTAATTGTGCTTCGGAGGTCTATTTATAAAACAATGATTAGGTACATTTTATTAGAATACAATTTTGGAGTTTATTGGTTCTTCTATTTTAATGGATTTTGAAATCCAAATCAAATCCAGTGTTATTGGTTTTATGATTTTCAAATACATATTAAAATCCAGTGTTATTGGTTCTATGATTCTAAAATATATATTGAAATCTAGTGTTATTGGTTCTATGATTTTATAATCCAAGTATTATAAAGATTTAATTTTTATTGGATTTGAATGGATTTAGAAGTGTTTTCATGACTAAAATACAAAGACCCAAATACAAAATTTAACCTTGTTATTTGATTGGATTTGAGTATTTTATAAATTCAAAGAAGATTTCTGAATCCATTAAAATATAAGAACCAATAACCCCACCTAAGTAAATCTCATCCAAATTTTAGTAATATTCGTAAACAATATCAATTAAAATATCTTAGACGTCCGGATTTAATACAATGCAGTTATATTAATATATGAAGTAAATTTATTTAATCGATAGTAAATACATCTTTGAAGTTTAATTTATTATTTAGTAGGATTATTAATGCTCCTTCAGCGTTAAATTATGTCCTTACAAAATTCTAAAACCGAGCTAAACTGATTTAATAGATGGTCAATAACATCTATAGAATTCTTATATAGTATGATCAAAACCAATTCACGTTAAATCTCGATAGGACAATAACATCTATAGAATTCTTATATAGTATTCTTATATAGTATGATTCCAATATTCTTCAATCGGTTTAAAATAATTTTAACCAGTGCTCAATAACATATTTGAATTTTTAGTTGACAAAAAAAACATCTTTGGATTTTTATTTAGTATGATTATATAACCGATTCACGTTAAAGTATGTCTTCAAAGAGTCATATAACCGAGCTGAATTGATTTAATAGAAAAGGTAACCAAAGTTTAAAATTTTAATTGTTAATAGGTTTTTCTAAATTTTGTGTACCAGTTTTTTGGTTAATAGATTAAACCAATTAATGATATGTATGGCAGTACATTAGACTTATAATGGGTTTTATGTTTTGGTATTGATTGTAATGACAAAAATACCTTTAATGAAGACATGAAAATTTCTAGACATTTCAATGGCATATTTTGTAAATACCATGTAGGGATAAGGTTAGTTTAAAGTTGTGCTTCTCTTTTAATAGTATAGATTCTTCCATCTTTTGATCCAAAAAAAAAAATATTCTCCTATCCCAAAAAAGAATTGAACATAGGGTACAAGAAAATCAATCTTTACACTATCACTAGATCACCACCCATTTGATATTAATTTGTTTAAGTTCATACCATGCTACATAGACAACATATATCTTTCATATTGTTTCGTATTTGATAGAATTCTATTTTCTTTTTTTTTTAATGTTCTACGCTTTTTCTCTAAAAAAAGGATCATCGTAAAAAAAAAAAAATAGAATCTCTTGCTACGTCTAATTAAAATTGGTATAAATTCAAGGAAGATCGATTAAATCTAATATAAGACTTATAGTTATAAAGCGCGGACATTAATTAGTTTGTAATTAAAATAAATAGTTTCATAATGTTATCATTTATTTTGTTATACTTATATGTATTAATTTTTAGTCTCAACAATTTAATACAATCAAATAGATCAAGTTGGTTATCATTGAGTTTGATTGCCATGCTTGTCAAGGATATAGTAAGTATATCATCAAAGATTCCAACTTTTAAATATATGCATGTCAATCGTGAAGTAGTGAATATAGTAGATGAGATAGCCAAGCAAGTTATACAGCAACAAAGCCCTTATGTAATATCTTGGTTTAATATGTAACATTTCCAAAATCAATAAAATTATGTTTTGGCTGGCAAAAATAAAAAAAAAGGTTATCATTGAGTTTGACTAGTCTAATTGGTGTTTTGAATCGATCGAAGGCGTGACCTTCTTTCAAAGAGGAGCTTTTTTTGGGTAAAGTTTCAGGATTGGAAGGCTGAAGTAGAAGTCCGACATCGAAACAGAGGCGCGTTTCTCATCGCACAAAGTGTTGTCCAGAAGAATCGATTTCACTCTTTTGTGGCTTTGGGAGCTCTGTTTTGGCTTCGGTCAATATTTGACAGTGAGAAAGTGCTTGCCTCTGTGGCCTTTTGTTAATTCATTCTGGGTTAATTTATGTTTGCTAGTCGGTTCTTTGTATAGTCCACTGTTTCGGGACCTTTTGATTTTTCTGAGATTTCAAGGTCTGTAATCCACTTCTGTTCATCTATAATATTCAGTTGAAAAAAAAAAAGAGTTTGACTAGTCTAAAAGTAAAACACGGAGCCGAATTTTGAAACTTTATAATACGCGGATAAATATTTAAATTCTCTGTCCCACACATGTAACAGTATCACTTCATAAATTCTCAGGTACATCTTTTTTTTTGGAATTAATTTGTGTAAGTTCATAATCTATTCCAGTACCTAGAGTTAATCATTTCTATATTTCAATTTAAAAAATATATCTCCATTTCAAAAGAGTTTTGAATTTGGGGCACAAAAAAACTAACCCTCTTATACTATTGCTATGCCACCAACTTTATTGTTTTTAGTGCGACAATTAGAGGTCATGCTAATGGCGAATCTTTGTTCCACAGTAGGCGAGCCTACTCTGCAATCACCACTTCTTGTGAAGCTGAACTACTTGGTCTCTTATGGGCAGTGGAATCACTATCGACCATGGATCAAAGAAATATAATCTTTGAATCTTCATGTTTGCAGGTAAGAGATGCTATGCTCTACCCACAGGCATTTCAACAACATCATGGGTTGATCTCTATGATTTTACACCATCTGCAATCCTTGGAAATGTGGAGTCTCAATTACATTGCCATTGAAAGCAATTGCTTGGCGGAGGAAATTGCGGTGAATGTTACAAGGGACCATAGGTACCAATCCTACATCTCACAGAGAGGACCGTCCTGGCTGCACCAGCAGTTAGCCTTGGAAGCTAATATGAACTAGTAAGGCTGCAATGTGTCCTCCTGCACTGACCTACACTTGGACCACTCTCTACTTTTGTATGGTTGGTCTCCGTCTTTTTCTTTCGTTGTCAAGTTTAGGGCTGTCTCTTGTCCAGGTTTTTCCTGAATTATGTGACCCCCCACCTTGTAAGATGCCTATTGGTGTCATCAATTGTTTCCCGTTTCTTTAAATCAATGAATTACTCAGTGTTAAAAAAAAATTAGAGGTCATGCTTTTCTAAGATTTTTATTTTTTGACCAAAGTTGATATTAGATGGAAAATTACATATGTTTTTTTTTTTTTTTATCATTTTTCTTAGATTTTCGGAAACCGTAACGTTTAGATTTTAGTATGTTCAGTTTCCACCAATTTTGTTTCTTAGATTATATTATTTTGATTAATTTGTCCTACGTAATTAGAATATTAGCATATTTTAATTCTTGATGTAATTTGATGTGATAATTTTTTTTTCTTATCAGAATTCAAAAATAATCTGGTTTCAAACCTTACCAGGGTCTGAAACAACTTTACCCTTTATAACTTTCAGATTATGATACTGATATATCATGGTTTTTTCGTGTTTTTAACCATGATATATGCTTTGTTTATAAAGTCTTTTCAGTGTTTTTTGAGTCTTTTGGAGTCTTTACAGGAGAATCTGAAGTTTTTTGAAGAGTTTTGAGGAAGGTGCTGAATACGTGAACTCGGAATGAAGAAATTGTACTGGTGTCGATCGACACTAGGAGGGTGTCGATAGACACCCATCGTGGAAAGAAGTTGGACGCGAAGTTTTGAAGACTTTTTTGAATTACAACTTTGACCCATAACTTACTATTATTTGCACTTTAGCCCTTTTCGTGTTTTTGAGATTATTTATGTATTATAAAGCATTGTTTAGCCATTACCTTATTTTCTATTGAGACTTAGAGAGATATTGATCCATAGCTTTTGGGGAGACAATTATGCACTCTTCGAGAAGATTTCGAACCCTTTATAATTGCTCTTCTTATTTTTATGCAATATTATTCAGCCATGATTTCTGTTTCAATTTTTATGTCTGAGTAATTGGCTAGTTAGGTAGGGTGATTTAGGGTTGATGATGAGTTTGTAGATTTGTCATATTGTTAGGGGAAAATCAATTGGTTTTTCATCTGGATTTGTGCTTATATTGAATTCATGATTGATCACCTAGAAATCAAACCATATGTTGTTTAATAGATGCGAGAGTATTATTAATCGCCTGACCTAATCTTAGATGAGAAAAATTACTATATGCAAAGAGATTTGATTTAGGAATTTTGTGAACAATCGAACCTGTTATTAATGCTTGTCTGAATTATTTGAATTTGCAAATGGATTTGGAATTCTGGAATTTATGCATAGATAATCTTTGCAACGAGAGTTGATTGGTTTTGAATTAGTGTTTCGAGTTCTAGACGGTTTTAAATAATTCCCTGATAATATACATTCTGCATTCTCGGATTCAACCTGCGAATTACCCTTGCCTAGCGTTTTAGTCTCCTCAATTTTAAGAACTTTCGAATAATCACCTGTTGCTATTTTATTTAGTTTTTTCGTTTCATATTTATTTGAATTGACTTAGCATAATTTGAATCTAAATTATGTAGTGTAGTAATCTACTTTCTTGGGATTCGATAACCCTTTATACTTCAATAGCTTTGTTGTGCACTTGCAGTATTGATTTAAATTTGGTAAAACTTAAACCCTATCAAGTTTTTGGCGCCATTGCCGGGGAAGTAATAGCTGCCTACAGATTTCTAGTATTAGAATTCTGACTAAGTTTTTTATTTTTTTAGTTACTAACGTTTTAGTTTCTTGTTTTTAGTTTCAGGCGTATGCATAATCGCAATACCATAAGCAACAAGGATCATGAACTAATCAGACTTGACAATCAAGAGCTCAGCCGTTTAGAAAGAACTAACAGAAAAGCCAAGAAGAAAATCGAGATGGTTGATCCTATTGTCCTGATACGAGACGAAGCTGGTCACTTGGTTGATGCAGAAGGGAGTAGGAGGAATGCTCAGGGGCAGAGATTGGATGAGAATGGGGCTGTTGTCGTTGAGCAAGCAGTGCAAGTGTTGCCACCTGGGAATACTGGGCGTGGACGCACACTTGGAGATTACAACAGGCCTGATCAGTTATACGCAAACAGAGCTGCGATTCGCCCACCTCCGTTTCAGAGGAATGACTTTGAGCTGAAGCCTGCTTACTACACACTTGTGGCTCAACATCCTTTTCATTGTCTTCCTAATGAGCACCCTATGGACCATGTTGAGAGGTTTGAGGACTTGGTGACAAGCATCAAGTACAATGGCGTGTCCAATGATTACCTCTTCTGCAAGCTCTTTCCATACTCTCTTGGAGGAGATGCAGCGTATTGGTTGAAGCAGCTGCCACCAGGTTCACTAACCACTTGGGAAGACACTAAGAATGCATTTTTGTGCAATTTCTTTGATGATGCAAGGTCTGAGGAGCTGAGGACAAAAATCACTGCATTCTCTCAAGGATCTACTGAGGCATTCAAGGCTGCTTGGGTGAGATTCAGAGCATATCAGAGAGACTGTTCACACCATGGTTTCAGCGAGGTTCAGCTGCTAGGCATCTTATACAGAGGGATTGATTGGAGGTACCAAATGGCTCTAGATGCTGCGAGTAATGGGAACTTCAACAGGAGGTATCCAGAGGATGCATATGTGCTTATAGTCAACTTGGCATCCAGTAACAGCACCAAGAATGTAGATTTTGAAAGAAAGAAACAAGTTGGTGTGAATGATGGAGGTCAAATTGCTGAGGTCAAGGCCAAATTAGATAGTGTACACAGCCTTTTAGTGGGGAAGAAATCAGTCCAATTTGCTGCTGAAGTAGAGACCTATGAAAATCCTAAAGATTGTGAAGAAGAAGATGTCAACTACATCAATGGAGGTGGTTTTCAAGGCCAAAGGTTTGAGAATCAGCAGGGAAATAGAGGCTTCAATAGAAAATTTCAAGTATTTCAAAGTTGATCATTATGCAGAAGATTTCTCGTATTTGGTTATGCATATGCCTGAGGTGGAAGAGGCAGATATCATTGTTGAGGAACATCTGGAGAATGTTTTTGAATCAATCACATCTGTCAAACGCCTTTCATTATGCATGTGGCATACCAATGAAGAAGAGGTAATCTGTTTCCATCTATCAACTTCAAGTTTGCAATTTAATGTATCACTTAGAACAGTAGATTGGTTTTTTCATGAAGATTGAATCCTTTGTTATTACTTGTCACGTGTGCAGTATATGTATCATGATGGTATTGTATTCAACCAGCATGAACATCTAAAGCTAAGTATTGGCTTTGATTATTGGTCAAAGATACTTTTCCGGTTGCTTCAAGATTCTCCTAAGCTGCGAGTCCTCAGTCTCAAAGTCGAAGTAAGTTTCTTCATTGACTATTTTTGTTTAATCTAAAAGCACTCTATGGTGTAATCTCATTAAGTCTCTCTCTGTCTCTCCTTTGTTTATCTCAGTGTGATGGACGTTTTAAGAAGTATAAACCTATTAGCTGGAACAATGACCAGAGCTCGGTTTCTACATGATTGTTGGAGAGTCTTGAAACTTTCGAGTTTGCAGAGTACATGGGAAGTGAATAAGAGAGATTTTATGAGTTATCATTAAAAAAATGCTTGTCGCTTGAAGTCTTCAACAATCACAAGCGGCGCATCTCAAAGCATCGAATGTGAGTCCTAAAGAGTTGTCTCATTTCGATTCTGGATTTTAGTCTTTGTGCTCAGATTGTCCAAGTAATCTTAATTTTTAATTTACCTTTATACATTCTATGTCGGTTTCTCTCTTACACACATCAGTTTTTTTTTTTTTTTCGACTTTCGAAAACTTCAAGAAAACAAATAATTAATTATTATTATTTTTTAATTTTGGTTGTATTATAACTTTTTTCCTCAAAACCAAACCAAACCCAAACTTTAAAAAAAACTCCACGCAATATGCTCATAATTCACACAAGAACGGTATAAAATATTTAAGATGCCTTGTTAAAAAATGCAAACTTATAAATAAAATTGTGATGTTGGTAAGATGATGATCAATACATAAACAAAATTGCAAGTACGGAAACTGACCATTTTGTTTTTCGCAAAATTGTAGCTAAGTGTATTGTCCAACATTTGCCATATGCTTAGGTTGAATTAAAGAAAGTTAGATTAGTGTGGAAGTATTTGAATGCAAATATCATGTTAATCAGTCGAAATAACTCATGTTTACAAGTTTTATGAGAATGAGATAGAGAAGTATATTTACAATATGTTTGGATCTCAATATACAATATGTTTGAAAAAACGATCAAATATAGAGCTACTTTTGCTAATTTGAAAGTCATTGACGGAAGAAACTTCAAGAGCCTCCTAATAAAATATGACCAGATATAAGAGAAAATGATTTGTAATTTCTGAAGCATTTTGATTAAATCACACGCTTATATATATATATATATATATATATATATATATATATATATATATATTCTATAAACGTTTAAATAAATTTACATTTTGTTGGAAATAAACTAAAAAAGAAGAAGATATCAAACGACCTAATCATGGTCGTTCTATGGGTGTGGCAACTGTGCATTAGCACAAAATTCACTCATTTTTCATTAATTTTGTTATAGTGTTTACGGGTTCTAGATTTTTCAAGTTAAACATAAGAGGATCCAATTTTTAAATTTATCAAATATAGAACAAAATTGTTTTTTTTGTTTGTTTGACATAAGGTTCAATTTGTGTTTGTGGTGGACATGGCCCAATAGAAAGAGAATTAAGCCTTTTATATATAACTAGGAGAGAATCCGCGCGATGCACATGTTTTATTTTAATTTGTGTTTTAACTAATATTTTGAATATTGATTTTATCTTGGTTTTATTAAGAATTAATTTTTTTTTTGATGATTTGTGTAATCTTTTTCATACATTATTTTACGATTCTTTATTTATTCTGCAATTTTCATACTCTTTATATTTGTCTAAATCTTAATATTATAATACATTTTTTTTCAATTTATAATTTTCAGGATTTCTTTTATATATCTTTCATTTAATCCATGTCTTTTTCCTTGTTTTAAAATTTTGTATATTTTTCTATCCATTCTTCTCTTTCTTTATTTTTTATTCTTCTCTATATTTGTTTTATATAATTTGTTATCATTTTGATTTTTAATTGAATATTTTGTTGTGTCTTACGATTTTATAAGTTGAAGTTAACTTCTTAATTTATTCAAAATCATAATGTTTTTTAACTTGTGTCAAAGTTTAATTATCCTAATTAATTTAAAAATAAAGATTAACTCACTCAAAAAAATATAATGATATATTTAAAACTATGTATTATATTATATTTATATATTTATTATGTTTTAAAATTAAATTTGAATTTTATAATAATTTTAAAATAGTTGAATTCAAATTTAATGGTTTTTTATGTATAGTTAATTTTACATTTATTTATATTTATTTATGTTACTTGATGGTTTAAAAAAAATTAAGTAATTGCTTTTTTCAATTTATCATTTCTAGGATTTCTTTTATATATCTTTCATTGAATCCATGTATTTTTCCATATTTTAAAATTTTGTATATTTTTGTATCCATTACTCTTTTTCATTAATTTTTTTCTTCTTCTCTATATATATTTTTTATATAATTTGTTATCTTCTCGGTTTATTATTAAATATTTTGACGTGTCTTACGATTATATAGGTTGGAGTCAACTTCTTAAATTATTCAATATCATATTTTTTCAGTTATACCAAAGTTTAATTATCCTAATTTATTTGAAAATAAGGATTAAATCTCTAAAAAAATAGAATGATATATTTAAAATTATTTATTACATATGATTTATATATTTATGATTTTTTTAAATTAAATTTGAATTTTATTTACTTATAATGATTTTTAAATAGTTCAATTAAAATTTAGTAATTTTTATGTGTAATTAATTGTACATATGTTAATATTTATTTATGTTACTTTATGTTTTAAAAAATAATAATTAATTGCTTATATACTTTATACATATGAAAAAATAAAGTTGAGATTCATTAATAAGAAGAAGCTATGTGTCATCCAGTGGAGAGTCTCATTCATCTATTATATAGTAGATGATAATTTGTGATTTGTGAATGTGTTATTTGTTTATTATTTTCAATGATTTTTTGTGTGTTGAATATGTTATTTATTATTTCTTAAATGGTAATAATTGATATTATATTAAATGCATAACAGAAGACACAATTTAATCTCATAGAATACGAGTGAAAATTGATATTATTTATAATTATGTTTAGTCTATAACTTTTATCATATAAAGTTGGATGCGTTTAAATTAGCAATTAACATGATTGCAAGTTTGCAACACGTGGTAAATGAATCGATCAGATTTTTACACGTGTTGTGATTAGAATATATTAAATAGGTAAAATTTAAATTTATGAGTTGATAAATTTTAATAAATAAATGAGTGTTAGTATGTTATCAATTAAGAAAAAGAGAATAAAAAATAAAATGATATTAACTTCAATTTAAGAAAAGATAAGCCGAAACACTAATCCTAAAAAAAATAAAATAACTTGAATGCTTTTTTTTTGGTTTTTCGTTTTGTGAATAATATTTTATTTATCATTAATTACATCTAGTTTTTTTGGTAAGTTGTAATTACCTATGGTGTTCATTTGAAGATTTTTTTTTTCTTTAATTCTATTATTTTTCCTTCTGATTTATTTTGTTACGTGATTTTTAAGATTGTAATGCGTATTAGATCAGTATAATTTTTTTATTACTTTCACTATTATTATAGTAAACTTCGCAAACTTTGACAAGGAGCACTCATGACATAATGGATAAGTTTATTGATTTTTATTTAGAGGATTGTAGGTTCGAATCCCGTGGACTGAAAAAATTAAAATATTTGTTTTCTACTGATTTAATACAAATAAAACGAATTTTTAAAAATTAAATAATAAATGACAGGTGGTATGCTCTTGTGTGATGACGTGACACTCCAAGAAGAGTTCCCTTAATCTTTCATATAATTGATTTGAAGGGTTGTTTTGGTGAATAACCAAAAAATAATAATTATATTTTAGAATCTAACCAATTTCTTATAGAGATAGGTAGAAATAGAGAGAGAAATTGGTTAGGTTATAAATTATACTTTTTTTTATTCACCAAATTTTCTATAATTTAAATATCATCCTTGAGCAAATGTCATCATTGAATTAATGTTTTTAATTTAATTTTATAAAATTGTATTCCATACAATCACAAACACGTGTTCAAGTAAAATAAAAATAAACATGTCATACATACAAGAAAATTTAAGCACAACAAGATTTTTCTAACTTGCTGATTTTTTTAAATAAGTAAATAATATACCTTCTATTTAAAAATAAAATTAACTGATCACAACACTTTTTTTTAGTAAAATAAAAATAAACGTGTCATACATAAAAAAAACAATACAATAAATTTTAAGAAATATATTTTCCCAACTTCCTACTTTCTTAAATAAATAAATAAATAGATGATATCATTTACTTTGATATCAAATCAACTAATCACGACACGCGTTTATACAAAAATCAATATATCATACCTAAAGAAAATGATACAAGAACAATTTAAGCAAAAACTAATTTCCCAACTTGCTACTTTCTGGAAAAAAAGAGTAGATTATATAGTATATACCATCTCCTTAGATATCATATCAATTGATCACGATACACATCTCCAAATAAAATCAAAATCAAAACGCGTCACACACAAAACAAAACGATACAAGACCAATTTAAGCAAAAACAAAATTTCCATCTCGTTACTTTCTTTTAAAAATGAGTGTAGATTATATACCATTTACTATAGATATATATCAATTGATCATGATACGCATATTCAAATAAAATAAAAAGTCAAACGTGTGAGACACAAAAAAAATGATACAAGAACAATTTAAGCAAAAACAAATTTTCTAATTTTCTACCTTTTTTTAAAAAGAGGGTAGATTATATATCGTTTACTTAGATATCATATCAATTAATCACAACACGTGTCGTATACATGAATAAAAATCAAACGTGTCACACCTAAGATACATGAATAATTTAAACAAAAAAAGATTTTCCCAACTTGTTACTTTTTAAGAAAATAAATAAATAAATTATTTACTATTAATTGAGTTTGACCATACATATATCATATAAGTGTTTAATTTTTTCGATTCTGGATCTTATAGTTGACTATCATTGGCGATAAAAGACAAAGATAGCCATAAAACCATATTTATATTGCTATCAATGAGTTAACGATAAGATGACGATGAAATGTTGTCGATTGTATCAAGTAAGGTTTTTTCTTCAAGCCGTCTAAATTTCTAAATGTTTTAAATTTTAATAATCTGATATTTTTCTTATTGTTGACATATTTTAATATATATTTTATTTACTCTGATGGTATAGTAATAGCACTTGTTTCTACACATGTAAGAGATAAATACATGTCTATCATATCATGTTTGAACTGGTGGCGGTTAACAACGGTAGATGTTAAAAGATGAAACATATGAGAAATTTTGGTATAAATCACTTGACAGATCTTTGTCATGTATTTCAAGAAATTGATTTAATATTAAAATTTCTTATTTAAATGTTATATATATACAAAATATTGTATTTGAGTAGTGTTTAAGGATTTCTTAGATCTCTCGAGAGGAAGCTGCCTACAAAACTATAAAAAATATTGGAGCTCGAACAACATGATAGTGGAGTGCTTTCAGAAATGGTGGGTTGGTAACCGGAAAGATAATAAGAAAACGGTGCATCGGTAAACGGAAAGAGAATAAAAAACAAGAGTAGGAATTGTGCCTAACTGGGTTCGAAGGTAGGATGGACCCACAATTGGGCTTTGAGTAGTGGAACATTTAATGTAAGAAGAAAGAAAATAAGAGTCTGGCGGATAATCTCGGTCAAGGAATGACCGGAGAATGGTCAGAAAAGGAGACTTGGAGTCTCAAGAGGAAGTGAAAGGCAGAGTGAACAACTTAGCGTAATAAGAATAAAAAAGTGTGAACCCCCTTTACCACTGTGGGAAAGGAGGTATTTATATAGTTTTACCTAACCAGGTTAGTATACCAGGTCGGATAGGTGGTTGCGGGTTGTTGAGTCGGATGCCGAATCCGTTGAATGGGTTATGTACCAAGTACTCGACTTCTTTCTCACCTACTTTTCTTGGCTGCATCCGCTAGCTGCTCGACACGACTTTCCCATATCTCTGTTCACATCAGTTTACGATACAAAAGCAGCAGATCAGGCGCGGTGTGGCAATTCTCTATACTGTTGTTCTCCCCAATGCACTCTAAGTTGTCACTTTCACTTATCACATGTGAACATAAGGCATTAAATGTATGATCATATAATTGTAAGAAGTATGCGCATGAATTTGAATATGTTCTTACAGTCGATTGGTGGAAAATCAAAAATGTTGAACTACTTTATCTCGCCTAATGGAATACGTAACTGACCCGATTCCCTCGATTTTAGTGATTAGGCTGTCGGGGTTGTTTAATTTCTGGATGCTTTTTCAATGCCATGTATGGATCACTCCTTCCTAGCCTAGCCTACTTCAGATGAGTTGCACAAATACGAGACCGGGGAAGGTGGCCTCTCAAGTCCTATTGAGCACAGTTTCTAAATCGTCATGTATCCAACAACGTGGCCACACTACCAGATACTAAGAGTCTAGAGTCAGGTGAGCTACGTGCCGGATGAATTAGATTTATCAATTAAAGTGAATTTGCATTTCTCTAAATTTTATTGGATCGCACTAGGAAAGAAGATCATTTCCTCAAGACATTTGTACTCTTTAAAAACGTCTAAGAACACGCCGAAAACTTTCAGTGAAAAAACATAAATCGGCTCTCATTCAACTTATTTTTCTAACTACCACCATTAGGATTTCATTTGTTTCCTACATGCGTCAAGGAGTGTCTAGATTTTAAGGTCAAGTCATTGAAAGTATCATGATTTATATCTGCAATCCAATGGGATTTGTGGAATATATGGAGTACATGATCGAATTTGCATTCTCTAGACGAGTGAAGAAGCTAGTTCTTGATTCCTCAAATTTTGTTTGATTAACTACTAATGATGCATTGTTCCTTTACGTTGTTATTGAATTTCCCGCATGCGCTAATGATCTAAAAACCCTAAAATCATTGTATGTTTACCCATGCGGGGTTGAACCATCAAGATTCAAAATCCCATATCTGCTAAGAAGCCTATGTATTGGTTAAACCAGTCTCAAAAAGGTCGAGTCTTGGCTGTCAAAGCCTATTTTGCTCGAGAGTCTAAGTATCAAATACTAATAAGAACTTGATATCATGACAATATCTAGGCAAATAAATGAATTTGCCATCCAGAAGTGCGGCTTCCCTCTTATATCTTATTCTTTTCACTTGCCTAATATAGACATCTTCTAGCACTTGGGGCATATTCTCTCCCTATATTACTTTAATATGTATATATTAAGCTGATCAAAGGAACAAGTATGATAGGGAAGTCGCAGTTCTGGTTGACCAATTCTTTTATTTGCCCGACTATCGTCATGATATCAAGTTCCCAACAATATTTGATACTTAGAATCTCATGCAAATGAGACTTTGACAACAAATAATCGACCTTTTGAGACTGATCGAACAAATACATAAGCTTCTTAGCAGTTTCGGGATTGCGAATATCGAAGGGTCAAACCCGCATGCGTAAATATACAATGACTCTATGGTTTTTAAACCATAAATGCATGCAACAATTCAATAACAACGTCAAAAAATGATTTATAATTAGTAGTTCTTCAAAAAGGGTTTGAGAAATCAAGAGCTAGCTTCTTCACTTGTCTAGAGACAACAAATTCGATTAGGTACTCAACATCTGCCGCAAATCACATTGGATTGAACATATGATTCTTGAAACTTTCAACGACTTGACCTTGAAATCTAGACACCCATTTACCAATGTAGGGAACAAAAAAAAATCCTGATGGTAGTGGTTAGATGAATTAGTTGAATGATAACATAATTATGGTTTACATTATTTTTCAGCATGTTATTATACTTTTTTGAAGAGTACCAATTTCTTGAGGAATTAATCTTGCTTCCAGTATGATCCAATAAAATTTAGATAAATGCAAATTCACTCTTAACATATACTGGAAAAAAATAATGAAAAAACATAATTCGGCTCTCATTCAACTTATTTTTCTAACTACCACCATTAGGATTTTATTTGTTCCTTACATGCGTCAAGGGGTGTCTAAATTTTAAGGTCAAGTCATTGAAAGTTTGGAGATTCATATCTGCAATCAAATGGAATTTGTGGCAGATATGGAGTATCTGATCGAATTTGCAATCTCTAGGCAAATGAAGAGGCTAGTTCTTGATTTCTCAAATCTTTCTTGGTTAACTACTAGTGATGCATCATTTTTTGACGTTGTTATTGAATTGTCGCATACATTTATGGTCTAAAAACCTTAGAGTCATTGTATATTTACGCATGCGAGTTTGAACCTTCGAGATTCGCAATCCCGAAACTGCTAACAAGGTTTTGTATTGGTTGGACCAATCTCAGAAAATGTCGAGTATTTACTGTTAAAATCTGTTTTGCTCGAGAGTTTAAGTATCAAATACTGTTGGGAACTTGATATCATGACAATATCTTGGCAAATAAAGGAACTTGCCATCCAGAAGTGCTGCTACCCACTTATGACATGTTCCTTTGACCTGCCTAATATAGACATCTTCTAGCACTTGGGGTATATTCTCTCTCTATATTACTTTAAGATGTCTATATTAGGAAGATTAAAGGAACAAGTCAAATACTTGTTTTATTTGGGATGTCACGGTTTTCAATGACCAATTGTTTTATTTGCCTGACTATCGTCATGATATCAAGTTCCCAACAATATTTAATACTTAGACTCTCGAGAAAATGAGACTTTGACATCAAATATTCGACCTTTTTGAGACTGATCCAACCAATACATAAGCTTTTTTGTAGTTTTGGAACTGTGAATTTCCGCATGCGTAAATATACCATGTCTCTAGGGTTTTTAGACCACAAATGCATGCGACAATTCAACAACAATATCAAGAAACGATGCATCATTAGTTGTTCTCCAATAAGGGTTTGAGAAACCAAGAATTAGCTTCTTCATTTGTCTAAAGACTGCGAATTCGATCTGGTACTCGATATCTGCCGCAAATCTCATTGGATTGTATAGATGATTCTCGAAACTTTCAATGACTTGACCTTGAAATCTAGACATCCATTGACCCATGTGGTGAACAAACAAAATTCCTGATGGTGGTGGTTAGAAGAATTTGTTCATTGATAGAATAATTATGTTTTTCATTATTTTTTCCAGCATGTTCTTATACTATTTTGAAGAGTACCAATTTCTTGAGGAATTAATATTGTTTACACAACGATCAACTAAAATTTAGATAAATGCAAAGTCACTTTAAATGATGGAATTTTAGAGTATTAGGTATTTATAAACAACAATATAATTCTCCCACATGGGTTATTATTTATTGTCTTATGTTCACCATTAAAAGTCACTTTTATCCTTACATTTTTACTCTCCACACGAAAAATATGTAGGCATGTATGTAAGATAGTGGACCTCGCCACTAACTATGTTGTCAGACCCGACGGTAAAAGAGACAATGGAATGTGGTGGTGAAAGAAGTGAGACTGGTGGTGGTTAAGAAACTAGCATGTTAATGTAAAAATTAAATTTTAACACAAATGTTAAATGTTAAATATTAACTCATTATTATTGTTGTTATTGATATCATTATTTGTAACTTATTATTATAATTTTTATGTTATCATGTTACAAGTACTAGTAACTTGTTATTTACTACTGTTATCGTAATAGTTGTATACCATATTATCATAGTTGTTATCATGTTAATCATGTAAGACAAATCTCATCCTTTTGTTAAAGTGATATTTTATCTTTTGTATGACACAAATAACTATTTTAACACAATAAACATGTGTTCAATACATAATATGTACATTTACCATGGATATCATACTATTTACCTTGTTAATCAAATATCCACAAAAACACAGCTTGTCTATTGCATTGGCTGATGAACAATGTTGCTGACATTTACTTTCCAACATTGGATCGTTGTTTAGTTTTTCAAACATGTTTGTCTCGTTATATTTTTATTAACGCGCGTAAGTAATAATGGCAGTTTAGGTGTTCAAGAACAGTTAATTTTACTTATTCAAGAACAGTTAGGTGTTTAATTGATTTTTGGGTCATGAGTTCAAATGTGAGAGAAATAATTTTACTTATGTTCAAGAACAATTAGGTGTTTAATTGATTTTTAAACTTGGTTTCGTTCGAAACCTTTACCTTCTTATCATGTTTTTATTCTACTACTATCTGGTTATTTGTTCATGTGAGAACAGAGAATACTAAACGATCTCATAAACTATCCCAACTCTGTACTAAAATTTCTATAATTTGAGACAATCCTCTTCTCTTTTCGCTGTAATGCATGATACTCGCTATATTTGTGCTTTGATTTAGCTATGCTTTGCTCATGGTAATCTTAATTTTTAATTTACATTTGTACATTCTATGTCGGTTTGTCCCTTACACATAAATAGCATTTCTTTTTGTTGATTCCTGACTTTAGAAAATTTAACAAAACAAATAATTAATTTAAACAAAAAAAATTGTTTACGTTATAACTTTTTATCAAAGCATACGAGCTGGAAGTAGGCAGGCTTCAGCTCGAAGTCATTCCTTTGGAATGCAGGAGGACAAATCGCAGCTCTATTAGCATAGAACTGGTCTGGGCGGTTGTACTCGCCTAATGTTCTTCCACGTCCAGCTTCTACAGGTGCAATTTGCATCGCTTGTTCTATGATGACGGTGCCAGCCTCATCTATTTTCTGGCCTTGGTTGTTCCTTCGGTGCCCTTCCGTATCGAACAAATTGCCAGCTTCATCCCTTGTCAAAAATCACAAGTCCCGCCATCTCTGTCTGCGACGGGTGTCGATCGATGCTAGAGGTGTCGATCGACGCTGATGTTGAATGGTGTCGATCGATACTGGTTGTGTCGATCGACACGCGGACAGATGCTCAGTTCTTGCGTCTAGTTTCCTCTTCCTTGTTGCTTCTGATACTGGGTATGCACTTGAAACGAAAGAGAAGAAACTAAATTAGTAACAAAAACAAAAATAAAAACCTAGACAAAATTCTAATACTAGAAATCTGTAGGCAACTAATCTCCTTCGCCGGCAACGGCGCCAAAATTTGATATGGGTCAAATTTATCCTAAGCAACTCTCTCAAATTTAGAGATCAGTTGTAGTACTTAGGGATCGAATCCACAGAGAAGGGATAGTCACACAACGAACTTCTAATTTCGAATTAAGCTAAGTAGAAAGATGGAATTTAAAACACAGAAAGCAATTAAAAACGGTGTAAGTTCAGGAGACGAAACGCTAGGTTCAGGGAAATTCTCAGGTGATCTAAATTCTAGGTCTAGGCGAATGTTAGGAATTATTAAGTACTGTTCTTAAACTTGAAACACTAATGTAAAATCAACCAACTCTCGCTGCGAAGATTATCTATGCCTAAATTCCAGAAAACCAAATCTCTTTGCGAATTCAAACAATTCAGACAAGCATTAATATCAGGTTCAATTGTTCACAAAATCCTAAACCAAATCTCTTTGCGAATAGGTATTTTGCTCATCTAACATTAGTTCAGGCAATCAATAA
>JAHZTW010000003.1:22520032-22581086 GCA_020283515.1 Alliaria petiolata | reverse complement strand
GAGATTGAGCAATCTAGCACAAAGTTCCCTGGATCTGGTAACTTCTCTGGAATCCTCCTCTGAATCACAGCACTGACTTGTTCAGAAACCCACACCTTCTTCTTCTTCCTTGGAACTATGTTCAAGAGAATTGCAGTCACTTCTCTGGTAAGCAATGCTCCTTCCTCAGGACTAATGCCATTGACAACCATTCTCTTGACATATCTTCTTAATGCAGGTGAAAGTCTGACTGCATCAACTAGGGGTAACTCAATCATCAGCTTATCCATCATCTCCTTGCATCTGGCTTCTTCTCTCTCCTGTTTAGATTTTCTGGGAGGCAGGGGGTAGGGTATCTTAGGCTTGTACACTTTTTCCTCTTGAGATGGTAAAGCTGCAGCTCGATCCAGCGATGTCTGTGTAGGGTGTCGATCGACACACGGGCTCGAGCTCTTGATTTCGCGATGTTCTTCGGGTGTCGATCGACACTCTCCTGTGTCGATCGACACTGGATCTGCAGGGGCGTCCAGAGCTTCTTTTTCAATGTCCTCCAACTCCACAAGGTCTTCAGCACTTAGATTCTCCTTCTCCTCTGGTTCCATCTTGCTTCTGCTCCTTGTCGTGATTGCATTCACATGGCGTCTGGGATTTGTATCAGTCTTCCAAGGAAGAAATCCTTCTTGCCTATGAACAGCTTCTGCGGTTTGAGCAACTTGAACATCCAATTTCGTGACATGGTTGTTCAGAGATTCGAATTTCCCATTCAAGTCTTGGTACATGGCGTCCATCTTTCCAGTCACATCTTAATATAATGTGTCAATCTTCCCATTAAAGGCCACTGTCATCTTCCGTTGCCCTTCTAGAAGCTGTTCTATCATAGATTCCATCTTGTTGTCTTGTGCAGGAGGCTTCTGGTAAGAAGAAGAACCATAGCTTCTCTGCAAGTTGTTGTTCTGAAAAGGCTTCTGGTAAGAAGAACCATAGCCTTGCTGATTGCTGAACCTTTGACCTTGAAATCCAGCACCATTGATGAAGTTAACCTCTTCTTGTTCTGGCTCAAAGGTCTCCACTTCTGCAGCAAACTGAACTTGCCTCTTTCCCACCAAGAGATTGTGTACGTTTTCCAGCTTCCTGTTGACTTCAGCGATATGGGCTCCTCCATTCACTCCAGCGTGTTATCTTCTTTCGAAGTCTGCGTTCTTGGTGCTGTTACTAGAGGCCAAATTCTCTATAAGCTCTACCGCACCTTCTGGAAATCTTGTGTTGAAGTTTCCATTGCTCGCAGCATCTAGGGCCATCTGGTACCTCCAATCGATCCCTCGGTAAAAGATACAGATAAGCTGCGGCTCGCTGAATCCATGATGTGGACAGTCCCTCTGGTAAGATCTGAACCTCACCCAAGAAGCTTTGAATGCTTCAGTGGGTCCTTGAGAGAATGTAGTGATCTTCATCCTCAGCTCCTCGGATCTTGCATCATCAAAGAAATTGCAAAGGAATGCATTCTTCGTATCTTCCCATGTAGTCAAGGATCCTGGTGGCAGCTGCTTCAGGCAGTATGATGCATCTCCAGCAAGCGAGTAAGGGAAAAGCTTGCAGAAGAGATAATCATATGTAACTCCATTAGTCTTGATGCTTGAGGCTAAGTCCTCGAATCTCTCAACGTGGTCCATAGGGTGTTCATTAGGAAGACCATGGAAGGGATGCTGAGCCACTAAAGTGTAGTAAGCAGGCTTCGGCTCGAAGTCATTCCTCTGAAATGTAGGAGGACGGATCGCAGCTCTATTAGCATAGAACTGGTCTGGGCGGTTGTACTCGCCAAGTGTTCTTCCACGTCCAGCTTCTGCACCGGCGATTTGTATCGCCGGTTCGACTATGACGGCGCCAGCCTCATCAAGTCTATGTCCTTGGGCGTTCCTTCTGTTGCCATGTAGGTCGACAAAGTCGCCAGCCTCGTTGCGCATTAGGATCAGTGGTTCTGCCATCTCAGTCTGCGTCTGGTGTCGATCGATACAAGCGGTGTCGGTCGACACTAAGGTCTGGTGTCGATCGATGCTTTTTGTGTCGATCGACGCTCGAGCAGATGCTCAGTTTGTGCGTTCGAGATGACCGAGCTCCTGGTTCAATGGGACTAGTTCCTCTTCCTTGTTGCTTCTGGTACTGGGCATGCACCTCAAACCAAAGATGAGAAACTAAATCAGTAACAAAAACAAAAATAAAAAACCTAGACAAAATCCTAATACTAGAAATCTGTAGACAACTAATCTCCTTCCCCGGCAACGGCGCCAAAATTTGATATGGATTAAATTTACCCTAAGCAACTCTCTCAAATTAAGAGATCAGTTGTAGTACTTAGGGATCGAATCCACAGAGAAGGGATAGTCACACAACAGTTTTCTAATTTCGAATTAAGCTAAGAAACAATATGGAATTAAAAGACAGAAAGCAATTAAACGATTTAGATTCAGGAGACGAAACGCTAGGTTCAGGGAAATTCTCAGGTGATCCAAATTGCAGGTCTAGACAGAATGTTAGGAATAATGAAGATCCGTTCTCGAACTCACAGCACAACAATAAAATCAACCAACTCTCGCTGCGAAGACTTTCTATGTCTAAACCCTAGAATTCCAAATCTCTTTGCAAATCCTATCAATTCAGACAAGCATTAAAGTTCAGGTTATATTGTTCACAAAATCCTAAACCAAATCTCTTTGCGAATAGGTATTTTGCTCATCTAACATTAGTTCAGGCAATCAATAATACTCTCGCATCTATTAATTAACCTAAGATCAGATTCTAGGTCGCGAAGCTAGAATAAGCATTAAACACAAATCCAGATGAAGAACTCTAGTGATTTTATTCTAACAATTTAATTCGACCTAACAATTCATTAATCACCTTTGAAAAACCATAAACCTAACAAGCAAACTACTCAGACATGGTGAATAAAGAAAACATCATGAATAAAATAGTTTGCATAAAAGAAATCAATAGAAACAAAGGAGTTCCAAATTTGCTCTGAAGGAGACAAATTCTTCTCTCTAAAATCTCTCTAAAAATCTCTCTCTAAATTGGAGGTTTTACTAGGTAGAAAGCTGCAAGTGGGTCGGTCTAACAAAGAGAGTTCAGATTCCTACTTAGAGCTTGGTATTCATTGGACTTGATTCCTCTTTCAGCACTGACAAGATAAGAACACTACAATCTTTCCTTGATCTTCCCTTAAAGAAAAGAAAAAGAAAAAGGAGTCTAAGTTAAAGGAATAGTGCAAAGATCCTCATGAGCTTGTCTCCTTACAAGGAACAATATTAGTGAGAGCTCATGAACATGTCTCCTCACAAGGAACACAAGTAAGGAGTAGCACTATTCTAAGGCTTCAAAAGAATAAGAAAAATCAATGAAAGGATCTTAGAACACCCTGAAAATGGGCAGCAGTTGACTAAAGAGAAAATAGGAGAGCTGTACAAAGAGAATCTTGTTCAGGCACTAAGGAAGGGAAAGAATCAGAAAAGTTATGTGGCAATACCACTGTTAGAGTTCGAAATTTTACCAAGGAAATGATCTGGATTCAAACTGGGAGATTGCTAAGCTTGTGGTAAGTACACTGAACATTACCTAAGGTTGGCTCTATAGCATGTGGATTCAAGAGTGTTAATGATTGTGGCGTTCTGAAGGATAGCTGGATATTTCGTTTTCAAACTTCGACTCTATATTTAGTTTCTGTTTTGCTTGAGGGCAAGCAAAAGCTAAGTTTGGGGGAGTTGATATATCATGGTTTTTACCCATTTTTAGACCATGATATAAGTGTTTTTATAGAATCTTTTGGCTATTTTCGAGTCTATATAGAGTCTTTACAGGTTGGACTACGATTGGAGCATAATTGGAAATTTTGGAACCTTTGGGAGCATTCTGGAAGAAGTTGCAAAGTGATGAAGTCAGAAGACAGATTTACACGCAAGGGGTCGATCGACACCATCTGTGTCGATCGACACCATCTGTGTCGATCGACACCAAGTCAGCCGACCAAGTTTTGCGCACTTCAACCAGGAAAAGGAAATCAGAAGAAGTTTTAAGTATTTACAAGTTTGCCCCTGACGCGAGTTTGTCTATAAATATAGATTTTCAAGGCATTGTTTAGCCACCAACTATTATTCTTATTTTCTGTTTTGAGACATAGAGGGAGATTTTTAGAGAGATTTTAGAGAGAAGAATTTGTCTCCTTTAGAGCAAATTCGGAACTCCTTTGTTTCTATTGATTTCTTTTATGCAATCTTCTTTATCCATGATGTTTTCTTCATTCACCATGTCTGAGTAGTTTGCTAGTTAGGTTTAGGGTTTTTCAAAGGTGATTAATGAATTGTTAGGTCAATTAAATTGTTAGGACAAAATCATTAGACTTCTTCATCTGGATTTGTGTTTAATGCTTATTCTAGCTTCATGACCTAGAATCTGTTCTTAGGTTGATTAACAGATACGATAGTATTATTAATTGCTTGAACTAATGTTTGATGAGCAAAATACCTATTCGCAAAGAGATTTGGTTTAGGGTTTTGTGAACAATTGAACCTGATATTAATGCTTGTCTGAATTGTTTGAATTTGCAAAGAGATTTGGAATTCTAGGGTTTAGACATAGATAATCTTCGCAGCGAGAGTTGGTTGATTTTACATTAGTGTTTCGAGTTCTAGAACAGTTCTTCATAATTNGAGATTTGGTTTAGGATTTTGTGAATAATCGAACCTGATATTAACGCTTGTCTGAATTGTTTGAATTTGCAAAGAGATTTGGAATTCTAGGGTTTAGACATAGATAATCTTCGCAGCGAGAGTTGGTTGATTTTACATTAGTGTTTCGAGTTCTAGAACAGTTCTTCATAATTCCTAACATTCTGCCTAGACCTGCAATTTGGATCACCTGAGAATTTTCCTGAACCTAGCGCCTTAGTCTCCTGATTTTAAGAAACCTAATTCGTGATTGCTCGTTTATTTCCTCCTTAGTTTTACTTTCATTCGATTCCAACTAGCATAATCTGAACTTAGAAACCTTAGCGTAGCATCTACTTCTCTTGGGATTTCGATACCCCTTATACTACGATTGCTTTTGCTGTGCACTTGCAGTAGTTTTATTAGGGTAAAACATGAGCCCTATCAAAACACGCTCTTGGTAGTAAATGGATTTTCAAGCTAAAGTTTCATTCCAATGGCACGTTAGAGATATACAAAGCACGTTTAGTGGTTATTGGTAATCATCAGATTGAAGGTGATGATTACGACGAAATGTTCGCTCATGTTGCCAAAATAACCACTGTTCGAACTTTCTTGCAAATCGCGGCTTCTCGGAACTGGGAGGTTCATCAGATGGACGTACACAATGCATTTCTTCACGGTGATTTGAAAGAAGAAGTATACATGCGCCTTCCTCCTGGATTTTGGGGTACCGACAGGAACAAAGTTTGTCGTTTACACAAATCTCTCTACGGCTTACGTCAGGCTCCTCGTTGCTGGTTTGAAAAACTTACTTCTGCTTTACGAGATTACGGGTTTATTCAATACATTCCCGATTACTCCTTATTCAATTTGGACAAAGGTGCGGATCATCTTCAAGTTCTTGTTTATGTTGATGATCTCATTATTTCTGGAAGTTCTTTGTCCATTATTACATCGTTCAAGGCGTATTTGAGTCAATGCTTCCATATGAAGGATCTGGGCATATCTAAGTATTTCCTAGGTCTTGACCTCGCTCGCAGTCCTACTGGGATATATCTATGTCAGAGAAAGTACGCGTTGGACATTATCTAAGAAGCCGGCTTACTTGCTGCACAGCCCGTTTCTTTCCCTATTGAGCAAAACCACAAATTGGCTTTAGACAAAGGTCCAGATTATCGGAATGTTGCTGGTTATCGTAGACTTGTTGGGCGTCTTATCTACCTTGCTTGTACTCGTCCGGATCTTGCGTATTATGTTCATTTCCTATCTCAGTTTATGCAAAAACCGAATCAAGCTCATTGGGATGCTGCTATCCGTGTTGTGCGCTATTGGAAAGGTAATCCATGACAAGGGATCCTTCTACGTGCTCATACGGAACTTAAGATTGACGCTTGGTGTGATTCTGACTGGTCCGGTTATCCGCTTACGAGACGTTCTCTTACAGGATGGTTTATACAATTGGGTGGCTCTCCTATATCGTGGAAGACCCAAAAACAGCAGAGAGTGTCTCGCTTGAATGCTGAAGCAGAGTATCGCGCTATGTCTCTTACGGTTCAAGAGCTTATATGGATCAAGAATCTGCTTCGTTCGTTCGGTATTGACCATTCCACGCCAATGCTGGTACATTGTGACAGCAAATCAGCGCTCCATTTGGCTGACAATCCTGTCTTTCATGAACGTACAAAGCATGTGAAAAATGACTGTCACTTTATACGGGACGAGATTATCAATGGCACCATCGCTACACGTCACGTCTCGACGCATAGTCAGCTTGCCGACATTTTTACTAAGGTGCTTTGTCGGAAAGAGTTTGAAGCTTTCATGTACAAATTGGGTGTTTGTGACCTACACGCTCCAACTTGACGGGGGATATTACGGATGAATATCCCGTTACATCGGATATGTAAATATTCCATATTACTTTGTAATCACCTACTTAGTATTAGGTTAAACTTCTTGTATAAATACTTTGGTCGTTTGTACACAGATGAATAAGAAAACCTTTACACACATCTTAGGTTTCTTGACAAAGTAATTATGTCTTCTAATTGTAATACAATACAAGGGAAGATCATCTAATTAAAGAGAAATTCAAGAGAATTTATGTCTTCTAATTGTAATACAATACAAGGGAAGATCTTCTAATTAAAGAGAAATTCAAGAGAATTCAAGGAAGAAAAATGTGAAGTGTCATCGGAGCCAAACTCAGCAAGAAATAAAAGTTTTTTTAGACTTCCATCAAGAAAAAGAACCATGTAGTATCAACAATCAGATTATGAGTTTTGGTATTTTGGTGTTTTGCTTTTCTTTTTTTTTTTTAGTTTGGCATGTGATTTTTTTTATAAAGAATTCTAGTGCTGAAATGCTGGGTTTTTTTTTAATGTTTTATTCAACTTCAATTTGATTCAGATGATAATTTGGATAACATTTAATTTAAAATGAAGTGGTTTGGAGTTTCGATATAAAATCGTTAAGCTTTGTTTTGGTTTAGTATACTTTTTCAAGTTTATGTAAACGAAAATTGACTAATAAATTCACATAATCTGATAAGATTGTGTCACAAACTCTATAGTCGAAATGGCTATGTGATACCACACCCTGAAAATTTATAAGCAGAGGAACAAAGAAAAGCTGATTTTCAGGGTTTCAAGGATGATATGTCTATCGATTGCAATGATGACTTCGACGTTGATGATGTCTTCCCCGATGTGAAACAATTTGTTTTCACTGCCGTAACAATCAACAACCCTAAATGATATCCTCTTTTACCGTTGCTGGTAAATCTTATAGTACTTTTTTTTAATCTAAGAACTTGCCTCCAAGTCTTATTTAATTTACTCAAAGTTTTGTTGTGGCTTTTAAACAGTGGCCAGAGTACAACTGCATTGGAACTGCTCGAGCAAATAAAAGAGACCGGTATTATAATTTCGCCAATAAGTGGGCTGGGTTGGGTTGATCTCTGGTCTTGACTTGCGCTGCCAAATTAATTAAGCTCAACATCTGGATTATAGGTGTTGAACCAAAGGAGTTGATGATGCGGCTCAGTCTAATGTCGCTGGTAGAATCATCACCCTGTCTATCACCAATACCATTCGAGCTTTTCTTATAGATTTAGCAAGCTAATCCACTTCTTATTTTTACAGGAATTATGTCTATGAAGTAGAAATGGAACATAAAATGACTGGAGTTTATAGCCATAGAGCCTGCTTCAAATAACGATATGTAGTTCGATTAAGTTAAGCTATAGGAGGGAGTCTAGAGAGCAAAAATCAGATCAGAGAAATGTATGAGAGGAAAAGTGCAGAAGGGTCAATGACACAAGCAAACTCGCCTGAAGAGGCAAAGATACTCCAGTCATTTTGGTTTCTAAGGTAAACAATATTTGACAGATATTATTTTACACGGTTTCAAACATTATATAGGTATTACGTTTAGGAAGTTAATTTGTAAATGTCAAATTTGTTTTCTTTAATTTGGAAATTCATAAACAACCCAATATTCTGTTTTGTGTTCGCATATTTCAAAATTTTTAATCTAGCATCATTGTAAAATCGAGTTCATAGACGCCTATGTTATTCTGCAGCTAAGTTCTTCGTTTAATATAAATAGGCATTGTTATTATATATATATATATATATATTTTTTAATATATTATATTATCATAATAAACCGTTACATGCTATGTGATGCAGCGAGATATTATCTTCCATATCTTTACTATTACTTATTTGTATTTAGATAAATATGTATTATTTCTATTTTCTATATTTTAGTAGCTTTCCTATTTTAATTATTCTAGAGTTTAATGATTTATTATAAATAAGCCGTTTAAACCTCATATTGTATTCAGACTTTGATGAATTAATAAATGGAGATTTCCGGAAAGAGGTTTTGATAAACCACTGTGAAGAGTATTCACAAACCCTAAAGAGCTTTTGATTAAGCACTGTGAAGAGTATTTACAAACCCTAGTTTCCGGGTATTCTTAGAATCAACGAATCAACGGGTTTGTGTAGAATCGGTCTATGGAGATTTGTTGAAATCGCCATGCTTGAACACAAAATCTACATGATCAATGTTCAAGACATCGTCTTCATATACATCGTAGATGGGATCACCATAGATTTCTCTATCGATCTCATCTTCTTCATAGACGTCATAGATCGAATTGCCATAGATCTCTCTGTAGATCTCCTGGCTCTCTTCTCTCTCGACAAAAGGACTTTCGTCCTCGAAAGTGTAGATGCTACTACTCACCATGATCCAGAATCGTTCTTTGATTAAGCAATCAAAGAGACTGTCTCTAATACCAACTGAGGGGGGGGGGAAGCTACTACAGATAGAACTAGATCCGTTGATTCTAAGAATATCCGGAAACTAGGGTTTGTGAATACTCTTCATAGTGCTTAATCAAAAGCTCTTTAGGGTTTGTGAATACTCTTCGCAGTGGTTTATCAAAACCTCTTTCAGGAAATCTCTTTTTATTAATTCATCAAAGTCTGAATACAATATGAGGCCTAAACGGATTATTTATAATAAATCATAAAACCCTAGAATAATTAAAATAGGAAAGCTACTAAAATATAGGAAACCACCAAAGTCATACAGTTTTTAAAAAGGTAGAACAAGTAATGAAAAAGAAGGCGAACATAAAATGATCCATAAAATACGAAGCATCTGCTTCGTTCAAGTGTAGTGCGTACGACAAGATTACCGCTAGTCACGACGCCTCTGCTTCCACGCCCTCGGTTTCCACACCCACGTCCCACGATATGTCATTGCATCTCTTTAGCCTTTTTTGTTGGCTTAACAGGTCTTTCACGAAGGATTCTGTTCCCGGAAGGTGTCATAAAATCCATCGAATCCGACACAATATCAGATTCCGTTGAATCTTCTTCTCCTTCCGTAGAGATCAATGAACCAAACTTATTTGAACCAAAATCTGGCTCACTGATATTTTTCCTTTGGACTGTAGAATGTGCTTGAGCAATAGGAGTCGCAATGTCAGATACAGTTTGAGCAGATTCCAAAATAGGAATCCCAATAGTTTCAATGATGCTGATAGGAGCAGATTGACATGCTATAGAAGTGGCCATATTCTCAAGTACCGAGATAGTAGCTAGCGAGAAGAGATCATCCGGAGTGGTAATAGATATCAGATCAGTCAAGGATGAGTTGTTAATTGCGATGGCAGAACTGGTAAAAGAAAGTACCTCGGTTCCAGTGGATGGAACTGAGGTAGTGGTTGTTTGAACAGAAGTGGAGTCAATAATGGTTGTAGTTGTTGAAACCACAATGCTATCTGACTTCTCCACCGTAACAGTTTATGTGGTAGTAGCTACTTCATGAACTCCCGTTACAAGCTGAAGGCAGCGTTTGATTTTGTGGCCAAGCTGTCCACACTTAGTACATTTAGAAGGCAGCCATGCATATTCAACATCAACCATAGAAATAAAACTCGTCGAATCTGTTATCTTATATATATGTTTTAGTGTATCTGCCATTTGTAATTTTTAATTATAATGCTTCGATCGTTTGTATTTTAGGATGAGAACTTAAAAGTTGTATGTCTATGTCTAATGGTTATAAAGCAGTATTTAGGAGTAGATAATTTAATTGTTTTAGTTAGTTTTATATATTGTGTTTGTGTTTGGTTTAAAAATTTTAATTCATAAATGTCAAAATTATTATTTGATCTCGGTTATTCATAAAAAACTGATATTCTGTTTTTTTCTCAATAAAATAAAATTTTCTCAAAATATTTACCGAAATCTTCATATGTAGATAGTCGGTTACTATATGATACATGATAGCAAAGTGTTATCAAACTCTCAATTACACGTTCTTCTTGACACCTCCTTTAGTATACCTAGGGATGTTAAAACTGAATTTTTACTCAGTGGATATCCGAAATCCGATAAATTTTTCAAGTCTAATACCAAACCTGGTTTGTTGAAAAAATATGGACCTAAAACGGGTGGGTTTTTTTAACATCCGGGTTGAGATGGGTTTACCCTATCGGGTTTTGAGTATCCACCGTGTTTTATCCAAATAAATAAAAAATTGTTTTTAGCTAAATAAATAAAAAATCATGGGTTTATCCAAAAAAAAACATGTTTTTATCCAAATAAAATAAAAAATAATATTTTTATCCAAATAAATAAAAAAATAATGAATTTCTTAATGAAAAATTACCTCAAACAGCTCTATTTTAAGTTTTCAGTTCAATAATAGACTTAAAATTTTAGTTAATCACTTTTATTAGGAAGATGTTAGACACATTTAAGAAGGCTGCCATAACTCAATTTAGGAAGTTGTTAGACACATTTAGGAAGCCTTTCCTAACTTTAATGAAAATTTAGGAAGTCGTAAGGAAGACATTAGACACATTTAGGACGGTTTTCCTAACTTTAATAAAGGCTATTTATGAACAAACGAGTTTTAGGGTTATTTTTGAAAAATAAACTTCATTTTGTGCTTTTTAAGAAAATTGCCCTTTTTTAATCCAAAAATCATTTTATCCAAATAAATAAAAACAAACTTAAAAAAATTGTTTTTATCCAAGAAAAAAAACGTAAAATCATGTTTTTCCGCCAAAAACATAAAATCGCGGTTTCCGGCCTAAAACGTAAAATCACAATTTTCCGCCAAAAACGTAAAATCACGATTTTCGGCTAAAAACGTAAAATCTCGTTTCTCGTCAAAAACATAATATTTCGTTTTTTTCGTAACAAAAATTACATTTTTTCCTGTTTCTCCTTTAAGAACATGATTTTGAATATAATTATTAAGCATAAATTAAAAAAAAAAAATAATATTTCGGGTACCTCGGGTAACCCTTTAGATGTTGGGTTTTCTTTGAGGTTTACACTAGTTGGTACTAAACCCACTGAATTTTTTATTTAATTCGAACTTACATTGGATAGGCTCATTTCAGATCCGGGTCGGATCGGGTAAAAAAAACCCACGGTAACATCCCTAAAAGTATACCATGTAAACAAAACTCCTCTGCAAAAGCAAATACATTCAAGATAATAATATATTATTATTATGCAAGTTTTAGTCAAAACACTTATATGGACAGGACGTTTCCTATCTAGGCAAAAAAAGAATTTGGATACTAATAGGCTAACCGAAAGTTTGAAAACAGTCAATTCTGATCAATCAAAAGTAACGTAGGGACAAGTTGAGACCAAAAAGAGTAGAAGAGTGTGAGACTCATCAAGAACGCACATGTTAATATTTGTACAAAATGAGATTTACATTGTAAGTCAAACAAAGAAAAAAAAATGCAATGTTATGGATAAAAAGAACAACGAGATAGATCTGAGCCCGGTTATACAATCAAAATAACATTTGACACCTCTTTAACAAAAAAAAAAAAAAAATTTGACCGGAGAGAAACAATTCACATTTTGTTTCAAAATTGACATTTTAACTGAAACGCCATTAGTTGATAAATACGTTTGACACAATACAAACAGAGTTAATGATCTCTGTTCATGTGAAAACAACATAAGATATTGGAAAATCGAACATAAACAACATAAGAAAGGAAGAAAAGAAAAAGAAAAAGCACGTGGGAGAAAGGGGGAAAATGCAAAAAAGTTTTGGAAAAAAAAAGGCATTTGGGCAGGAAAGAGAGTGATGAGAGAATTTTCATATTAGACATATTATTAGAATTGTCGTGAAGAAAAGTAAGTTTTTCAGTTTGAATCAAAACACGTAAAACATATTATTAAACACCATTTAAACCAGATTTTATAATAGTCCATATAATACAAAGAACCTGTAACGTGGGATCTCTATTTAAGAAAATAAATTTGTAAACTTTAATCTCCCTTTAAAAACCATTTAAACCAGATTTCTATTACTCCACATAATTAAAAAAAAAAAAAAATCTGTAACGTGGAAATTGATTTTGTCAAGTAGCTCCAACAAAATTGAGCATATCAGATTTAATTTTGTCAAGTGGAATTTTAAGACAATAAAGACTATGTACTCGAAATAATTAAACCAATCAAATTCCAGATAACATATTAACTTGCTACCAATTCTAATGCCCAACGAATCTATACAACTGCTTCTACATTCAAATCACACCTTTCCCTTCAATTATTTTTGAGTCTTCAATTATTTTTGAGTAATACCAATAGATAGGATTTTATAACATCATAATTAAGTTTCTTCAGCCGACATTTTCACTCTCATACTGTATTACCCTTATTTTTCAATTGTGTTTTGCTTTCTCTCTCTTCAATTATCCGATGAAAAAGCAGCAATAAAAATTAAAGGAAGAAAAAGAGGAAAAGGGGAAGGAGAAAATGATGGAGGATGGTCAAAGTGCAGGTTGGGGATAGTGTTGGACGGTGACAGTGGCGATGCATGGATGGTGGTGGCGGTGATGACGTCGACGGTGGTGACGACACCGACGGTGGGGATGATGTTGATGGTGACGACGCCGGCAGTGATGACGATGCCGACGGTGGTGACGACGCTGACGGTGGTGACGATAACAAAGGGTGTAGAAGAAACAAATTAAAGTTAATTGATAACACTCGGTAAGTGGTTATCGGTTTATTTTTGCATAAATTTGTTAAATTAACATAGTTACTTAATCAATACCTTATTTTTTATGTTATGATAACTAGATTAACACGATAATTTCCATTGCATAACCGAGTTAATATGATAATTTACATGGATAAATAATTTAACATATATTTTACATAGATAACTGGTTTAACATGTATGATGAATAACTAGTTTAACATGTAATTTTCACAATATGTTAGAGGAATAAAGAGTTTTGGACTCGGGTAACATGACAAATTAACTTCGGTAATATGATAATTTCATATTTTTAATGATATGATAATTGGTTTACCATGCTGTTTCAATGATAAGCTAAATGTTTTAACTCGTTAATTTCATAATACTAGTGTTGACTTGTGTAAACAGTGTTTCCAGACAGATGTGAACAGTGTTTTGGGGGTTGTGAACAGTATTGTCGGGCAAGAAGTGAACAGTTTGCCAGGATTTTACGTTGTCAACAGAGTTTTCAGACTAATGGCAATTTTGTGATTAAGTCAAATAAAAAGGGGTTTTTTTTTGTTTAAAATTTGTTTCTCTCTCCTATCTACCTAATTTTCAATTACCATTTCTCATTCACCTAATTTTTTGGTCAACTAGGTGTATACACCCAACTCACCCATTATTTTTCCACTATCCCACAAAACTTTTCTAACCTCACCTTTTATAAGTATTATTTTTCTCTAGTGAATTGTATTTTTCACAAATTTAGGTAAATTTATGGTTATTAGAGCATTTCTATTAGGAGAGACTAGCCAGAGTTCTTGTCAATATAATACTAATATTTTGAATAAAGTTTAATTGTATTAATTAATTTTGAGTTATAAAAAGTAATTAAACCAAATATATGTAGACAAATGTGATATAAGTATGAATTTTCAAAAATTTTGAAATGAGACTCTTTTCATTCTCTTTTTTTTTTCTATTTTTATTATTATTTTTATGTGAGTTTTCTTTATCCGTTGTCTCTTGAGTATTAAAAAAAAATAAAAAAAATAAAAAAGGATGAGAGAGACTGTGAGATAATGGTTCGACATCCAGCTAAGTAGAGCTTGTTGGGCTTTGGAGTGACCAAGCCCAAAAATAGTATAGCAAAGCTGGAGCAAAAGGTGACTGGGCGGTGTCGATTAGTTGTAGGCCCAAACAAAGGAATCAAACGGATAAGTAAGATAGAGAGAGTCGTAACAACCTCATTCGTTCTTCTTTTTCCTTAGGCTTAATCCGCCATTGTTGCTCTCTGTAAAACACCAAGATATTCAAAGCTCTTAGTGAATTCCAGGCACAAGATCCTGAAGAGAGATGTACCCGGTTTGGGGAACTCTATAAAGCGTATGTGTCTTGCTTTCTTCTTCTTTCAATTTCTATCAAATACAAACGAGAGAAATCGAGTGAGCTGAGAGAGAGATTCAACCATTGAATCAACGTTAGATTGCAAATGTATGGGCTACAAGTGGCATCAGAGCGTAGGTTTTAACGTTCAAGTGATACAAAGGCGATCCAATCGTGAAACAGGAAAGAGAACAAGAAGCGGATCTTACCGGATTCGAAGAAAAAAAGATCGCGAAGCTTCATGGATCGTTGGTCAAGCAAAGCGGATCATCTTGGAAGAAACAAGTCATCATCGATCGTCAAACTCAGGGAGTATCTCGTTCTGGAATACTTGTGAAACACTCAATTGAAGTTTCCGATTATATCTTCGCTTCTGGGATGGCATTGTACTTGGGAGGATCAAAACTGCTAGTGATCTTCTTCTTTCTTTTAACTGTTATATGCAGGTGACATGATAAACAAAGAAAAGATCAGCGATGGAACCTACACAAGGAAAGTTCGAGATGTAAAAGTTTGATGGAAAGGGAGACTTCGGGATTTGGAAGTACAGATTCTTGGGCCATCTAGAGATACATGGTTTGGGATCAGTCATGAAGGATTCAGAAAGTATGACAGCAGAAAAGCAAACCTTAGAGGCAGAAACAACAGGTTATGGGGTAACCACATGGGAGCAAACTCCAGGATTAACGCCGACGGTGAAAGATTGGAGGCAGGATCCGAAGGAAGCTGACAAAGAATATGGGTCAGAAATCTGTTGGGTACGTGCCTGATTGATAAAATCTTGAGAAAGATTATGCATGAACCGACTGCTATGGTAATGTGGAAAGCGTTGGAAAGGGATTATCAGACGAAGTCCTTACCCAACAGGATAAACCTGAAGCAGAGTTTTGCTAGATTCAAGATGGATGAGGGAAGGTCGATGGAGGAAAACTTGGACTGCTTTCTGAAATTGATTGTAGATCTTGCCAGTTTGAAGATTGTCATTGGTGAAGAGGATAAGACGATTCAATTCTTGACCAGCCTTCCACCGTTATATGAACCTCTGGTTCACACCCTGAAGTATGGCACGGGGAAGGAGACGTTGACTAAGCAAAAGTCACAACATCTGCATATGCAAAAGAAGCAGAGTTAAGACAAAATGAGCTTTTGAACAAGTCAAAGCAACATGCTGAAGGGCTATATGTTGAGGATAGAGGAAGGTCAGAGAGACGAGGAAATCACAACAACAAAAATAGCAAAGGAAAAGGTAGGGGAAACAGCAGACATACGTCTAAATCTAAGCCAAAATTTGGACCTAAAGCATGCTGGACATGTGATGATGAAAGCCACTGGAAAAGGGACTGTTCACAAAGAAAAGGCAAGCCATCAAATTCAGCATATGTGGCAGTCAAACTACATGAACCTGTAGCTCTAACAGCGAGTCTACAAGCAGAAGAAAACAAATTGATTCTAGACTCGAGGTAGAAGAAAACAAATTGATTCTAGACTCGAGGTGCACATTTTACATAACAACAAAAAAGAGCTACTGTTTGAGTTCGGAGAATATGAAGAAACTAAGGTCCTAATGGGAAACAACAGTTACTGCATGGTTAAAGGCAGAGGTAATATCACGATAGATAATCCAGATGGTTATGTGGTTATTCTAAGCAACGTAAGATATATACCAGATATGGGAATAAATATTATCTCATACGGTCAGCTTGAGCAGTCAGGATGCAAGTACAGTGGCAGTGACTTCAAAGTTGATTTCTACAAAAGAGATAGAAAGGTGAAATCAGGAAAGTATGATCAGGGATTATATTTTCTACAAGGGAAAGTAAGAATACCTAAAATGTGGCAAAGGTACATGTAGGCATGACGAAAACGTGGCACTCCAGGCTCGCACACATGAGCTTATCTTCGATGGAAGCCTTGGTCAGAAAGGGCTACTTGAAGAAAGATGATGTCCAGCAAACTCTGGTTCTGCGAGGCCTGCACAATGGGAAAGTCTCATAAGCAAAGTTTTCCAAAAGGGAACATACTGATAGGTGTAGTTTTACCCTAAAAATATATCTGCAAGTGCACAAAATCGCAGTTATAGTACAAAGGGTTATCATATCCCTAGAGACTTAATGTTGCACAGCAAATTCTCAGAATCGAATCAAGCTAAGCAGTTAATAGATTGCAAAACGAAAATACTAAAAGATTCAGTTGGAAAGCTTGTTGAAAACGGGTTTTAAATCAATAAGACAAACATTAGGCCTTGGGAAATTCGTAGGTAAATCTGAATTGTAGATTGAAAACCGTTAGGATATTTATTAAGATCCGTTCTAGAACTCGAAACTCAATAGTTAAATCAACCAACTTCCGCTGCGAAGATTATCTATGTCTAAATCTTAGAATTTCAAATTCCTTTGCAAATTCAAACAATATAGACAAGCATTAAAGTTCAGGTTCGATTGTTCACAAAATCCCTAAGGCAAATTTCTTTGCGAATAGGTATTTTGCTCATCTAAGATAATTCAGGAAATCAATAATACTTCTGTATCTATTAATCAACCTAAGATCTGAATTCTAGATGATCAAACTGGAATTAGCATTAGACACGATCTAGATGAAGAACTATGTGATTATCCTAACAGAAACTCAAATCTAACAATTCATCTTCAACATTTGAATAACCCTAAACCTAACAAGCAAACTACTCAGCCATGGTGATTGAAACAAACATCATGAAAAGAATGGATTGCATAAAAGAAATAAGTGAAAGATACAAAGGGGTTCGAATTCTTCTCTCAAACGAACAGAGTGTCCGAATTGTCTCCCGAAAAGCTCTGGAACAAATCTCTCTCTAAGTTTCAATAGAATAAAAGGTGGATGCCTAACAATGGCTTAAAAAACCTAAATATAGTCTAAAACACGAGTTGGGGCTAATCTTCAACTTGTGGAAACTTCAGAGGGTCAAATATGCAATTTCTGGAAACTTGAGGCAGATTCGCAGGGAGTGTCGATCGACACCCTCCATGGTGTCGGTCGACACCAGTGACAAAACGTGAGCAACCTTCCTCGTTCATCTGTCCTTCGTTTCCTCTTCATTCAGATTGCCTCTAAAAGCTCCACAATGCTCCAAAGTCGCCTAACTCACGCAATAACCTGAACTTGTAAAGACTCATAAAGACTCTAAAAACACTTAAAAGGCTCGATAAAACAACGGATATCATGGTTGAAAACCGGTAAAAACCATGATATGCCAACTCCCCCAGACTTAGCCTTTGCTTGCCCTCAAGCAAAACAGAAAACTAAGAATGTGAAAGAAGTTTGAAAACGCAGAAACTCACCTTCTCTTTAGAGTATTATATTGACCTCTCAACTCATAATCCACATACTGCAAGACCAACCCAAATCGAACCACCATGTACTTCTCCTTAGACATTCGCAGCCTCCCAGATTCAACCCAAAATTTTGCAATATTGTCCATAAACCTTCATCACTGGGTCTCATCGATGATCTCAATGCCAAGAACCTTCTAGATTCATTCCCGTACAATACCATGACAAATCCATCATACAACTTTTGATACTTTTTCTCTCCTCCCCTAGACTTATTCTATTCTCAATCTTTCTTCTCTTTTTTTTAACACCAAAGGTGTAAGCGAATAATGGTATCACGGAAAATTTTCCTAGCCTCGCTTCCAACCTTTGTGATCATTTCTTCAAAGTAAAATAATGGGGTCATTGGAAATTTTCCTACCCCTTTATTAAAAAGAAAATCATCTCATCTTTCGTGCTTTTATTTACTACTTTATAATAAGGGAGAGGAGTACCATCACTTTCACACAGAATGCATATGTCAGGTATAAACGAGGAGTCAAGCCCTATGAACACCAGTCACATCAATGAGAGTTCAGAAATTAGGTCAGGCTTTAGTGGATTCTGCTGGAAATATGGACGTCTCTAGTCAACTGGTCAGCCTTGGTGGATTCTGCTGGAAATATGGACGTCTCTGTCGGATCTGAACTGATTCTGCAGCAATGGTCACTTAGGTGAAATAATCAACACAATAAACCAAAAGAAAGATCATAGTTTCCAACAAATTTGACTCAATAAACTTGACAAACTGACTCAAGAAAAACATGAAAATGAGTCAAAACAAAGACAAATACATCAATATTTTCCTCCCCCAGACTTAACCAACACTGTCCCCAGTGTGATCAAGGCTAAAGATCGGAAAGAAACCAAAAATTCTGAAAAGAGGTCAAGAAAACTTACATGTGAGGTGGTGTTGACCGACACAAGTCAGGGTGTCGACCGACACCCGTGTGTTGGTCGATCCTGGAGTGGTATGGGTCGACACTTGAGCAAAGTGCTCGATTTTGGTCCGACTCGTCTATAGTGTCGATCGATAATGTCCATGGTGTCGACCGACACCCTTCACGTTTTTTTTTTTGGAAAAGAACACAAGAAAAACATAACCAAAAATTAGGGAAAACAAAACGAAATTCAAAGAAAAAGTCTACCTAAAATGGGTTGCCTCCCACTCAGCGCTTGTTTGGAGTCATTAGCTTGACTGTGTCGGGGTTCAGGCATCGGGTGGATCAGAGAGTGGCAGCGAATGCCTCACAGAAGAATGTCTCCTCATCCATGGTGGTGTGTATAGGCAGTAGGTGCATAAGATCGACCAAGGAAGTGAGGAGCAGCATCAGGGTGGGATGTGAGTTTGGGTGGGACACTTCTTTTTCCTGCAGAATCATCAAAAGAAATACCAAGTCTTCTACGAGAATCTCGTTGCGTGCATAAGTGTGAAGCACCTTTTGAACCTTTTAAGTTCTTGTTGATAAGATCAGGAGGTTTTGAATTGATTCCAGGAGATGCATACCTTTGCTTTAATGGAGGTTTCTGGGTTGTATGATGTGGAGTCGTCTGTTTCACAACAGGTGATGGACTTGCAGCATTGGAAACAGCTTTTTGTTTGATCTGCGGAGGGTGTCGACCGACACTAGGGATGGTGTCGATCGACACCAAACATGCAGCTCGGATTTCTGCACTTTTTCTGCAATTCATCTCTGCAATCCTTGCTTCCATCACAAAAACGTCTTCCTCCATCAACTTGTCATTGATTAGGACCTCATCTTTGCTCATAGTCATGAAGAGATTTTCATCAACTATGTTTCCACTCCAATCCTCTAACTCAACAGCTTTCCCAGAGTTCCCAGCCAATGCCTCTTGAACAACCAGCTTGTTCACTTGTTCACTAGTATCCAGCCCCTTGACATCACCCAAATCAAGCTCTATTTCCCCTCTTCTCACATCAATGATGACACCAGTTGTAGCCAATAATGATCTTCCCAGAATAAGAGGATCTTTAGGTTCTTCATCATATTTCAAAACCACAAAGTCTGTGGGAATCATGCAGCCTTCAATCTTCAGAGGAACATCTTCTAAAACACCTTCTGGGATTTTTTTTGATCGATCTGCTAACACAAGAGAGATTCTGGTAGGCTTGAAATCAGTCATTCCAAGTTTAATAGCAACAGAGTAAGGTATCAAGTTGATACTTGAACCTAGATCACAAAGAGAATGAGGAAATCCTTCTGTTGAGATTGAGCAATCTAACACAAAGTTTCCTGGATCAGGTAGCTTCTCTGGAATCCTCTTCTAAATCACAGCACTGACTTGTTCAGAGACCATCATGTTTTTCTTCTTCCTCGGAACTGTGTTTAAGAGAATTGCACTAATGTCTCTGGTAAGCAATGTGATATACTCATAAATTAGCATGTTTTAGCACCCATTTTAGATAGCTTTGCATTCATTTATGCATTCATTTAGTCACTTTTAGTCCAAATAACATTAATAATAGGATTTAGCAAGTTTTAGCTTAGGTTGTTGCATATTGTGCATATTGAGTCCTAATTAGGTACTAAGGAGGCTTGGAGGACCTCTTTGGAGAGTTGGATGACATGGAGGAAGAGAAGAAGAGAGCCAAACGTGAAGCAGACGATCTTTAGAAGAGTATCGACCTTGGTGTCGACCTACCAAGGTCGATATAGCCCGGCAGGAAGTTCGGAGAGTACGTATCGGACGATTGTATCGAGCTACTAAGCTCGATACACAGGCCACCCGGAGTTTCGAAGACGACGTATCGGACATTCATATCGGACTGCTAAGGTCGATACACATCTCATCCGAAGATTGAAGAATGGCGTATCGGGCATCTGTGTCGACCTGCCAAGGTCGACACACTCCTTGAGGAAACCTTTAGCAGCGTATCGAGCTGCGTATCGACCTAGCAAGCTCGATACGCTGCCCGATTTTCAGACTTAAACCGGGTCAATACCCGGTTTGTTCCGGGTTGACCCGGTTCGTCCACTGTTCACTATAAATAGGAAATGACCTAATTTTTCCTAAGGATCTCTGAATCTTTTGTTCTTACTTAGAAAACCTTTCCTTTTTGGTATCTAAGTGATTTTGTAAGACACTTCTCTAAAGTTTATGCAATCTAGTACTTATCTCTTTTAATCTTTCATCTTATATCTCTCTAATCATGTTTATCTCTACTTCTTTCATAGGATTTAAGGGATTAGTCATGATTAGTGAGTAGTTTCATTAGGATCTAGGAATGGATTAGATCTAGGGTGTTTTAAGAGTTAATCTTGATGTCTAGGTTTAGATTCTTCCATTTCCCTCCTTGTTTAGTGTTCCTAATGCTAGTTTAGCCTTGATCATGCCAAAACTAGTCCTTAGGGAATTTCACACCCACAAGGTGTTTGATGAAATTCCCCAACCAACTAAACAAGGGATTTACATTCCTAGCTCATGGAAGTGATTGTCTAGGGTGTTTATTGGCAATTTAGAACTGAATCATCATGCTTGTTAGATTCCTTCTCACTAATGAAAGTTAGTTCTTGATTAGGATGATTAATAAAGGGATTAGTGCCATGAAAGTGGATTAGTCTAGCTATTGAGTTCTAAGCCTAGGGATTAGCTTATGTTGTGATTGTTTGGCATCAAAGATTGATTCTTGGAACACCTTAGGTTGATAACCCCATCCTTGGATTCGTTTCAGTAATTTGATAATCTTGATTAGTAGTTAATTAGCTTTAATTTCGCTTGATTAAGGTGTTAGTAACTCTTGTTCACTTGATTGATCACTTAGGTTGTTAGACAAACCTCAAAACTCATTTGCTAGCTTGGATTAAGAAGTTGTATGCATTCCTAGTGTCTTAACCACATCCATTATGGATTGATCCTCAAACACTACAATGACATGAGTAGGAGTTTGGGTAATTGTTAAGTACTATACCAAAAAACGACTTACCAATTTGGCACCGTTGCCATTTGGATCGTGGTTTAAGCATTAGGATTTTACTTTTTCTTGAGACTAAGTTCTACTTTTCTAATATTACTAATCTCTTTTGCGTGTACTACTCTCTCTCTTATTAGGTACAAGCACCACTAAAACACATTGATTTGAGAGATTACGTATGGATCACGACCAAGATTTGGGTGGGAATGGACAACTACCAAGGAGACCTACACACATTGGTTTTGGTGACTCTCCTCAAACTCATACTCCAAGACATGGTATTACTCCTCCTTCGGTTCAACAAAGCAGTTTTGAGATCAAAACTGGGTTGATTTCCATGGTGCAACAAAATAAGTTTCATGGATTGGATATGGAGGATCCTCCAGACCACTTAGATGAGTTTGAGAGGATATGTAGCTTGACCAATATCAATGGCATCTCTGAAGATGGATTCAAGTTGAGATTATTTCCCTTCTCCCTAGGGGATAGAGCACACATTTGGGAAAAGAATCTACCTCAAGGTTCAATCCCTACTTGGGATCAATGCAAGAAAGCGTTCTTGCCAAAGTTTTTCTCCAACACTAGGACATCATGATTGAGGAATGCTATCTCTAGTTTCACCCAAATGGCCAAGGAAAGCTTTTGTGCAGCATGGGAACGATTCAAGGGTTATACTACTCAATGCCCCCACCATGGTTTTTCCAATGAGTCTCTACATAGCAGCTTATACAGAGGAGTCCTCCCTAAGTATAGAATGCTCCTCGCAACAGCTAGCAATGGAAACTTTTTGGGGAAGGAAGTTGAAGACGGCCTCGAGTTAATAGAAAATTTAGCCCAAAGCAATGGGAACTATGGTGACTATGATGATGGCTCTTCAACTATTGGGAAGGAAATTGAGGAACAAAGGCAAAGGGAGATGAAATCACTTAATGGAAAGATGGATAAGCTACTGCATGCTTCATCGACGACGGTTCACAATGTTGGTGAATATTTGGACAGTTTTGATCATAGCCAAGGGATGCATGCCGCCACACAAGTGGAACTCCACTATGTTGGTAGGCAAAGCTCTCCAATGCGTTTCAACAAACAGTATTGGAATCCAATCTACCAAGGGCAAGGGAACCAACAAACCTTTGCACCAACAACCAACTACCAACAAGGCTTTGTACAACAAGGAGAACCAAGCCTTCCTATCCACCAAGAACTAGACATGAGAAGCTTATTACAACAAATCCTTCAAGGACAAGCCAATGGGACAAGTGAGTTGAACAAGAAAATGGAGCACATGAGCAACAAGGTCGATAGCTCTTACAATGATCTCAATTCAAAGTTTGAAGACCAAGAGGGCGGGGGGGGCGATCTTTCAAGATAATGAGAAAGTAGTTGTTGATGGTGAGGTACTTCAAAGATTAAGTAAAGAGAACATTGTGGTTAAGGAAAAGGAAGCACCTACAACTTACAAGACATCTCCTTTTGTTCCACCGCCTTACAAGCCCAAGTTACCATTCCCGGATCGCTTCAAGAAGCAACTTGTGGAGAAATATAGGGCCATGTTCGACAAACAAATGAGTGAAATTCAAGTCACAATGCCCTTGATGGATGCTTTCATGCTAGTCCCTCAGTATGCCAAGTTCCTCAAGGATGCTGTTATGGAGAGAACCAAGGAGTTGCAAGGAATGGTAGTCCTCACTCATGAATGTAGTGCCATCATTCAAAGGACAATTGTTCCCAAAAAGCTAAGTGACCCCGGAAGTTTCACTCTCCCTTGTGCATTGGGACCATTGGCGTTCAATCACTGCTTGTGTGATCTTGGAGCTAGTGTGAGTCTAATGCCTCTCTCGGTTGCTAGGAGGCTCGGCTTCAATCGCTACAAGGAGTGTAGGATCTCCTTGGTGATAGCGGATAGGTCTATTAGACTTCCAATTGGGTTGCTTGAGGATCTACCGGTCATGATTGGAAATGGTGAGGTCCCAACTGATTTTGTGGTCCTAGAGATGGATGAAGAACCAAGGGATTCATTGATATTTGGAAGACCTTTCTTAGCAACCGCAGGAGCTATCATTGATGTTAGGAAAGAAAAATTGATTTGCACTTGGGTAAAGACTTTGTGCTCAAGTATGACATCAAGGATGCTTTGAAAAAGCCAACCATTGAAGGCCAAACCTTTTGGGTAGATACAATGGATAGATTGGTGGATGAGTATCTCGAGGAGTTAGCTATGGAAGACCATCTTCAAGTGGCCTTGACAAAGGAGCATGGCGAGAATGGGTACTTACATGGAGCAAGCTTGGGATACTTGAAGGTGCTTGACTCGCACAAGCCTATAGAGGAGGAGACTTCTTTCATGGAGCTTGAGCAAGGGATCAAGGCAGGATGTGCGATTGAGGAGATAAACCCTTTGAGTATTGAGCATGAAGGCAAGTCCAAGTTTGGGGGTGATTGGTGCGAGCTCAAGGCACCAAAGGTGGAGCTCAAACCTCTTCCACAAGGGCTAAGGTGCGCTTTCTTAGGCCCTAACTCCTCTTACCCAGTCATTGTCAATGAAAACTTAAGTGATGATGATCTCTACTCTCTTCTTAATGAGTTGAGAAAGTATAGGAGAGCTATTGGTTACTCTTTGAGTGATATCAATGGCATATCTCCTATAATTTGTACTCATAGGATTCACCTTGAAAATGAAAATGCTTCCTCAATTGAACACCAAAGAAGATTAAACTCAAACCTTAAAGAAGTGGTGAAGAAGGAAATCTTGAAACTTTTAGAAGCTAATGTGATCTATCCTATTAGTGACAGCACTTGGGTCTCCCCGGTGCATGTTGTCCCTAAGAAGGGTGGAATCACTGTGATTAAGAATGAAAAGGATGAATTGATACCAACTAGAACTATCACCGGCCATAGAATGTGCATTGATTACCGAAAACTTAATGCTTCTACTAGAAAAGATCATTTTCCCCTTCCTTTTATTGACCAAATGCTTGAGAGATTGGCTAACCATCCTTTCTATTGTTTCCTTGATGGATATAGTGGGTTCTTTCAAATACCCATTCATCCTAATGATCAAGAGAAGACCACTTTCACATGCCCTTATGGTACCTTTGCATATCGAAGGATGCCATTTGGGTTATGTAATGCTCCAGCTACCTTTCAAAGGTGCATGATGAGTATCTTCTCCGATCTTATTGAGGAAATGGTAGAAGTTTTTATGGATGACTTTTCTGTGTATGGTGCCTCTTTTTCTGCATGTCTTTCTAATCTTTGCAGGGTTCTACAAAGATGTGAAGAGTCTCACTTGGTTCTTAATTGGGAGAAGTGCCACTTCATGGTCAACCAAGGGATTGTGTTGGGTCATAAGATTTCTGAAGATGGTATAAAAGTGGACAAGGCCAAGATAGATGTCATGGTCAAGATGGCGCCACCAACCAATGTGAAAGGCATAAGGAGTTTTCTTGGGCATGCGGGGTTCTATTGGAGATTCATCAAGGATTTCTCTAAGATTGCTAGGCCTTTGACAAGAATCCTTTGTAAGGAGGTGGAATTTCAGTTTGATGAGGAGTGCTTGCAAGCCTTTGAGACAATCAAGAAAGCTCTTGTGAGTGCCCCCATTGTGCAAGAACCAGATTGGAGTCTACCATTTGAGATCATGTGTGATGCGAGTGACTATGCGGTTGGTGCTGTCCTTGGTCAAAGGAAAGACAAGAAGTTGCATGTAATCTACTATGCAAGTAGGACTTTGGATGAAACCCAAGTGAAGTATGCAACAACAGAGAAGGAGCTCTTAGCCGTGGTGTTTGCTTTTGAGAAGTTTAGAAGCTATCTAGTGGGTTCTAAGGTTATGGTATACACGGATCATGCAGCCCTAAGGTACATCAATGCAAAGGAGGACACTAAATTGAGACTACTTAGATGGATACTTCTTCTCCAAGAATTTGACATGGATATAGTTGATAAGAAGGGCATTGAGCACGGAGTGGCCGTCCACCTATCGAGGATGATGATAGAAGAGCTGATTCCTATCAATGACTCTCTCCCCGAAGAGCAACTCATGATAATCAAGGTGGTGAAAGAAGGGTACCATTTAGGCAAGAAGTTAGAAGAAGCCAAGAGCTTGGAGAAAAAGGGATTGCCTTGGTATGCGGATTTTGTGAACTACTTGGTGTGTGGAGATGTGTCTCCTAACCTAGATGCTTACACCAAGAAGAAATTCTTCAGGGATGTGTCTCACTACTATTGGGATGAACCCTACCTGTTCAAGAGATGCTCGGATGACCTTTATAGGAGATCCATAGCTCAAGAGGAGATGTCTAGTATCTTGTATCATTGCCATGGGCCAGTCTATGGTGGACATTTTGCTACATTTAAAACCGCAACAAAAGTGCTTCAAGCAGGGTTTTGGTGGCCAAGTTTGTTCAAGGATGCTCATGCATACATCTCCACATGTGAAGCATGTCAAAGAAAGGGCAACATAAGCAAGAGAGATAAGATGCCACAAAACCCAATCTTGGAGGTCGATTTGTTTGATGTTTGGGGGATAGACTTCATGGGACCTTTCCCATCCTCCTATGGTAACAAATACATCTTAGTTACTGTTGATTTTGTCTCTAAGTGTGTAGAAGCAGTAGCAAGTCCCACGAATGATGCCAAGGTTGTGGTAAAGCTCTTCAAGTCCATAATCTTCCCAAGATTTGGGGTCCCTAGAGTTGTGATAAGTGATGGAGGGAGCCATTTCATCAACAAGATATTTGAGAGTCTCCTCAAGAAATATGGAGTGAGGCATAAAGTTGCAACACCTTATCACCCCCAAACAAGTGGGCAAGTGGAGGTTTCCAATAGAGAGATCAAGGCCATTTTGGAGAAAATTGTGGGTGCTACAAAGAAGGATTGGTCCTCCAAGCTAGACGATGCGCTATGGGCGTATAGAACTGCTTTCAAAACCCCTATTGGGAGATCACCATTCTCCCTTCTCTATGGGAAATCCTGTCACTTACCCGTGGAGCTTGAGTCAAAGCGTTGTGGGCAGTTAAACTCCTAAACTTTGATATCAAGACCGCTCAAGAGAAAAGGTTGATCAATCTCCAAGAACTAGATGAGATCCGTTTGGAGGCCTTTGAGAGCTTGAAGGTCTACAAGGGAAGGACCAAGGCATTCCATGACAAGAAGCTGAGACCAAAGGAATTCAAGGCTAGAGACAGAGCATTGCTGTACAACTCTCGGTTGAAGTTGTTTCCGGGGAAGTTGAAGTCTAGATGGTCCGGTCATTTCACGATCAAGGAAATCTTACCTTATGGAGCAGTCACCCTCTTTGGTCAAGGAGGTGGAGATTTTACTGTGAACGGTCACAGGCTAAAGATGTACTTGGGCAGTGGCACATTTGAAGAGGCAAAGACCATTCCTCTTCAAGATCCTCCACAGGCCTAAGGGTTTGAAAAGTCGAGCTAAAGACGTTAAACAAGCGCTCTTGGGAGGCATTCCCATGGCTATCTTTGTACATATTGCAATTTTTATTTCAAATAATTTGTTTTCTAGTGCTTTGGATGACAGGCTCAAATCGAGGAGGTTGAACAAAAGATTGCCAAGAAAATTTTAGCACTGTATCGAGCATCGTATCGACCTACTAAGGTCGATACAGCTCTTACAGGGGATCTGGCATAACTATATCGAAGTTTTCTATCGACCTACCAAGGTCGATACAGGTGGACCAGAGAAGCTTGACTCTTGTATCGGGCATCTGTATCGAGCTGCGAAGCTCGATACAGTCCTAAAACTCGCGTCTAAAAAAAGTGTATCGGGCTATGTATCGAACTACTAAGTTCAATACACTCCTTTTCCAGGAGAAATGGCCTCAAGAGATGGAGCATGGTACTCGGCACGACGATTGGCGGATTTCTCGAGTTGGACCCACGAAGAGAAGAGAGCGAAATTGAGGTTGGAGAAGATGCACTATAAGCCCACCAAATTCGCGAGCAGAGCTTTCTTGCAAGGGGTTGGGATATTAGACAATTTCGATGAAATACTTGGAGAGATGGAGCTCCCTTGTCTAGCTACGATGGATCACCCAACATACCCGGAAGCCACCATGCACTTCCTCTCGACTTTGGACTTCTCCTATGACGATCCCAGCTCTACTTCACCATCAACGGGTAGGATGACATTCAAGATTCGGGACACTGCCTACTCCCTTTCGGTGCAAGAGCTATGCCAAGTCTACAACTTCAATGATGAGGCACACCTTGTGGACTTCCCCCAATTCGAGTCTGCTCGATCCCTTTGGAATTTGATTGGCGAAGGGAACTTCCGGAACAACAAGATCAAGACCACAAGGGTGAGGAACCCATTGCTCCGATACACGCTCCAGCTCCTCGCCAACACAATCACGGGAAGAACCACATCCGCCACCGTTTTGGAAATAGAGCTTTGCTTTCTTTTTCAAGGAGTGAAGAATACCTTGTGGGATGAGGGGTGGTTAACGGAAGACTTAGAAGGCCCGGCTGATGATAACTTTGGTGAAGACGTGAACTACGGATGTGTTTTGGCTTCTTCACTAATGAAGTACAAGGCGTGGGCGTTGATGTCTCGACCGTGATCAGTATACATAGGGGGTTTTCTCACCCCTATTTTCATCAAAATCGGGCTTGGGTTGTCAACATATGAGGAGTGCACGAGTCGGGCTTACATGGATCACAATTTCATGGGAGGCATGGGCTTTTGCGGAGCACCTCTAGCGCCAGGTACGTTCGCTCATCACTTCACCGACAAGGACAACAGGAAGAGGGACTGCGTGTTTCCAAACCCGGGCTTGGAGCTAATTAGCAGTATTGAAAGTTTAGAATTTCTGCGAACCGAGGAAGAGTGTTACAGCCCCTTAGGAAGCTCCTCCGCGATACCAATATCCATAGACTCCTCTTCGGCATCCCCTACTCCTCCTCCTCCGAGGATTGAGGTACCTCTACCTCCTTTGTAAATATCTCCTTTAGTTTTGCATTTTGTGTTTTATGTCATATTGATTGCGGTGTCCCTTAGACTTTTATTACACAAGGGACTGTGTAATTTAAGTTTTGTGGAGAGGTTGAGAGATTTGACATTGTGTTTTGTGAGTCTTATTTTCCTTTTATGCATCTTGAGTCTCATGCATTCACTTAAGGCATAGAAAAACCAAAAAAAATTGAAAATTTTTGAAAATTTCCAAAAAGAAAGTCATTTAGATATTGCATTTGCATTTTATGATTGAGTCTAGTTGCATTACATGTAGGAATTGCATTCATATGCATTGGGAGCAATGATGAGCAAATCCTTGTAAAATTTCAACTTATGTGATCGATTCAATGCCATAGTTAGTAGTCCTTTGTTGCATTTGAACAAATCTTGAAAGTAAGGAAGAACCATTCTTGGACCACTTCACTTGCCACTAGATTTTAGTCGAAATAGGGTCTTGAAATTGATAGCCAACTCTACTCACTTGAACCGAAATTTGACATTTAATTATCATGCCTTGCATTGGAAGTAAATTCATGGATTGAACACATATTTGAGCTTTCTTATCCACTTTACCACTCTCTTGCTAGTTCAAGTAGTACCCCCACCTTACCTTACCTCCTTAAAAGCCAATGTTCTAGTGATAATGATTGTGAGGCCTTATTTTGATTAAACTTAGCATAAAGTGTTAGGTTTGAGACGACAAGTTTATGCTCTCATGTAGATTCTAGTCTCACATATCGAGGCTAGCTTTAGGCTTAGGAATTGGGGTTTTGGGGCGCGGTATTACTTGGTGTTGTGGAAAGGATTATATGCTTGCATTTTAGCATGATGTGCTGTGGAAAGAGGATAGAAAGAAAGGGGATGAAAGAGGTTTGGAAGGAGAATAAGGGAAGCATAGTTTGAAATGGTGGATCTTATGCTTAAAAAGAAAAATGTATAGCTCTAAGTGTAAAAAGGAATTAGGTAGCCTTTAGATAAGAAAAGAAAATCAAAAGAGGCTAAAGGCCAAAGAAAAGGGGCTACCTAGGAATGAAAAGGAGAGCTAAATTATAAAAAGATCACACCATTCGCTATGAGTTAAAAGTTGAAGAAGTTCCCCCTTAAGTGCTATAAGAAGGAGAAGTGGTTTATGAGACTCATGGGGTTAGCAAGGCACAAAGAGCCTTGATATAAAAGGGTAGCTTTAGTAGGTTGAGTGAGCCTTAAAAAGAATAAATGAGAGGGGTTTAGGACCATTGATAGCATCATGGGTAGATGAGAGTCTAGTCTTGTATGCATCACTTGTCTTTTACCTTTAGCATTATGCATAAAGTTTAATCCTTTTGAGTGAAACCCTTATGCGAATTGGAAGCCAAATGAATTGAGATCATTTTTATCTCAAAGCCTAGTCCCTTAGCCAAATGAATTCACTTGCATTGCATTGTCATGATCCACGGTTTGCAACTTAATGAATGTTCAAGAGTTGGCTTGATAGGGAGACTTATTTTGATTGAATTCTTAGTGCACTTGATTGTTGAGATGGGCATGGCTAACTCTTTTGGAGTAGAGATGAATTCAAATGCACCTTAGGATTAAGAACTAGGACATTGAGTTGATTGTATTTGTTGGCATTTTTGGATGATGAGCTCCCACCTTCAAACCTCTCTCCTTAGCTTGTGTTTCATTTGCTTGGGGACAAGCAAAAAGGCAAGTTTGGGGGAGTTGATATACTCATAAATTAGCATGTTTTAGCACCCATTTTAGATAGCTTTGCATTCATTTATGCATTCATTTAGTTACTTTTAGTCCAAATTGCATTCATATTAGGATTTAGCAAGTTTTAGCTTAGGTTGTTGCATATTGTGCATATTGAGTCCTAATTAGGTACTAAGGAGGCTTGGAGGACCTCTTTGGAGAGTTGGATGACATGGAGGAAGAGAAGAAGGGAGCCAAACGTGAAGCAGACGATCTTTAGAAGAGTATCGACCTTGGTGTCGACCTACCAAGGTCGATATAGCCCGGCAGGAAGTTCGGAGAGTACGTATCGGACGATTGTATCGAGCTACTAAGCTCGATACACAGGCCACCCGGAGTTTCGAAGACGACGTATCGGACATTCATATCGGACTGCTAAGGTCGATACACATCTCATCCGAAGATTGAAGAATGGCGTATCGGGCATCTGTGTCGACCTGCCAAGGTCGACACACTCCTTGAGGAAACCTTTAGCAGCGTATCGAGCTGCGTATCGACCTAGCAAGCTCGATACGCTGCCCGATTTTCAGACTTAAACCGGGTCAATACCCGGTTTGTTCCGGGTTGACCCGGTTCGTCCACTGTTCACTATAAATAGGAAATGACCTAATTTTTCCTAAGTATCTCTTAATCTTTTGGTCTTGCTTAGAATACCTTTCCTTTTTGGTTTCTAAGTGATTTTGTAAGACATTTCTCTAAAGTTTATGCAATCTAGTACTTATCTCTTTTAATCTTTCATCTTCTATCTCTCTAATCATGTTTATCTCTACTTCTTTCATAGGATTTAAGGGATTAGTCATGATTAGTGAGTAGTTTCATTAGGATCTAGGGATGGGTTAGATCTAGGGTGTTTTAAGAGTTAATCTTGATGTCTAGGTTTAGATTCTTCCATTTCCCTCCTTGTTTAGTGTTCCTAATGCTAGTTTAGCCTTGATCATGCCAAAACTAGTCCTTAGGAAATTTCACACCCACAAGGTGTTTGATGAAATTTTCCAACCAACTAAACAAGGGATCTACATTCCTAGCTCATGGAAGTGATTGTCTAGGGTGTTTATTGGCAATTTAGAACTGAATAATCATGCTTGTTAGATTCCTTCTGACTAATGAAAGTTAGTTCTTGATTAGGATGATTAATGAAGAGATTAGTGCCATGAAAGTGGATTAGTCAAGCTATTGAGTTCTAAGCCTAGGGATTAGCTTATGTTGTGATTGTTTGGCATCAAATATGTATTCTTGGAACACCTTAGGTTGATAACCCCATCCTTGGATTTGTTTCAGTAATTTGATAATCTTGATTAGTAGTTAATTAGCTTTAATTTCGCTTGATTAAGGTGTTAGTAACTCTTGTTCACTTGATTGATCACTTAGGTTGTTAGACAAACCTCAAAACTCATTTGCTAGCTTGGATTAAGAAGTTGTATGCATTCCTAGTGTCTTAACCACATCCATTATGGATTGATCCTCAAACACTACAATGACATGAGTAGGAGTTTGGGTAATTGTTAAGTACTATACCAAAAAACGACTTACCACAATGCTCCTTCCTCAGGAGTCACACCATCCACAACCATTCTCTTAACATATCTTTTTAGTGGAGGTGAAAGCTTGACTGCATCCACTAGGGGTATCTCAACTATCAGCTTCTCCATCATTGCCTTGCATTTGGCTTCTTCGATCTCCTGTTTAGACTTCCTAAGATGTCTTGGATAGGCTAAGTTAGGCTTATACACCTTTTCCTCTGCAATTTTTGATGATTCAGGCGCGTTTGTGATATGGTATAAGTTATACTCAAATAAAACTACTGCAAGTGCACAGCAAATGCAATTGAAGTATAAAGGGTATCGAATCCCAAGGGAAGTAGATGCTACACTAAGGTTTCTAAGTTTGAATTATGCTAGGTCAAATTAAGTAAAAGTAAATTAAGTAACTAAGCGATCAGTAAACAGAATTAAATGAAGATTAAAGTTCAGGAGACGAAACACTAGGCAAGGATGATTATCAGGATGAATCAGAGCATGCATATATTATATTGTCAGGAAATTATGAAGAACCGTCTAGAACTCGAAACACTAGTTTAAAATCAATCAACTTTCGTTGCAGAAGTTATCTATGCCAAAATTCAAGAAAACCAAATCTCTTTGCGAATTCAAACAACTAAGGCAAGCATTAAAAACAGGTTCGATTGTTCACAAAATACCTAAACCAAATCTCTCTGCGAATAGATATTTTGCTCATCTATGATTAGGTCAAGTTATCAATAATGCTCTCGCATCTATTAAACCACTTAGGGTTTGATTTCTAAGTGATCAAGTAAGAAATCAATATAAGCACAAATCAAGATGAAGATTCAAGTGATTTTTCCTAACAAAATAATAATTATACAAACTCATCATCAACCCTAAATCACCCTACCTAACTAGCAAATTACTCAGACATGGAGATCAAAGCACAAATCATGACTGAAATAAATTGCATAAAAGAATAGAGAATGATACAGGGGTTCGAAATCTGGCTCAGATGAGTTAGAATTGTCTCCCCAAAAGCTCAGGATCAATCTCTCTCTAAGTCTCAAAAACAGAAAATTATGATAAGGTCAATGGCTAAACAATGCCTGAAAACTATTTATAGAGGAAGATTTTTGTCAGGGGCAGTCTTGTAATTTCTCCAAATTTGGGTTGATTTCCTTTTTCTGATGGAAGTTGCGCAGCTTTGGTCGGCTTGATTGGTGTCGATCGACACCAAGGGTTAGTGTCGATCGACACCCTGCGTGTAAATCAGGTCCGACTTCATCACTTCGGCTGCTTCTCCAAAATGCTCCAAAAAACTTCAGAATCTCCTTTTAAGCTCCATTTGCACTCTATCATGTAAAGACTCTAATAGGACTCTAAAAGTACCAAAAGACTCTATAAAAAGACTTATCATGGTCCAAAAACGGGTAAAAATCATGATATATCAACTCCCCCAGACTTACCTTTTGCTTGCTTTCAAGCAAAACAGAAACTTAGAATGAAGTAAAAGTTTGAAAACAGAAACTTCCAGCTATCCTTTAGAATGCCACAATCGTTAACACTCTTGAATCCACATGCTATAGAGCCAACCTTAGGTAATGTTCAATGTTCTTACCACAAGCTTAGCAATCTCCCAGTTTGAATCCAAATCCTTTCCTTAGTGAAATTTTGAACTCTAGCATTGGTATGATCAAAGACCTTTCCAGATTCTTTCCCTTCCTTAGTGCTTTGAACAAGACATTCTTTGTACAGCTCTCATATTTTCTCTTCCCTTAGTCAACTGCTGCCCATTTTCAGGGTGTTCTAAGATNGATTGGTGTCGATCGACACCAAGGGTTAGTGTCGATCGACACCCTGCGTGTAAATCAGGTCCGACTTCATCACTTCGGCTGCTTCTCCAAAATGCTCCAAAAAACTTCAGAATCTCCTTTTAAGCTCCATTTGCACTCTATCATGTAAAGACTCTAATAGGACTCTAAAAGTACCAAAAGACTCTATAAAAAGACTTATCATGGTCCAAAAACGGGTAAAAATCATGATATATCAACTCCCCCAGACTTACCTTTTGCTTGCTTTCAAGCAAAACAGAAACTTAGAATGAAGTAAAAGTTTGAAAACAGAAACTTCCAGCTATCCTTTAGAATGCCACAATCGTTAACACTCTTGAATCCACATGCTATAGAGCCAACCTTAGGTAATGTTCAATGTTCTTACCACAAGCTTAGCAATCTCCCAGTTTGAATCCAAATCCTTTCCTTAGTGAAATTTTGAACTCTAGCATTGGTATGATCAAAGACCTTTCCAGATTCTTTCCCTTCCTTAGTGCTTTGAACAAGACATTCTTTGTACAGCTCTCATATTTTCTCTTCCCTTAGTCAACTGCTGCCCATTTTCAGGGTGTTCTAAGATATTTTCATTGACTCATTCTTTTTCTTTTGAAGCCTTGGAATAGTGCTGCTCTTTACTTGTGTTCCTTGTGAGGAGACAGGTTCATGATCTCTCACTAATATTGTTCCTTGTGAGGAGACATGCTCATGAGAATCTTTGCACTATTACTTGGTCAGACTTCTTATTTCTTTTATTTTCTCAAGGGAAGATCAAGGAGAGACTGCAACTTGCTTATCTTGTTCAAAGCTGAAAGAGGAATCAAGTTCAGTGCATACCTAGCTCTTTTAAGGGAATCAGAACTCTCTCTGTCAGATTGATCCACTTGCAGCTTTCTACTCAGTAAAACATGCAATCAACTACTATAGCAATGGTCCTTCAAGTGTCAACATTCTGCGGTTAGTTTCAAGAAAAATTGAAAGTTTCAATTGATTTTGACTCAATAACACAATTTTTTGACATACTCAACTGACTCTCAAAACAAAACACAATGTTAGCAACTACCTCCCCCAGACTTGAATAACACTATCCCCAATGTTACTAAGTATGAGTTTGGACAGAAAAATGTGTTTAAAACTGTTACAAAACCAAGAGAAAATGGATTACCTGTCCCTGTGCGCAGCATCGATCGACACAGATGGTGTCGATCGTTGCTGTTTAATGGTGATGGTGTCGATCGACACTGTGTCCGAAATCAGAGTTCCTTTTTCACGACCATGTATGTTGTTATGTTAGATTGTTGTCAAAGTCATCCAAGTTGTTAGAAAACTCAAACAAACGGTTAAAAGCACAACATAATCCATAATCCCAAAGAGTGCAACAAGTTTTGAAACAAAGTACTGAAACAAAATCTGACTCAACAAAAATGAAAAACTTACTCAAGAAAGAAAGAACTAAACCAGGATAGTGTCAAATACTACTCTTCATCAGAGTGTGGTGGTGAAGAACACGGTGGTGTGCGTGGAAGAACGCAGCCACAGTTAGACACAACTGTGATGGCGTTCTAAATGGCCTGAAAGCTCTGGACCACGTATCTCTGAAATGCAGCTTGCTCCATAGGAATCTCGGGAGCATTGGGAAGGTGATGAGGAGTAATAGGTAGTGGTGCTCTGTTGCGCCTCGAAGATGAAGCTCGTGGAAGATCCTTAGCGTATGCATCCTCTGCGTCTGGCGACGGGAGCAGACCGCAGCTTGTTTGGACTGGGCCGAAATGCGAGGCGGTCTGGATCGGTGGTGATGTGAGTGAGGTCTCTGTCCGCTAACTGCACCATACGCTGCACTCTCTACTCGTCGCTGAAAACCCATAACCTCTCTGGCTTCACCCAATGAGCTCTCCGCAAGTAATCCATATCAACCCAAGCTCGTGTGGTATCAATGGTGCAGCTGGAAGTGTCTATCCCGCAGTGCTGGAAGATAGGAGTGAGAAGACTTCCTACAGTCTCGGGCTTGGTCTTCGTGCCAATGAAAGGCTTCGTCTTTAGTGAGACCAAGTGATGAGCAAAAACAGTGCCAATGTTCATGTTTTCTGGCGCGTCAGACTCCTCATAAATCTCAGACCAAAGAGCACGATAGAGCAGCACTAACTCAGACACGCGCATCTTCCCTGGCTCATGCTTACACAGAAGTGTTGTAGCAAATAGGCGAACAAGGTAGCGAAGGGTATGATGGCGAATATCTGTCTGTGTGGAGGTCTTAGAGTCATACCTCCCATTCCCAAAGTGTGACCAGAAATCCTGGTTGTCCTGAAGCTGCTGTGGAAGGGAGACTCCAGTGGCATGCTCATTCGCAAACCCATAGATGCCAGAAAACTCTGGAAATGTAATCCTGTAACGAATCCCGCAGATTAGGAAGGTCAATGTCCCTTCCAAGGCATTCCTTACTATCTCGTTCATGTAGTAGACTCGAGCTGTGGCGATGAACTGGCGGACTAGATCGGGATATAAATCGTACTGCCGTGTCGCCATAGTTCCCATCCCAACTCTGCTCAGCAGCTGCAGGATGTCATCTTTGATGCCCAGCTCTGTCATCGTCCTCTCATGTGCAAACCGAGTCGGTGTGACATCCACCTTCAACCACGCATTGTAGAACAGTGTGTCATACTCATCCCATGTGTCATTAATGCCCCGGTAGAGACACTCATCTTTCGCCACTTCCTTTGCGGGCGAGTCTTCCCAATTTCGTTCAATCTGAATCCTCGCGCCTTCACGGTTTGGCCAAGGAGGAAGAGAGGGAATTGGTGCATCATTAGCAGTCCCAGAAGCAGACGCTTCAGTTTCCCGTGGTCTCTTAGTCCTTGGAGGCATCTGCAAGCAAAGTAAGAACCAAAATCAAAATCCAATGTCTGCAAAATTGGTACTCAAATTCGATAATGCACTGGTGTCGATCGACACCATGCATGTAACTACAAATCGACACCAAATCATAATCATAAACCCAATGGTGAATCAATTAGCCTTGCAAACAATTTCAGTAGCATGAATCGACCAAGTTTAAACCATCAAACCCAAGAAAAATCCCAAATTCGCAACATGCATCATCAATTTTCAAAATTTCGAAAAATTTCAATTTATGCAAATTAAAGGATGAAAATTGGTTGTGTAATGATCTAAATCATGGTAGACAACCTAAATGAGCATCATTCAAGCAATAAATCAAGCTAAATAGGTCGATATTTTTCACCATAGGGTCGAAAATAAAATTGGGAGATTTGAAGAACATACCTTGGCAGATCGAACAAATGGATTATGGATAATGAAAGAGGATGAAAATCTGCACGGTTTAGGGCTTTGAATCACTCAATTCCGTTGAGAAATGGAAAAGTTGTGATTTGGAGGAAAACAATTTCTAAGGTTCGGTTTTTAAAGTATGAGGAAGAAGAAGAAAAATTCGGGGTTTTGAAGACTTACCTACGTCCCGTGGTGGTGTCGACCGACACAAGTGGGTGTCTTGTGTCGATCGACACTTGGTTTGGTCGTGCCCACTTCCTCTAATTTTTTTTATATAATAGAAAGCACATAAGTAATAGTAAAACCAAAATGAAAATAAAATAAATACTTACCAGTGGGTTGCCTCCCACCAAGCGCTCGTATAACGTCAATAGCTTGACTGTTCATGTGTTTAGGCGGTGGGTGCATCATCCAGAGACACAATGTGTCCTGCTGGAATCCCGGCTTGAGCCCAATAGTGTTTCACCCTTTGCCCATTCACAATGAACTCTTCTCCTTTGGAGTTTGTCACCACAATTGCTCCATATGGTCTGACCTTTTGATGGTGAAGGGACCTGACCAACGTGAACGCAATTTACCAGGAAACAATTGCAAACGGGAGTTATACAGAAGTACCTGATCATTTGGTTTGAATTGTCTGGAGACGATCTTCTTATCATGATATGCTTTAGTCCTTTCTTTGTAAACCTTTGAATTCACATAAGCATGATAGCGAAGTTCATCTAACTCGTTGAGTTGTACTAGGCGCCTTTCTGCAGCAGGCTTCAAGTCGAAATTCATCTTCTTGATAGTCCAGTGTGCCTTGTGTTCCAACTCCACTGGAAGATGGCACACTTTGCCATAAAGTAGCTGGAATGGTGTAGTCCCAAGTGGTGTCTTGTAGGCAGTCCTGTAAGCCCAAAGTGCATCATCTAGCTTTGCGGCCCAATCTTTCCTTGTTTTGCCCACTGTCTTCTCCAATATTTGCTTGATCTGTCTGTTGGAGACTTCAACTTGTCCACTTGTCTGAGGATGATAAGGAGTGGCCACACGGTGTTGAACACCATGTTTCTTCACCAGATTGTTGAAAACCTTGTTAATAAAGTGAGAACCACCATCACTTATAACAATCCGAATCTTGGGAAAATGATGGTGCGAAACAGCTTCAACACCACACTTGAATCATTGGTTGGACTAGCAATTGCTTCCACCCACTTGGACACATAGTTCACAGCAACCAAGATGTACTTGTTCCCAAAAGATGGTGGAAAAGGACCCATGAAATCAATGCCCCAGCAGTCAAAGACTTCAACTTCTAGGATGAAGTTTTGCGGCATCTCATGTCTCTTGCTGATCTTCCCTCTCCTTTGACAAACATCACATTTAGTAATGAACAACTGCGCATTCTTGAACATAGTAGGCTACCAAAAGCCTGCTTAAAGAACCTTGGATACTGTCTTGAAAGTAGCAAAGTGTCCAGCATACTCAGAACCATGACAATGGAAAAGCACATCTCGAACTTCACTCTCTGCAATGCATATTTGGTAAACATTGTCTGAACAATGCTTATACAAGTGAGGCTCATCCCAATAGTATCTTCTATGTTCTCTCATGAACTTCTTCCTCTCATAATTCTTGAGATGTTTAGGCTTAATGTCAGCAGCTAGGAAGTTCACAATGTCAGCATACCACTATCTATTGGAACCAGATATAGCAAAAAATGGGTTGCCGAAACAGCTCGTTGAAGATCTTGCAAAGTGATGTTGTGGTTGGTGTCGGGTGTCGATCGACTCCTTCTGTGTCGATCGACACTCGTGAACTTGAGTCGCGTATCTTCAAAATTTTGGACGGGGTGTCGATCGACACTGGGCTTTGTTCCGAAAACGTAATGGCTTGAAAACGAGTTTCAACAAGGTAGATGTTCTCTTCAGGTAAGAAATCATCAATGGGGATGTCATCTTCTATCATGATCCTTGAGAGATGGTCAGCTACCCCATTCTCAACTCCTTTCTTGTCTTTGACTTCAATGTCAAACTCTTGGAGAAGCAAAATCCATCTTAACAGTCTTGGCTTTGCATCCTTCTTCTGCATCAAGTACTTAAATGCATAATGATCAGTATGAACAATCACCTTAGAGCCAACAAGGTATTGTCGAAATTTCTCAAAGGCAAAGACTACAGCCAAAAGTTCATTCTCCGTTGTTGTATAATTCTTTTGAGCATCATCCAACGTTCGGCTGGCATAGTAGATGGCATGAAGCTTCTTATCCTTCTTATGTCCCAAAACCGCGCCTACTGCGAAGTCACTGGCATCACACATTACCTCGAAAGGTAAGTCCCAGTCCTGAGGTTGAACAATTGGAGCACTTACCAAGGTTTGCTTGATCTGTTCAAAGGCTGAATGGCATTCTTCAGTGAACTCGAATTTCACGTCTTTGCAGAGAAGAGCAGTGAGTGGCCTTGCAATCTTGCTGAAATCTTTGATAAATCTTCTGTAGAACCCAGCATGTCCCAGAAAACTCCTTACTGATTTCACAAAATCAGGTGTTTGCAACGTCATCATCACCTCTATCTTGGCGCGATCTACTGCGATTTCATCTGCTGAAACCTTGTGCCCAAGTACAATACCATCTTGAACCATAAAGTGACACTTTTCCCAGTTCAGGACTAAGTGTTTCTCTTCACATCGCTGCAACACTGCACATAAGTTGTCCAGGCAGCTTTTAAAAGATGACCCATAAACAGAAAAGTCATCCATAAAAACCTCCATAAACTTCTCAATCATGTCCGTGAAGATTGACATCATACATCGCTGGAAGGTCGCAGGAGCATTACAAAGTCCAAATGGCATTCTGCGATATGCAAATGTACCATAAGGACATGTAAACGTGGTCTTCTCTTGATCATCTGGATGGATTGGAATCTGGAAGAACCCTGAATAGCCATCCAGGAAACAGTAGTAGTGATGATTTGCCAATCTTTCCAGCATCTGATCAATGAAAGGCAAATGAAAGTGATCCTTTCTGGTCGCGGCATTCAGCTTCTTGTAGTCTATACACATCCTGTGTCCAGTCACAGTCTTTATAAGAATCAGCTCGTTCTTCTCATTCTTCACCACTATGACTCCTCCTTTCTTAGGAACTACATGAACTGGACTGACCCAAGCACTGTCTGAAATGGGATAGATGATCCCGGCTTCCAATAGCTTCATGATCTCCTTCTTGACTACTTCCTTCAGGTTCGGATTCAGCATTCTTTGATGTTCAATTGATGACTTCGTCTCATCCTCAAGGTGAATCCGATGCATGCACAAGTCTGGTGAGATACTTGAAATATCATCAAGAGAATAGCCAAGAGCTTTGCGAAATTTGCGCAGCTTGCTTAGCAATAAACTGAGCTCTGCATTGTTTAAGGAAGCATTCACAATGACAGGATAAGTGGAATTAGGACCAAGAAACGCGTATCTTAGCCCTGCAGGGAGCTGTTTGAGCTCGACTTTCGGAGCTTCAGCCTCACACCAGTCTCCCGACGTCGCGGCCTTCGCAGAGTGTCGATCGACACCATCTGATGGTGTCGATCGTCACAAATTCTCTTGTGCGATCAATTGCAGCACTTGCTCACTAGCATCCATCATTTTTATGTAACCGGCAGCGGCATCGTCTAAGTGCTCAGCTTCCGTTGTGGACGTCATCAACGCTCTTTCCAAAGTATCCGTTGGATGGTCTTCATGGAAAATTTCTTCAGTAAGGTTGGTGAGTGAATCGACATAGAAGGTATGTCCATCGATGGTTGGTCTTTTCATCAGCTTCTCCATGTCGAAATTCATCACCAAATCACCAACATTCAGCGCAATTCTTCCCTTTCTCACATCAATGATGGCTCCAGCTGTAGCCAAGAATGGTCTGCCAAGAATGAGAGGGTCTTTGGGTTCCTCATCATAAGCTAGAACCACAAAGTCCGTGGGAATCAAACAATCTCCCACTTTGATAGGAACATCTTCCAAGACACCTTCAGGAATCCTAACAGAGCGATCAGCAAGTACCAAAGAGATTCTTGTGGCTTTGAAATCCGTCATATCCAGCCTGAGAGCTACTAAAAGAGGCATCAAGTTGACACTTGAGCCTAAATCGCAGAGAGACCTTCCAAACTTGTCTGAGAAGATGGAACAATCAAGAACAAAAATTCCAAGATCGGAGAGTTTTTCTGGAAGCCTGTTCTGAATAACAGCACTGACTTGCTCTGATATCATCATTACTCCTTCCTCCATATCCATGTTCTTGGTCATCATCCACTTCAAGTATCTCTTTATCACTGGAGTAGTTCTAATGGCATCCATCAAAGGGATTTCAACCACTAGTCTATCCATGATAGCTTTGCATATGGCATCAAGTAGCTCCTTCTTAGACTTCTTTGGTATCAAGGGGAAAGGAATCTTCGGTTTGTAGACCCTTTCTTCTGCAATCTTTGTTGATGTGATCTGATCTGGTGTTGTCCGAGTAGAGCGTCGATCGACACCCTCCTGGTGTCGATCGACACTCGTGTTTGGTGTCGAGCTCTTCGTGTCGAGCTCGTTCGATCCGTCGTGTTCCTTCATGGGTGTCGATCGACACACCTCTGTGGTGTCGATTGACACTGGCTCCGCAGCAGTTTCTTCATCTTCAATATCCTCAAGCTCCTCGAATTCCTCATCTCTAAGACTCCTTTTTGCAGAGGTTGAAGGCTCTTTCCACTTCTCAATGTGACTGCATTCACATGGCGTTTGGGATTGGTATCCGTCTTGCCTGGAAGAAATCCTTCTTGCCTGTTAACAGCTCCAGCAGTTTGGGCAACTTGAGTATCCAGCTTCTTCATATGAGCGGTCAAGCCCTCAATCTTCCCGTTAAGGTCTTGGTACAGTGAATCAATCTTCCCATTGAAATCCACTGTTAGCTTATGCTGTCCTTCCAGAATTTTCTCTAGCATAGACTCCATCTTGTAGTCTTGCGCAGGAGGCTTTTGGTAAGAAGAATTTCCATAGCTCCTTGTGTAATTGCTGTTCTGGAATGGGAGCTTTTGAGTATAACCAGAAGAGTTTTGATTTCCTGTAAAGGAGTTCTTCTGATAATTCCCATTGAAGCTTCTGTTCCTTGCTGGTTCCCAAACCTTTGGCCTTGAAAGCCACCTCCATTGATGTAGTTGACATCCTCTTCTTCACATTCATCATTAGGTTCGAGTGTCTCCACTTCATTAGCAAAATGGACCTTTCTCTTCCCCACCAAAAGATTGTGTATGCTGTCCAGCTTCCGGTTGACCTCAGCAATTTGGTTTCCTCCATTCACTCCAGCGTGTTGTCTTCTCTCAAAATCTGCATAAGAGGCCAAATTCTCTATAACCACCATTGCGTCGTCTGGATATCTGGTGTTGAAGTTGCCATTGCTTGCAGCATCTAAAGCCATCTGGTACCTCCAATCGATCCCTCGATAAAAGATTCCGAGAAGCTGCGGCTCGCTGAAACCGTGGTGTGGGCAATCTCTCTGGTAAGCTTTGAATCTCACCCAAGAAGCCTTGAATGCTTCAGTAGGTCCTTGGGAGAATGCAGTGATCTTTGTCCTCAGCTCTTCTGATCTTGCATCATCAAAGAAGTGGCATAGGAATGCATTCTTTGTCTCTTCCCAAGTGGTCGAAGATCCTGGATCCAGCTGCTTAAGCAAGTATGATGCATCTCCAGCAAGCGAGTAAGGGAAAAACTTGCAGAAGAGATAATCATAGGATACTCCATTAGCCTTGATGCTTGAAGCTAAATTCTCGAATCTTTCAATGTGGTCCATGGGATGCTCATTAGGAAGACCATGGAAGGGATGCTGAGCCATCAGTGTGAAGTAAGCAGGCTTCAGCTCGAAGTTTTTCCTCTGGAATGCAGGAGGACGGATCGCAGCTCTATTAGCATAGAGCTGGTCTGGTCGATTGTATTCACCTAGTGTTCTTCCGCGTCAAACGTCTGCATGTGCGGCTTGTACTGCTTCCTCGACGATAATAGCTCCATTATCATCAAGTCTCTGTCCTCTGGTGTTCCTTCTGTTGCCTTCTCCGTCGGTCAGATTACCATCTGTGTCGCGTATCAAAACATAGGCTCAGCCATCTCGTCCTGTGCAAGGTGTCGATCGATGCTAGTGTTGGTGTCGATCGACACTCGTGCAGATTTTCGGATGTTACGTTCCAAACGATCGAGCTCCTGGTTAAGTGCAATTAACTCCTTTTCCTTGTTGCTTCTGGTATTGCAATTAAGCTTGCACCTGAAAAACAAAAATAAGAAACTAAATTAGTAACCAACATAAAAACAAAACCTTGTCAAAATCCTAATACTAGATTTCGTAGGCAGCTATTACTTCCCCGGCAACAGCGCCAAAAACTTGATAGGGTATAAGTTTTACCCAAATAAAACTACTGCAAGTGCACAACAAATGCAATTGAAGTATAAGGGGTATCGAATCCCAAGGGAAGTAGATGCTACACTAAGGTTTCTAAGTTCGAATTATGCTAGGTCAAATTAAGTAAAAGTAAATTAAGTAACTAAGCGATCAATAAACAGAATTAAATGAAGATTAAAGTTCAGGAGACGAAACGCTATGCAAGGATGATTATCAGGATGAATCAGAGAATGCAGATATTATATTGTCAAAAAATTATGAAGAACCGTCTAGAACTCGAAACATTAGTTTAAAACCAATCAACTCTCGTTGCAGAAGTTATGTATGCCAAAATTCAAGAAAACAAAATCTCTTTACGAATTCAAACAATTAAGGCAAGCATTAAAAACAGGTTCGATTGTTCACAAAATACCTAAACCAAATCTCTTTGCGAATAGATATTTTGCTCATCTAAGATTAGGTCAAGTTATCAATAATGCTCTCGCATCTATTAAACAACCTAGGGTTTGATTTCTAAGTGATCAAGTAAAAAATCAATATAAGCACAATCAAGATGAAGATCCAAGTGATTTTTCCTAACAAAATAATAATTCTACAAACTCATCATCAACCCTAAATCACCCTAACCTAACTAGCAAACTACTTAGACATGAAGATGAAAGCACAAATCATGACTGAAATAAATTGCATAAAAGAATAGAGTTAGAATTGTCTCCCCAAAAGCTTAGGATCAATCTCTCTCTAAATCTCAAAAACAGAAAATTATGATAAGGTCAATGGCTAAACAATGTCTGAAAACTATTTATAGAGGAAGATTTTCGTCAGGGGCAGTCTTGTAATTTCTCCAAACTTGGGTTGATTTCATTTTTCTGATGGAAGTTGCGCAGCTTTGGTCGTCTTGATTGGTGTCGATCGACACCAAGGGTTAGTGTCAATCGACACCCTGCGTGTAAATCAAGTCCGACTTCATCACTTCGGCTGCTTCTCCAAAATGCTGCAAAAAACTTCATAATCTTCTTTTAACCTCCATTTGCACTCTATCCTGTAAAGACTCTAATAGGACTCTAAAAGTACCAAAAGACTCTATAAAAAGACTTATAGCATGGTCCAAAAACGGGTAAAAACCATGATATATCAGTTTGGCGACGCCTGGGAAGGGTGTCGATCGACACCCAACTGGTGTCGATCGACACTAGTATCTGATGTATCTGGTGTCGACGTTTCAGTGTCGACGCTGGTCGATTTTGACACTCTTCGAGTAGGGTGTCGTTCGACACTTGCCTTGGTGTCGCTCGACACCCGTGCATTTTTGGTCGACACTAGAATGGCCTGGCTCGACACCCACTCTTGATTGATCGATTTTAGCACGCTTCGTGTCGGGTGTCGTTCGACACCCGCCTTGGTGTCGTTCGACACCCGCCTTGGTGTCGTTCGACATTAGCGAATTTTGGGTCGATTTTGCTGCTTTTCCAAAGGGTGTCGATCAACACTCCCCCTTGGTGTCGGCCGATACCTTCTCTGGAAGATCAAAATCATCATCGTCTTCACCTTCTTCAATCAAAACGAAATCTTCTTCATTCATGCCCTTTCCAAACACTGATTTCACCTCTGTTCCACTGCTGGAAGTGATCGAATAGACGTGTTGTCTCGGGTTTGTTTCGGTCTTGCCCGGAAGAAATCCTTCTTGTCTCTTTACTGATTCTGCTGTCTGAGCAATCTGGGTATCCAACTTCTTCACATGGGTATTGAGAGCTTCGAATTTCCCTTTAAGATCTGTGTACATGGCATCCATCTTACCATCGAAATCAACCGTCATCTTCTGCTGACCCTCAAGAAGCCTCTCAAACATAGACTCAATCTTACTTGATTCCGGTGACTTTGGTGGTGGTGTTTAATAAGTTGAACTTCCATAAGTCTTGGTGTAGCCACCTTCAGCATTCCTGTAACCTCCCCTCTGAGCATTGCTAGTGAAGTTGTTGTTCTGACCATACTGAAACCGCTGACCCTGATATCCTCCACCAATGTAGTTGACATCTTTAACTTTATCTTCTTCAATGGCCTCAACTTCAGCAGCAAAGTTCCTGATAAGAATCAAAGCATCATGTGGGCTTCTTGTCATGAAATTCCCATTACTTGCAGAATCCAGTGACATCTGATACCTCCAATCAAAGCCTCTAAAAAATGTGCTAAGTAGCTGAGCTTCACTGAACCCATGATGTGGACAGTCTCTCTGATATGACTGGAAACGAATCCAAGCTGCCTTGAAAGACTCCATAGGACCTTGAGCAAATGTGGATATTTTGGTTCTCAGCTCTTCGGATCTCGCATCATCATAAAAATGACTCAAGAATGAATTCTTTGTCGCTTCCCATGTAGTTAGCGAACCTGGAGGGAGTTGTTTCAACCAACTAGCTGCTTCCCCTGCAAGAGAATATGGGAAAAGCTTACAAAACAGGTAGTCATTGCTGACTCCGTTGACCTTGATACCACCAACCAAATCCTTAACCTTCTCGATATGATCCATGGGATGCTTAATGGAGAGTCCATGAAACTTGTGATGTCCCACGAGAGTGTAGTACTGAGGCTGAATCTGAAAATCATGCCTCTCAAAACCAGGCGGTCTGATCGCGGATCTGTTGGCATAGAATTGATCAGGCCTGTTGTAATCAGCAAGTGTTCTGACTACTTCATTCCCATGGGGTTGATGCTGCTCGAGAATGTTGATATCATCCCGACCCTCAAGATGTCTTACAATCGCATTCCCATCAGCATCAAGCTTCTGACCTTGCGCATTGCACCTGTTCCCCTCTTCATCAAACAACAAACCAGCTTCATCCCGAATAAGCACAATTGGATTAACCATCTTGACTGGCATTTTTGCTTTCCCGTTGGTACGCTCTAAGTGTGCTAGCTCTTGATTACTGAGTTTGACCAGCTCCTCATCCTTATTGCTTCTGGTTCTGCGATTATGCATACACCTGAAACAAGATAGAGTGCGTAAGTAACAAGAAAAATAAAATAAAATAAAACTTAGACGAAATTCTACTACTGAAAATCAGTAGGCAACAATTAAGTCCTCGGGAACGGCGCCAAAAACTTGATAGGTGTAGTTTTACCCTAAAAATATATCTGCAAGTACACAGAATCGCAGTTATAGTACAAAAGGTTATCGTAGACTTAATGTTGCACATCAAATTCTCAGAATCGAATCAAGCTAAGCAGTGAATAGATTGCAAAACGAAAATACTAAAAAAATCAGTTGAAAAGCTTGTTGAAAACGGGTTTTAAATCAATGAGACAAACTTTAAGCCTTGGAAAATTCGCTGGTAAATCTGAATTGTAGATTGAAAACTGTTAGGATATTTATTAAGATCCGTTCTAGAACTCGAAACTCAATAGTTAAATCAACCAACTTCCGCTGCGAAGGTTATATGTCTAAATCTTAGAATTTCAAATTCCTTTGCAAATTCAAATAACACTACAAGAAAACATGACATTTGCCACGATTTTTTGCGAGGAAAATAAATCGTAGTAAATTAGCATTGAATTAACGAGGAATTTACGAGGAAAATTATAAACGTCGGTAATTCGTCGGAAAGAGCGACGAAAATAAATCGTTGTCAAATCGTCGTAATTTCCAATGAATTAACGAGGAATTAACGGCGAAAATATATTTCGTCGCTAATTCGTCGTTAAATTAGGACGAATTAGCGACGAAACGTGTTTGACGTGGATTCCTCGAAATTGCGTCGTTAATTTCCGACGAATTACAGAGAAAGAAATTCGTCGTAAATTAACGACGTATTAGAGAGGGAAAAAAGTTAGATGAAAACGTGTTTTACTGGTTTTTTTGCCACGAAAATATTCCTTGTTAATTCGTTGGAAATTCGTTGGTAATTCGATGTAAAAAAAAAACCCCTATATATAGAAGCAACACTTCATTATCAAAACTAAAAAAACAAAAACAAACTCTCTCTTCACCTAAAAAAAACTCTTCACCAAAAAGAAACACTTCTTAAACACTTTTTCAATATATTCTTTTTTCCAAAAAAAAAAAAAATTATGTCAATATACGAAATACGAAGTTGGATGTATAATCGTAAAGATTCGGAGGGATCGCTAACGAGGGAGTTTCAAGATGGGCTAGAAGGATTCATGTATCAGGCGAGAAGTTTGCAAATTACCGTTAAAAGTGGTATGATGTACTGTCATTGTCAAAAAATGCATGAATAGGAAATTTATTCGTATCTCAAAAGTGTGGTCGCATCTATTAAATAGAGGGTTTTTTCCGCACTATTATATTTGGTATAATCTTGGAGAAGGGCATGGGGGAAATGCGGTAATAATCAAGCAGTTAATGATGCTGAGTCAAATAATGTGCATCAAGTTGATGATCATGGTGAATTTGGTGATCATGATAGGATTCATGAGATGGTTACAGATGCATTTCATGAAAACACGGGTACATTTCTAGCTGCTGGTCATGATAGTAATATTTACGACGAGGAACCCAATTTAGATGCCAAAAGATTTTATGATATGTTAGATGCTGCAAATCAGCCACTCTACGATGGATGTAGAGATGGGCACTCTAAATTATCCTTGGCTGCTAGGATGATGACCATTAAAAATGATCATAACTTAAGTGAGGTTTGCATGGATGATTGGGCTGATTTGATTAAGGAGATTTTGCCTGAAGATAATTTAGCTGCTGAGAGTTACTATGAGATACAAAAGCTGGCTTTTAGTCTTGGGTTACCTTATGAGATGATAGACGTTTGTGTAGACAATTGCATGATATATTGGAAATATGATGACAAGTTGCAGGAGTGTCGTTTTTGCCATAAGCCACGATATAAACCGCAAGGTGCTGGTCGTAATAGGGTGCCGTACCAAAGGATGTGGTATCTTCCAATAACTGATAGGTTGAAAAGATTGTATCACTCGGAAAGGACTGCTGCATCCATGAGATGGCATGCTGATCATTTGCAGACAGATGGGGAGGTCAATCATCCGTCAGATGCAAAAGCGTGGAAACATTTTAAGATGGTACATCCCGACTTTGCTACAGAGAAACGGAATGTATATCTTGGTCTTTGCACAGATGGATTTAGTCCATTTGGTATGTATGATAGGCAATATTCTTTATGGCCAGTAATCTTAACGCCTTACAACCTTCCCCCAGACATGTGCATGCAAAGAGAATTTCTATTCATGAGTATATTAGTCCCTGGACCCAAGCATCCGAAGCGGTCCCTTGATGTGTTTTTGCAGCCTCTAATAGCGGAGTTGAAGGAGTTGTGGTTTAATGGGGTTCGTACGTATGATATTTCAAGGAAGAAAATTTTTACGATGCGGGCGGTTCTTATGTGGACAATAAGCGACTTTCCCGCATACGGGATGCTATCAGGGTGGACTACGCATGGGCGGTTATCTTGTTCTTATTGTCTCAATCGAACAGAAGCATTTCAATTGAAGTACGGTAGAAAAACAAGTTGGTTTGATAGTCACCGCCGATTTCTACCCTTGTCGCATACATACCGAAGAAACAAGCGGTTATTTAGAAAGAACAAAGTTGTCCGTCTTCCTCCTCCTGTATGTGTATCTGGGGCAGATTTAGAAGCGCAAATTGATCATTACGGTGCACAGCAAACAGTCTTCCGAGGTGGAAATTGGCACAGTACAGGGAATATGCCAGATGGATATGGGGGGCTCACAATTGGCATAAGAAAAGTATTTTCTGGGAGCTTCCGTATTGGAAAGATCATCTGCTTAGGCACAATCTCGATGTCATGCACATTGAGAAAAACTTTTTTGATAACATCATGCATACAGTGCTAAACGTAAAGGGGAGAACCAAAGACAGCGTAAAATCAAGACAGGACTTGCCTGACCTTTGTTCGAGGAATGAGTTGCATCTTTCAAGCAACGGGAAAGCACCAGTTCCAATATTTCGATTGGGTGTCGCAGAAAGGTCATCATTGTTCAATTGGGCGACATCTGATGTGAAGTTCCCCGATGGGTACATTTCTAATCTATCTAAATGTGTGGAAGGGCAAACGTTTTCAGGGATGAAGAGTCATGACTGTCACGTAATTATGGAACGCTTGTTGCCTTTTGCCTTTGCTGAACTTCTACCCGCAAATGTACATGAAGCAATTGGAGGTAAAATTCTGGCTTTTTAATTAATTATATATGTACGTACTTATAAGTGACTCATGCCATTGATTAATTATTGATAAATTTTATACTTGTTGTTTTGTTATTGCAGGCATTGGGTCATTTTTCGTGATCTTTGTACTCGTACTTTGACAGAAGATGTAATTGCACAATTAGATGCAAATATACCTATCTTGCTGTGCAACTTGGAGAAGATATTTCCACCGGCTTTTTTTGATGTTATGGAACATCTACCTATCCATCTTCCTTATGAAGCAGAACTTGGGGGGCCTGTTCACTTTCGATGGATGTATCCGTTTGAGCGATTTATGGGTCATTTAAAGCGGAAAGCAAAAAACCTAGAAAAGGTTGAAGGTTCAAACGTTGCGGGAAGTTTAACAGAAGAAACTTCTCACTTCACGGGATATTATTTTGCATCAAATGTGCGGACACGAAAAAAGGCTCCTCAACGATATGATGATGGAGGTGTAGGTAGAACATACCCAGTGGAAGGTGTCCCAGACATTTTCTCATCAATCGGACGCCTTTGCGGAAAGTTGAAAGAAGTATGGTTCGCCAACGAACATGATCATCATAGCGCACATATGTATATCCTTCTAAACTGCGAGGAAGTTAGTCCATTTGAAATGTAAGTGAAATAAATTTATATATCATGTATATGTATATATATATATAGTTTGGTTGGTTATTCGCTCATATTAATTCTTTTCTTGCAGGGAATTCGATAGACAGGTACGTGAAGCTATTGACGGAGTTACAAACGAGGAAATCAGCACTCGTAAAGATAGCCACTTTGCTCCGTGGTTAAAGTCGGAAGTACGTTTATATATATATATATATATTTAATTTACTAAATAATGAAATTAATAATTAATAACATTTATTTTTATTTTTATATAGGTTGCGGATGGAGATATGGCATACCCGCTCTGGTTTCATGAATTAATCAAAGGCCCGATTTGGAAAATCACTACTGCATCCATGTATTGTAAACGTGGATATGTGTTTCATACATTCAAATACGGCAATCAAAGAACTACTGCAAACTACGGGGTTTGTGTGAGGGGCGAAATTGATTTTTATGGGGTGTTGCAAGACATAATTGAAGTTGAGTACCCCGGGTTGGTTGCAATGAAATGTGTTCTCTTCAAATGTGATTGGTTCGATCCAACTGTTGGTCGAGGTGTACGTAAAAATAAAAATGGGACGGTAGACGTCAATAAATCACGGCGTTACAACAAGTTCGAGCCATTTATCCTTGCATCGCAAGCAGAACAAGTCACCTTTGTTCCTTATCCCCGAGTTCGCACAACAGGCATCCCATGGTTAGCAGTTATTAAAGTTTCTCTAAGGGGGAAAATTGTTGATCTGCCAATGCAACAAGATCATTGCTATGATATTCTTCAACCAGATGAGAGTACCGGCGATATTTTCCTAATAGATCCGCAAAATAGAGAGGTTGATGAAGATCTTCCAGACGATACTACTGAAGAAGAAGAAGAGTCAGAGTTTGAAGAAAGTGAGGCGTCGTAAATGCCTCATAACTTTGGGACAAATTAATGAGGACTCAGCATATTCGTCGCTAATTCCTCGTAACTTTGCGAGGAATTAGCGACGAATATAAATCTTATATATAGCTGCCGAGTTTCTTCCTTCCCCTCACTTCTCTCAACTCTCTCAAATCTCTCTAGATCTCTCTAAATCTCTCTCTCTCTAGATCTCTCTAGATCTCTCTAGATCTCTCTATCTCTAGATCTCTCTACTCGGATCTCTCTCCAATTTTATCAAATATTAAAAGGTAAGGATCTAAATTTATATTTTTTTTTTGATATATTTAGGTTTGAATAATGTTAGGATATCGGAATATTAAAATTCGTTAGGAATGAAATATTTTATTTTAATTTAGAAATTTTTTAATTTTAGTTATTAATTATATTTATTAATTATTGTGCAGATGAGGCCTTCTCGTTGTAACCATTATTATCAGTTTATACCTGATAATGGTGGTGGGACTTCGTCTGGGACGGTTCCGATTCCAGCTTCATCTCACCCATACAGTACTTCCGCTACTGAGTCGGAAGTTCCGCAGACCCAGACTCAGACTACTGCACCACCGCCACACTTCCGACAACCTGCTGTTCCTCATCCATATGCCCATTTGATGGTTGATGATTTGATTGCACAGCCGGAAAGAACGAATGTTACGAGATTAGACCTGCGTCATGTAACCGGAAAATGGTACGTTTTTTAATTTAATATTTAATTTCATATTTCATTTTTATGATTTCAATTTGTGATTTAATTTTTTTTTTTTTAGGTTCGGGATCGAAAACAGTGTCGCACGTTCCGTTAGCGATATCATCAATTCATTTTTCACCGAGCCTCACGCAAATTTCTCTCAACTCTCTCCGGAAATTTTCGAAACTTGGTTCAAAATGTTTGCGGTAATAAATGTTTTTTTAATTATAAATTATTAAAATTGATATTAAATAAATTTTAATTTTTTTTTTATTTTTTAATTGTTGTAGCAAAAATACACTTGAGATCCAGTTAATACCCCAACCGTGCAGGAAGCGTTCAAGATGAAAGTGATGGGACGTCTCGGAGGCACCGTTTCGGACTGGAAAAGAAAATGGGAGGTCATAAGCGACGATGCAAAACCGACATACATCGAGCAGTCGGTTTGGGACGGATTGGTTCGCTACTGGCAGGACCCCCACTCGATCGTCAAGTCTGCAAAGTGCTCATCTTCTCGTAATACCGTTGGTCCGGACGGTTTACCCGCAACATTGCCTCATACAGCCGGTCAAACGCCTTTTGCAGGCGTTCGTTTACAAATGGTAAATTATTAATTACTTTCATAAATTTATTTTCTATTTTGTAAAATTTTTACTAACAAAATAATTTACAAAAAATGTAGGCATCCGAGAACGGAGGTGTTTTGCCTCCGATGACGGAAATTTTTGCGAAGACACATCGCAAGAAGGCGTAGGGGCTCTTTGTCTCTGACAAGGCCGAGAGGATCTACAACGACGTCACAGCGAGGATTGCCGAGCGAGAGTCACAGATGTCTCAGACATCACCTGGCGGCTGTCTCTTATACACATCTAGATGTGTATAAGAGACAGGCCGAGAGGATCTACAACGACGTCACAGCGAGGATTGCCGAGCGAGAGTCACAGATGTCTCAGACATCACCTGGCGGTTCTTCAGTGCAATCCGGGGGATTGACCACTCCCGACATCGATCGGATCTACGAGGAGGTATGTATAATAATATATCTATTATTATTATTTTTTTTTTTATCAAATCATAATTTGTTTATTTTTTAAAAATCTAGGTTGCCCCTAAGAGAAAGGGGAAAGTCGTAGGGATGGGATCTATTCATCATGTCCCATCTGCTTCGTCTTATGCCCCTCAGCGGTCTCCCGAAGATGATCCGGTCGTCCTATGTGCCAAGATAGCAACTCTCCAACAAAATCAAACCGAATATCAAGAGCAAGTCAAGGCTGAGCTTTCGGAGTACGACGCTATCTTCGAGATAATGACAGTGGGAAATCCCCAGATCGCCGCACTCCTGCAAGAGAAGCGGAGACGACGAGCGGCAACAACACATGTCGGGCCCAGCCATTCGACAGAGGAAGACTTGACCGAGGAACAACGCGAATCACGCCGCGTTGCGGCTCAAGCTACTGAAGAAGCTCGGATTATCCCGGATTTCGATTATATCGTAGAGTAGCTTTTTTATAAAAAAAAACCAAAAATATTAGTTTTTTATTTTATTTTGAATTTTAATTTTAAAATTTTCTTTTTTAAAATTTTTTTTTTTATTTAAAATTTAAACTTTTACTAGGTATTTACGACAAAAACAATTTTGCCACGATTTAAGGACGAACTCTGTTGCAACAATTGTACCACGAATTAACGACGATTAACAGTTTGCCACGAATTAACGACGATTATCAGGTTGCTACGTCTTAACGACGATTAACAGTTTGCTACGAATTAACGATGATTAACAGTTTGCCACGAATTAACGACGAAACATTTTTGCTACGGTTTTACGACGAATTTTATTTTGCTACGAATTTACTTCGATTTGTTTCCCCTCAATTTGCCACGAATTTACGAAAAAACCTATACCTTGCGAATTAACGACGATTCTACGACGACACTATTAACGACGATTTTACGACGAAAACTCCGTCTCCCAAAATTAACGACGAATTTGCTTTCGCGACGATTGAACTTTCGTGGCAAATTCGTTGCGACTGTCGATTTACGACGAATTTGCCACGAATTCTTCCCTCGTAAAAAGCATATTTTCTTGTAGTGTAATCTAGACAAGCATTAAAGTTCAGGTTCGATTGTTCACAAAATCCCTAAGCCAAATTCCTTTGCGAATATGTATTTTGCTCATCTAAGATAATTCAGACAATCAATAATACTTCTGTATCTATAATCAACCTAAGATCTGAATTCTAGATGATCAAACTGGAATTAGCATTAGGCACGATCTAGATGAAGAACTATGTGATTATCCTAACATAAACTCAAATCTAACAATTCATCTTCAACCTTTGAATAGCCCTAAACCTAACAAGCAAATTACTCAGCCATGGTGATTGAAACAAACATCATGAAAAGAATGGATTGCATAAAAGAAATAAGTGAAAGATACAAAGGGGTTCGAATTCTTCTCTCAAACGAACAGAGTGTCGGAATTGTCTCCACAAAAGCTCTGGAACAAATCTCTCTCTAAGTCTCAATAGAATAAAAGGTGGATGCCTAACAATGGCTTTAAAAACCTAAATATAGTCTAAAACACGAGTTGGGGCTAATCTACATCTTGTGGAAACTTCAGAGGGTCAAATATGCAATTTCTGGAAACTTGAGGCAGATTTGCAGGGAGTGTCGATCGACACCCTCCATGGTTTCGCTCGACACCAGTGGCAAAACGTGAGCAACCTTCCTGGTTCATTCGAATTGGCTTTAAAAGCTCCACAATGCTCCAAAGTCGCCTAACTCATGCAATAACCTGTAAAGACTCATAAAGACTCTAAAAACACTTAAAAGACTCGATAAAACAACGGATATCATGGTTGAAAATCGGTAAAAACCATGATATGTCACATACAACAAAGGAAATTCTTGAGTACGTTCATTCATACATGTGGGGTTCGCAAAATGTCACTCGAAGTCTATAAGGAAACAAGTACTTCTTAACATTCATTGATGACTACTCTAAGAAAGTATGGATTTATTTCCTGAGGACTAAAGTGAAGCTTACCAGAAGTTTGTTGATTGGAAGACGCTGGTTGAGAATCAGACTGGGAAGAAGCTGAAATGTTTAAGAAAAGACAATGGGTTAGAGTTCTGCAACAATCAGTTTGACAATCTGTGCAGAGAATCATGAATAAAGAGACATATAACATGTCCCTACACGCCTCAACAAAATGGGATATCTGAGATAATGAATAAGACTATCATGGATAAGGTCAGAACCATGCTAAGTGAAACATGCTTGGGAGGAGAGTTTTGGGCAGAAGCAGCACATACATCAATCTACATAATTAATAGATCTCCATCTCCATCTATTGATTTTGAAGTACCAAAGGCTCTATGGACAGGGGATAAACCTGAGTATGGACATCTTAAGAGATTCGGTTGTATGGCTTACGTTCACACTATTGCAGATAAGATTAGTCTTAGAGCTACGGGTATATTTGTGGGTTATACACAGGGGACTAAAGGCTACAGGGTATGGTTGTTGGAAGAACATAAAGTTTCTATAAGCAAAGATGTAATCTTCCATGAGGAAAGACTTTTCAAAGATAAAGACTCAGATGTTAACAACTCGACACAGATTGAGGTAACCAAGGCTAAAAAGAAAGTTATCTTTAAAGAAGACGTGGTGGAGGTGGAGCCTTCGCAGGTAACACGAGAAGTATCCACAAGTCAAGGTGGAGCTACTTCAGAATCTGAGCCAGAACAAGAAGAATTGTCATATGCATCAGATTCATCATATAAGGAAGAACAAAGTGTTCAGGCAGAAGAGGTGGGTGATTACCGTGTTGCGAGAGATCGCGTCAGAAGGGAAATCAAGAAGCCAGCTAGGTACAAAGAAGGGAACTTGGTGGCTTATGCTCTTGCTAGTGCAGAACTAATCAGTCTTGATGAGCCAAAGATCTTTGATGAGGCTCGAAGGAGAAAAGACTGGAACAAGTGGAATAGTACATCACACGATTCACTACATAAGAATCATATGTGGGACCTGAAAAATAAACCAAAGAATCAAAAGGTTATTGGCTGCAAATGGATTTTCAAATTAAAACCAGGAATTCCAGGAGTTGAACAACTTAGATACAAAGTTAGATTGGTTGCAAAGGGTTATGCACAAGTTGAGAGGGTTGACTATAATGAAGTATTTGCACCAGTGGTTAAGCATGTGTTTGTACGACTACTACTGTCAGCTGTGGTTAATCAAGACAGGGAGTTAGAGCAGTTGGATGTTAAGACAGCATATCTACATGTGGTCTTACACGAGACAATCGACATGAGTCATCCATAAGGTTTTGTGGTGAAAGGACAGGAAGACAAAGTATGCTTGCTACAGAAATCTTTATACGGGCTAAAACAATCTCCAAGAGAACGGAATCATAGATTTGATGCATTCATGATTCAACATAACTACATAAGGAGTGAGTTTGACCCGTGTGTATATCTCAAAGGCTCGAAGTTTGATGATATGATATATCTTCTACTCTACGTGGATGATATGTTGGTGGCTTCAAAGAACAAGACAGGGGTCACAAGGCTAAAGAAACTACTGAGTTCTGAATTTGAGATGAAAGATTTGGGAGCAGCCAGACGAATCCTAGGCATGGACATCTACAGAGACAGAGTGAAGAGAACTCTAATTCTATCTCAGGAATCGTATCTAAAGCAGGTATTAAAGACTTTTGGAATGGTTGATTACAGAGAAGTTCAGACACCTATGGGTTCTCAGTTTAAGCTACATGCTTTAAGTGACATACAAGAGCAGGAATAATCAGAAGATATGGAACAAATACCTTACGCCAGTGCAGTAGGGAGCTTGATGTATGCAATGGTTGGCTCCAGACCAGGCCTTGCTTATCCCATCGGTATGGTGAGAAGATACATGGGTAAGCTAGGAAAAGAGCACTGGTTAGCGGTACAGTGGATAATGAGGTATCTAAAGGGAGCATCAGGAACGAGCCTTACCTTCACAACGAATGCAGACTTCAAGATCAGAGGGTACTGTGACTCAGACTTCGCCACAGATCTGGATTATTGAATGATTCATCACAGGCTTTGTATTCACCGTTGGAGGCAACACAGTGAGCTGGAGATCTTGATTACAGAAGGTTGTCGCCTTATCTACAACATAAGCATAATACATAGCCTTATCAGAAGCAAGCAGTGAAGCAATATGGTTGAAAGGTATTTGTGAGGATATGTGGTTCAAGTAGGAGGTTGTAGAGATTCATTGCGATTCACAAAGTGCTATCTATCTAGCTAAGAACAATATGTTTCACGAAAGGACTAAACACATACAAGTGAAATACAACTATATCAGAGAGGTAATCGCAAAAGGTGAAGTGAAAGTCATAAAGATTCATACATCGGTAAATCCTGCGGATATGTTGACAAAATCGTTATCTGGAGAGAAGTTCAGCGGATGCTTGCAGACGCTGAAGGTACTTGAAGCTTGAGAGCTTCGGTGAGGGTCGTCATCGCCGGGAAGAGAGGAAGGTGACAGACTCGTAAGGCTGTTGTCGCAGATCTGAAACCAGGAGCTTCTAATGGATCTGAACAGGCAAAGTGTAAAGGAAGCTTTTCTGGTGAAAGGAGAGGCTGAGGAAAGGCGATCTCGGTGAAGAGAGAACGCCAGTACCAGGATCGGAATTCACGGAACTATGTCAAAATTCAGACATGAAAATCAGAAGTGGAACCAAGGTGGAGATTGTGAGATAATGGTTCGACTTTCAGCTAAGTAGAGCTTGTTGGGCTTCGGAGTGACCAAGCCCATAAGGAGTACAACGAAGCTGGAGCAAAAGGTGATTGGGCCGTGTCGATTAGTTGTAGGCCCAAACACAGGAATCAAACGGATAAGTAAGAAAGAGAGAGTCGTAACAACCTCATTCGATCTTCTTCTTCCTTAGGCTTAATCCGCCATTGTTGCTCTCTGTAAAACACCAATATACTCAAAGCTCTTAGTGAATTTCAGGCACAAGATCATGAAGAGAGATGTACCCGGTTTGGGGAACTCTATAAAGCGTATGTGTCTTGCTTTCTTCTTCTTTCAATTTCTGTCAAATACAGACGAGAGAAATCGAGTGAGCTGAGAGAGAGATTCAACCATTGAATCAACGTTAGAATGCAAATGTATCGGGTACAGAGACATATAAACATTTCTGATTTTAGTGACTTTCAAAAACGTATTAGAGAATTAAAAAGCTAGTGTCATTGTGTGATTGATTCAATCCTTTCTATATTTGAACAAGGTTTGATCATGTTCGTTCGACACATTCTTTGAGCTTAGTTTCTTGTAAATTGTTTGATAAAGTCTTTCATTTGTTTGTTAATTAAAGATGACCTATAACCTTCAAGTTATTCATGTTTATAAATTTTGACCGGTGTAGTTTTTTATAGAGCAATCAGAGCTCTATCCTTTGATTATCTTGATTGACTTGTATTTTTCATAAATTTAGGTAAATTTATGGTTATTAGAGCATCTCTATTGAAAAGAGACTAGCGAGAGTTTCTTGTCAATATAATACAAATATTTTAATACAGTTTAATTGTATAATTTAATTTTGATTTATAAAAAAAAATTAGACCAATTATGTATAGACAAATGTGATATAAGTATGGGCTTTTAAAAGTTTTTGAAATGATGGACTTTTTCATTCTCTCTCACTTATTTTTTTTATTTTTATTATATGTATCTAACCAAATCTTTCATTATTAAAAAAATGAAAAAAAATGAGGAGAAAGACAGATAAACATTTATGGTTCGAGATAAAAGTATAGAGATTTAAAAAGGTAGTGTCATTGTGTGAAATGATAACCAATTGGGGTATTAACCCATAAGTATGAACATAATAATATATAGAGATTAATTTGCAGTAAAAAAAAATGTTTAGAGTCTATATATAGAAAATCATACGAGTCTTCCTAAGATATCTGAAATCCAGAGATATGTTTACTTGATGGCTAAAGATCAGCATGGATGCAGATTCTTGGTTCTTGGAGAGGATCTTTGAAGATGGAACTGATCTAGATGCTATGATCGTTTTCAACGTGGTGATTCCTCATGTTGTTGAGCTGGCAGAGGATCCTTTTGATAATTACTTGATGCAAAAACTATTAGATGTTTGCAATGAAGAACAGATCACACAGATCATACTCATTGTCACTGCAGAACCTGGAATGTTTATACGGATATCTCTCAACGCGTACATGTAAGAGGTTTTATATATATTGATGTTTTTTTTATCAGTAGGAAAATTGTTAATTTCTTTTATATATATAATGATAAACCAATATAATCATGTTGTTAATTTCTTTTCTACATATAATGATAAAATAATCATGTTGTTAATTTCTTTTCTACATATAATGATAAACCAAGAAAGATGTGTGCGGCTAGGGTTTCGGGAGTAGGAGAAGGCGTCGCTACGATGATATATGTTGGAGAGAAGGACCGACCTCCAGGGGATCCTCTGGATGGCTCATGGGCGAGTAAGGTTAGCGGGAGTAACGCGGGGGGGGGGGGAGGAGATGCCAAACCCTGAGGATGTATTGGATGATGTGTTCATTGCGTCGCGGTTAAGGCTTGAATTTTCGAATCGGGAAGATGGAGAATCAGTGATAACAATGGGGGCTGAGGTGCTGGAGGCGATGAATGGTCTATGGAAGAAGTGCATGATTGTTAAGGTTCTAGGGCAAGGAGTGTCGATCACAGTGCTGAGCAGAAGGCTACGGGAGATGTGGAAACCGAGAGGGGCGATGTATATTATGGATCTCCCCCGTCAGTTCTTTATGATCCGGTTTGAAGAGAAGGAGGAATATATGGCGGCGCTGACTGGGGGACCATGGAAGGTGTTTGGGAGTTATCTCATGGTAGAAGCTTGGTCACCAGAGTATGATCCGCTACGTGATGAGATTGCAACCATGCCAGTATGGGTCCGGTTGTCCCATATACAGGTGAACTTTTATCATAAATCGATACTGCTAGGGATTGCCAAGGGGCTCGGGAAACCGATCAAAGTGGATCTTACAACGTTGAGATGTGAAAGAGGTAGGTTTGCCCGCGTTTGCGTGGAGGTGAATCTAAAGAAGCCACTCAAAGGAACAGTGATGATTAATGGCAAGCGGTATTTCGTGGCGTATGAGGGATTAACAAACATTTGCTCTAAATGTGGAATGTACGGTCATCTAGTCCATACCTGTCCAATGGGTGGCCAAGAAAAAGCTCAAGAGCGAGCTATGGTCATACATAATCCAAACAAGACGGTGGAGGCAAGACTAAGTGAAAACACACAGGGGGAGGATGGTTTTACACCAGTCGGGAGAATGAGCCGGAGAGGGAACTCAACGTCGAGTACAGTGGTGTTCTCGGCGGGCAGATCAGAAGGTGGATTAGGAAAGAATAGCTGTGTGTTGATGGGGAATAAAGATTCGGAGAATATTGTGATATCTAACAATTTTGAAAGTTTGGGAGCAGATATGGATACTCCGAGTTTGACGGACGAAATCGCGAATTCGGAGGAGAATAAAGAGAATGAATATCCAAAAGTTCAAATGGGGAAGGATATGAATGGTGTACAAGGCAAAGGAGTTGCCTTTGGAGTAAATTTGGTCAAAAATAGAAATGAGCTGCGCACAACAAAAAAAGAGAAGAAGGGTAGGAGTAATGGGCCTAAGCCCAAACAGGGTAAAGGGAATAGACCCACAAGAGGCTTAGTTTTTGGGCCTTCACGAGGTGAACTCGAACTATCCTCAAGTGGGAAGAGAAAGAGAGTGGAGGTAGGAAATTCGGGTCGAGCAGGAGGGTTCTTTGTGGGAGATGAATTGGGTACCACCATCGGGGGAGGATTGGAGGGGACGAGCCGGGATTTGGGACAGCCGTTTGAGGAGATAGATCGGCCGGGAGGAGAGGCGGCGAGGCTACTATTGGGGGAGCAAACCCAATGACGGTCCTCCTGGTTTTTCCAATATATACTCGAGATTTACTCATGAATTGTTTGCTATGGA